>CP136063.1:186639976-187239976 GCA_032622095.1 Siphonodentalium dalli | reverse complement strand
ATTGGAAAGTCAGGTGGGGTGTGGCAATACATTAAGTGATGTCAATCAAGTATTCATTGTGTTGATGTTATCAATTTGATGATGATTGGTTTATTCACTTCTAGCGAGACAAATACAGTAATGCCCTAAGTAATCGACTTCTTAACCACAGCAGAATTATGGGTAACTTTTCGGGATTTAGTTGGAAATATGGCTTGTTGCCATTCATCGGAAAGCTCTCAGTAGATGAAACTTTGAAATTTGGGGTTCAACATGGGATAATAACATATTATCTACAAAAATAAACTAATTGTAATGACGGGAAGTGTGTAATAAACAGCATACATTTGGTTTTGATACATTTGGTTTTGATACATTTGGTTTGATACATTTGGTTTTGATACATTTGGTTTTGATACATTTGGTTTTGATACATTTGGTTTTGATACATTTGGTTTGATACATTTGGTTTGATACATTTGGTTTTGATACATTTGGTTTTGATACATTTGGTTTTGATACATTTGGTTTTGATACATTTGGTTTGATACATTTGGTTTTGATACATTTGGTTTGATACATTTGGTTTTGATACATTTGGTTTTGATACATTTGCAGCCCTTTTAATTCAGATTGTTTGGCTTCAGCAATCTGCTACAGAAATCCTTTACCTTTGCCAATTATGAGGGCTGCATTTGGTTTTGATACATACATTTAAATGATTTTGGTTACGTGACATAATTCACTTGGGGAGTCGACATACTGGTAATATCTGAGTGAGCGGAGCGCCAATGTCATGCAATGGATTACAGGGTCAGATAGGATTGCCTTAATGGGTTCAAGAAAGAGAAAATTCATCACCAGAGAAGGTTATATCTTAACACAGCCGCGATTACTAGTATTTGTATTTTTGTAATATTCGACCACGTAAAACAGGAAATGTTTAATCAATGAGTCATGACAGGAAATGAGAGGCCGATCATGACGCACAGATGTATAACCCACAAACCTTGAGATTCTGAATCCAACAATTGGCAGGAAATTGTGTTATCAATGAGTGCAAGACATATCAATAATGGTATTAGAGACCAGCCTGCAAATAGTTTGTCTGTTATTTGCAGAATGAGGTCCCCAGAGGGTGAATTTGGGGATGCTATCCCACACATCACCAAATTCACCCTCTGGGGACCTTATTCAGCAAATGACAGACAGTGTGTTTGCACGCTTGATTAGAGATGGTGACAGCAGACTATTAGTGCTCCGACTTGAAGGTCAACTGAGAAGTAAATTGTGCACGCATGTCAACAAAAGCTTCAAGGTTCTGGCCTCAAACGATGTGGAATATCAACACCAACTTATCATGACACAGTGTCTATATTGTGCAGTGTAGGACAGGAATTTTTCTGTGCTGTGCTCAGCTGTGCTGCAGAAAAAAGATCTTCTGGTATCGTAGCTTGATTAATGAAGTTTGTGAGCAGCAAGCTTTCAATCCAACAGACTTCATACAAATTTCAACAAGGAAGAGACAGACAAAAACAATTGGGATATCATTTCTGTGATATTGAGGATATCTTTCAATCATGTAGACAGCATATCCATAGTACTATAATCTGAATCGGGAAGAAGTTTATTCTACATACATGTACAATATGTAACTGAGTGTGAACTGGGAGACAGCAGTGATAAAGTTAAATAATCTAGACTAAATACCGTAGGTGTGTTCTGGGAGATACTTGCAAGTCATCTACAACGAAATTCATGTTCTATAGAAACACGTATCCATGGCAACTATGACCCTCATCCATTTCGAGGCGTCATAAAGCAGAAAATCAGACTAAGAATGGTTTCCATAGCAACCTTTGTGGCTTTCATTATTTGCATGATAGCCTTTGAATTAGCTGCACGTGACGTGTTCATCGTCAAAACGGAGAATCATCTTCGATGTAAAAAACTGTGTATGTATCATGGGGCATGCAACCGTTTTAATTTTAAAAACAAACAATGCAGCCTCATAACTGACCCGGAGAGCGCATACGGTCAAAAAGTCCATAAACCACAAGGTATTCATAATATTTGTGAGTTTCTTGAGAGCTGTGTGGATGATTCCTGTGACATGGACAATGTCTGTGTTCCGATGGGAGTTATTGCGCCGGGGTACAGACGTGAAACCGTGCTGAGCGTCAATCTGATGGGATTAAAGGCGTTCAAGATCTACGCAAATGGCGCTGATTACGATGGAGCCATGCAGTACTGTGAAGAACAAGGGGGACAACTCTTCGTGGTTGAAAATGACAAACAATGGCAGACGATACATTATATAATGACTAACAACGACATTCTGGCGGGAACAGGCTTGAGAGGATTATGGATCAATGGGAATGATAGGAAGATAAACGGAAGCTTTGTGACAACATCTGGGGAGCCGATGCCATTCTTCAAGTGGGAATCCAATGAACCGGATTACCACTCTCTTATAAATATAACCGATACAACAGATTGTGTGGAATTAAAGGTTAAATATGACTTCAATATGAATGACGCACGTTGCTGGTCAAGAAAAAAGGGATTTATCTGTGAATGGATGCTGTTTTGAACATTTCATCTCAGAGTGGAAAAATCAACTCATGTTCCTTATCATGTTAAATCTGACATCAACATACACAATAACACAGACCAAACTTTACGTAGAACTGAGAAAGAAAAAGGAATTTTCAATGAATTATATAAACAGGAGGTTTGTTTGTGAATAGATATTTGTTCTGAACGTTTTTTTTCGCGGAATGGACAAAAATCATTGATTATTGATTTTGTAATATTCAATGTTCACGTTATCCCTCCCAAACCAGAACTGGATATTGGGGATGCATAACTTATTAGTCGGGACAATACACACTAAATAGTAATCTAACTACAGTATACTCTAACTTGCCAATAGACTAACAAGGAATGCTCTTTATTTTTGCCATATCAACAATAGACTAACAAGGAACACTATTTTTGCCATATAAACAATAGACTAACAAGGAACGCTCTTTACATTTACCATATAAACAATAACTAACAAGGAATGCTCCTTATTTTTGCCATACAAACAATAGACTAACAAGGAACGCTCCTTATTTTTGCCATATAAACAATAGACTAAACAAGGAATGCTCTTTACATTTACCATATAAACAATAGAATAAAAAGGAACGCTCGTTATTTTTCCCATATAAACAATAGACTAACAAAGAACGCTCTTTACATTTACCATACAAACAATAGACTAACAAGGAACGCTCTTTATATTTGCCATATAAACAATACTAGTAGACTAACAAGGAATGCTCTTTATTTTTGCCATATAAACAATAGACTAACAAGGAATGCTCTTTACATTTACCATATAAACAATAGACTAACAAAGAACGCTCTTTACATTTACCATACAAACAATAGACTAACAAGGAACGCTCGTTATTTTTGCCATATAAACAATAGACTAACAAGGAATGCTCTTTACATTTACCATACAAACAATAGACTAACAAGGAACGCTCGTTATTTTTCCCATATAAACAATAGACTAACAAAGAACTCTCTTTACATTTACCATACAAACAATAGACTAACAAGGAATGCTCTTTATTTTTGCCATATAAACAATAGACTAACAAGGAATGCTCTTTATTTTTGCCATATAAACAATAGACTAACAAGGAATGCTCTTTATTTTTGCCATATAAACAATAGACTAACAAGGAATGCTCCTTATTTTTGTCATATAAACAATAGACTAACAAGGAACGCTCTTTAATTTGTATCAGTAGTATAATTATATCTCTAACTTGCCAATAGACTAACAAGGAACACTATTTTTGCAATATAAACAATAGACTAACAAGGAACGCTCTTTATTTTTTATCAAAATTTACACATGTCTACTAATCAAAACAATGATTTAATAGCTGCTAGAACGGTGTACTTTTTAAAGCAAGGGATAATTATTGACTGCTTTCTGGCTTCGAAATAAAACAATGTAGGCAAATCAGCCTACATGTTTGTTGATATATTCGTTACCAACTAGACATACTAGTATATCCATTTTGGCAGTTCCCATACCTGCACATTTACATTGTCACTTTTTTCGAATTCAAAATTACAAAAATGTATCAGTTATTTTTAACATGTTTTTGTTTTAGTTTCAGTTTCCTTAAATATCCCATATTTCTGGTTTTTCAGTTTGGCCAAAGTTTCTGCCAAATTTCTAAATAAATTCAGAAATGGCAAAAAAATTGGCAAAAAGAATTTTTCTGTTGTGAACCCTAGCATGAAAGCGTAATGCGGCTTTGCGCAAAGCAACTTCTCAATTGAGCATCCCTTATGACCTGTTTTGGCCAACTAAATTGAGAAAAGGCAAAAAAAAATTCTGTTGCGACAAAATGCTTTGCTCACAGCTTTGTATATTGTACATTCTACAATTGTATAGTCAACCACTCAAAACGAAAATAACAAAACATATTGATGAAAACAAAGGTCACTTC
Organism: Siphonodentalium dalli; assembly: GCA_032622095.1. Taxonomy (NCBI): domain Eukaryota; kingdom Metazoa; phylum Mollusca; class Scaphopoda; order Gadilida; family Siphonodentaliidae; genus Siphonodentalium; species Siphonodentalium dalli. The sequence goes on along the minus strand of CP136063.1, from coordinate 187,235,471 downwards.
AAGGACAAGATCGGCAATAGAGCCGAGATGTATGGGAGTCTAGCTATTTGTAGAAATGTGCCAATAAAATGTCATTGTCTGTGCATATCATCTCGCAGACGGCCTTCAGTGATACATGACATACTAGTATCAAAGAGGCCAATCATGATCGACATATGTTTAAACCACAACAAGTCAATAAAACATATGTGAGCGTACTTATCATCTCAACGGCAGCCTTCAATGAAAGGTGTGTTCAATATGATACATGACATATCAAACGAGAGGCCCATCAAACGAGAGGCCCATCAAACATGAGGCTCATCAAACGCAAGGCCCATCAAACGAGAGGCCAATCAAACGCAAGGCCCATCAAATGAGAGACTCATCAAATGTGAGGCTCATTAAATGCGAGGCCGACCACAATTGGCAAATGTTTAACCCTTTCTTACTAAATATTCATTGACGAGTACATGTAGGAAATATTAATCAGACTAAGTGGATACATTACTGGATTAAAGTAAATTGACTTATTTGTGCTTTATATAAATTGAATTAGATCTCTACTCTTGAGTGCCTAATAAACATACATGTACGATTATTAAAATCGAGTTAAAATTCCCACCTGTACAATCGTTATTTGGCCCTGTACCTTTATTAAATTAACCAAAAGAAATAATTCACCAATCTTAAATTGTGTTATTCATAAAGAAATGAACTCTGATTGTTGACAAACAGTTATCAGCACACTGCAGAATTGCAGATACACAGACCTGGCTATCCATCGAAACTATTTCTGTCACATGGCATCAGTAAACCAGTCAGATGGTGCGTTTTGTGGGGATGTATGGTACTAATATTTCATGTCTGTACGTTTATTCCGCCCTGTACTATTATTCAGTTACGCGACACTTTCCAACCTGTACTATTATTCCACCCTGTACTTTTATTAGGCACTCAAGAGTAATGCAGAGCTAAGCCGATATTATTTATCGAAGTTAAAAAAAATAGGCCTATAGCAGATGGAAACTGACAAGTGGAAAAGGTAAATTATCCAGTGAATGATATACCAGTAAATTCATTACACATATATTTTCTCCCGACCTACAGTAATGCCCTAAGTAATCGACTCCATAACCACAGCAGAATTATGGGTAACTTTTCAGGATTTAGTCGGAAATATGGCTTGTTGGCAATGTTGCCATTCATCGGATTATAGAGTCCATTACTTAGGGCATTACTGTACCTCTGACAATGTTCAGATTATAAGTTCAACAAACGACCATGTTGAACTTATTATCTGAACATTTCCCTCCATTATGTCATCTGCTTATTTTTCCTGAACACCCCTCGAGATGAATAGACCATTCCAATGTACACTGAGTGGGAGAATCCATTCAGTATAGAATGGGTTGAACCACAACACGGCAATAAAACATACTACGGTAGTGTATGCATAGCATCTCGATGATGGCCTTCAATAACAGGTGTGGTCAATATGACGAATGACATTTCAAAAAAGATTTTGCAGATGAAACAGTGGTTTCGAGCATCAAACATGATCAGACCACTTTAACCCTTTGAGTGTCAGGTCCGATTTTTGTATCAACCCATATACCCTGTGCCAATGCATTCTCTTATATATGCGAGTCGACCATGGGTCGCCTCGCATATATAAGAGAATGCATTGGCCTAACAATTTTTCATCATTTGTTATTATTTTTTACGATTTTTTACAATTTTAATAATTTTTTCTTATATTCTTTAACAGACTTATTTTGTAGGTTTAGTGCCAGGGAATCTTACGTTTTTCATGGGCATCAAAATTATTACTATGAATACTTGGTGATAGTTTTGAGTTATAACATGCCCCTAAGGTTTTATCCAGTTTGTTTTAAATTCGCTATAGCATGCTTAAGCAAACTCAAAAAAAATTCAACCAAAAAAAAAAAATTGCTTTTTTTAATTTTTAATTTTTTTTTAGGGCCGATTTTACAGAACGTAAATTAGGGCCGATGAGATCGGCCCGCGGCACTCAAAGGGTTAAACTAAGGATAATAATTGACATCAAGCTAGATGCTGATTCAGCGATTCTTCAGCAGCTTTACTGTCGAAGGATGATTGTAAAGGAATTGAAGAGTTGAACAAACATCTAATATTGGAATGAAAGTGTCAATGACACTGTAGCTCAACTTGGAAAGGGAATAATTTCGTGTGTTATAGTCAATGGACCAATTAGGAATGTGAAAAGTTGAAAGGTCTAAGTAATGCTAGATTATCAACATGAAGAAATATATATAAAGTAAAACAAAAGCTATGTTTTCCAATGAAATTCAAAAACATTTGATAGCTTCCAACTAGTAGATCAATATTAATATGAAGTTTAGTGATGATCGGATGAGGGAAGTGGACTGTAGTGTTGCCTAAGGATTTAGTCACGCAAAGAGTAAAATCCAAGACAGCTGCCAGAGACCATGTTTTATGGCCAAATGAGCCCAAAATGGCTCGATCCCATCTACATGTCAATGTTAACAGCCATGACAAATTTCATAATGATCCGACCAAACGTACGACCTGTAGCCCATGCCAAAGGATTTAGTCATGCAAAGAGTAAAATCCAAGATGGCTGCTGGTGGCCATGTTTTTTGGCCGAATGACCCCAAAATGACTCGTTCCCATCTTAGTCATTGCTAACATCAACAACAAACTTCATGATGATCCAACCAAAGGTATGACCTGAAGGCCGTGCCAAAGGATTTAGTCATGCAAAGATTAAAATCCAAGATGGCTGCTGGCGGCCATGTTTTTTGGCCGAATGACCCCAAAATGACTCGTTCCCATCTACATGCCAATATTAACAACCATGACAAATTTCATGATGATCAGATAAACAGTACAGCCTGTAGCCCATGCTAATGGATTAAATTTTGAAATCCAAGATGGCCGCTGATGGCCATGTTTTTTGGCCGAATGACCCCAAAATGTCTCGTTCCCATCTACATGCCATTGTTAACATCCATGACAAATTTTATGATGATCCAACCAAAGGTACAACATGTAGCCCGTGCCAAAGGATTTAGTCATGCAAAGAGTAAAATCAAAGATGGCTGCCGGCAGCCATGTTTTATGGCCGAACGACCCCAAAATTACTCGTTCCCATCTACATGTCAATATTAACTTCCATGACAAATTTCATGATGATCAGACGAACAGTACGACCTGTAGCCCGTGCTAATGGATTGAATTTTGAAATCCAAGATGGCCACTGGTGGCCATGTTTTTTTTCCGAATGACCCCAAAATGACTCATTCCCGTCTAAATGTCAATGTCAACAGCTATGACAAATTTCTAATGATTCGACCAAAGGTTCGACCTGTAGCCTGTATTGTTGACACCTCACACATGCACACACTGATACCAAGCCATAGCAATAGCTCGAACTTTACAAGTAAAGTTGAGCTAAAAATATAAGATAATTTTTTTTTGTTGATCAAGAATTCAAATCAAATTCAAAAATATTATTTTTTTCAATCAAAATGATTAAACGATTAAAATGTGCGCAATGTTCACCAAGGGGCTGCCTTGAATAAAGTCTCCCGGAGAGGGAACCTGACTAAGATAAAATTGCACACAAAGCACACAAAGGCGAAGACCACAAAGATGCTGAATAAAGGTTAATAAATATCCAGACTCCATCTCATTTCTGACACTGCATGGACACTGGAACTCTAACTGATTTCAGGGATGAAGGGGGAATCCCTATTATGTGAAAACTCATTAATATTAATGTGACCAAATAAGGCAATGTTTACAATTGCGAGCAACACATAGATTGATCTACACAAATGCACCTGAAGTCATGTAAACATGTACATGGTCACTTTTCCTCGACCAATTTTCATACAATAAAATGCCTGTTTCAAGGTTTGCTTCACTATATACAGAATACAAATTTCACCATTCAGATGCTATGTAATAATTAAAGAACAATGAAATGAAGATATAAACACGCTACAATAAATATTATTGAGCTGTACTGTGGTCATGTTGCATCATTTCCTTATTTAGAATATGTGCGTGCTGTTTACTATAAGATTACGCCTCAATTTTCCATAGTAATTAATGATCCTTATTTATCTGTGTCAGAAAATACGAACTAGATTAATACATTTTTAATATCTCTGCAAATAGAGATCTATTATGAATACTATACTTGTTCTGTCTAACCATTTAGTGTGGTCATTGAAGCTGAATTTGGGATTAACCCAAAATAAATTGGATACATTAGCTGATTTTGGTGTCATTCGACACGGAAAAGCCTCAGGAACAACATATCCAAAATCTGCAAAAATCCACTATGGGGAAACTTTGTTATCCAAGATGGCGTCAAACATGGTTGTCTATATTACATCAGTTCTCGAAATACATCATAATACAATATATTGTGGCATCGGAATTACGCAGTTATAGCAGTGACAGCAAAAAGAGTGACACGGACAGAAAATAATACAATCACAGCCATAATGTCCTAATGGCCGCAACTTCAAGCTAAACCACAAAGAAATCAACTACGTATTGGTAATATACAAGTACACATATCATATACATATATCATATACAGGTACACATATCATTAAAACGGATCCTGCTGAAGGATTTATTGTCACTGCAATGTAAGTGAAACCCCCCAATGATTTAGGTCTTTAAAAATTTGGGTTTTCTACTTATCCAACATCCAACTGACGGGCAAAAAATAATAATTTCGGAATGCAAAGTAATGTTTTGCCACACAGTGCATGGTAGTTTCATTCGTCATGATGATTAATTATTGAATGTAAAACAGAAACTGAAGTATATACCCTTGCGCTATAAGTACTAGTTACATTTGCGGAATTTTCAACACTCTCCGTGATAATAAATGGTACACATATGTCGCAATGCTTATTATTCTATAAAGAAACACTCATATCTTCGATATATTAGCACCGCATTTCACCAGTTTAAAGTGACGGTATATCATATAGTTGATGTAAGACTAATTTTCATGCTGCCACCAAACTGGTTTCTTGTTCAAATTACTTCAGTCGCCACTTTACAACTGATATATACTACATGTACCACGATATGCACACTATTAGTTTTCAGTATCTTTTTGTTTGAAAATGTCTGACCATTACCACCTACGTACTCATGCTAAATATCAGGTGATCGTTTAAAGATGTTATTCAACGTTGAACATTCCCGACCTGTTGCTATTTGTGCTTTTTTGTGCAGCAGCTATGTGTAACATTAGGGAGAAGGGGTAACAGTGGTATTGCGGTTGCAGAAAACATAGTAAGCTTCGAGTATATGTGGCCTTAGTGAATACAACCAAATCTAATTTCCAGGTATAAACAGTCTCTGCCACAAAGTATGTAGGCAATTTTGGTCAAGTTTGGAATATATTGAAGATAGTCAATGCTGAAGGAAGCTATGCTATCTGAAGACCATACCAAGCATATTATATAAAATGAAAGTGTCAATGACACTGTAGCTCAACTTAGGTAGGGGAATAATTTAATGGTTGACAGTAAATGGAGGAATAGGAAAGGTGCTAATTGAAATGTCTAACCTGCGCCAAAGGACTTAGTGATGCAAAGAGTAAGATACAAGATGGCTGCTGGTGGCCATTTTTTTTTACCAATTGACCCCAAAAGGACTCGTTCCCATCTACGTATAATTGTTAACATCCATGACAAATTTTATGAAGATCTGACCAAAGCTACGACCTACAAATTTCATAATGATCAGACGAACAGTACGACCTGTAGACCGCGCCAATGGATTGAATTTTGAAATCCAAGATGGCCGCTGGCAGCCATGTTATTTGGCCGAATGACCCCACAATGATTCGTTCCCATCTACATGTCAATGTCAACATTCATGACAAATTTCATAAAGATTAGACCAAAGGTACAACTCGTTCCCATCTACATGTCAGTGTTAACATCCATGACAAATTTAATAAAGATCAGACCAAAGGTATGACCTGTAGCCCACGCCAAAGGATTTAGTCATGCAAAGAGTAAAATGCTGGTGGCCATGTTTTTTGACCGAATGACCCCAAAACGACTCGTTCCCATCTAAATGTCATTGTTATAATTCATGACAAATTTCATGACCATCTGACCAAAGCTATGACCTGTAGCCCACACCAAAGGATTTAGTCATGCAAAGAGTAAAATCCAAGATGGCTGCTGGCGGCCATGTTTTTTGACCGAATGACCCCAAAACGACTCGATCCCATCTACATGTCATTATTAACATCAATGACAAATTTCATGATGATCAGACGAACAGTACGACCTGTAGCCCGCGCCAATGGATTGAATCTTGAAATCCAAGATGGCTGCCAGCGGCCATGTTTTTTGGCCGAATGACCCCAAAATGACTCGTTCCCATCTACATGTCAATGTCAACATTCATGACAAATTTCATAAAGATCAGACCAAAGGTACGACCTGTAGCCCGCACCCAACGATTTAGTCATGCAAATAGTAAAATCCAAGATGGCTGCTGGCGGCCATGTTTTTCGGCCGAACGACCCCAAAATCCCTCGTTCCCATCTACATGTCATTGTTAACATCCATGACAAATTTCATGATGATCAGGGGAACAGTACGATCTGTAGCCCGCGCCATGGATTGAATCTTGAAATCCAAGATGGCTGCCAGCGGCCATGTTTTTTGGCCGAATGACCCCAAAATGACTCGTTCCCATCTACATGTCAATGTCAACATTCATGACAAATTTCATAAAGATCAGACCAAAGGTACGACCTGTAGCCCGGGCCAAAGGATTTAGTCATGCAAAGAGTAAAATCCAAGATGGCTGCTGGCGGCCATGTTTTTCGGCCGAACGACCCCAAAATCCCTCGTTCCCATCTACATGTCATTGTTAACATCCATGACAAATTTCATGATGTTCCGATCGAAGCTACGACCTGTAGCCCGCGCCAAAGGATTTAGTCATGCAAAGAGTGAAATCCAATATGGCTGCTGGCGGCCATGTTTATTGGCCGAACAACCCCAAAATGACTCGTTCCCATCTACATGTCAATATTAACATCCATGACAAATTTCATGATGATCAGACGAACAGTACGACCTGTAGCCCGCGCCAATGGATTGAATTTTGAAATCTAAGATGGCCGCCAGCGGCCATGTTTTTTGGCCGAATGACCCCACAATGATTCGTTCCCATCTACATGTCAATGTCAACATTCATGACAAATTTCATAAAGATTAGACCAAAGGTACAACCTGTAGCCCGCGCCAAAGGATTTAGTCATGAAAAGAGTAAAATCCAAGATGGCTGCTGGCGGCCATGTTTTTTGGCCGAACAACTCCAAAATCACTCGTTCCCATCTACATGACAGTGTTAACATCCATGACAAATTTCATAAACTTCCGACCAAAACAACGACCTGTAGCCCGCGCCAAAGGATTTAGTCATGCAAAGAGTAAAATCCAAGATGGCTGCTGGCAGCCATGTTTTTTGGCCGAACGACCCCAAAATCACTCGTTCCCATCTACATGTCAATATTAACATCAATGACAAATTTCATGATGTTCCGATCGAAGCTACGACCTGTAGCCCGCGCCAAAGGATTTAGTCATGCAAAGAGTAAAATCCAAGATGGCTGCCGTAGGCCATGTTTTTTGGCCGAACGACCCCAAAATCCCTCGTTCCCATCTACATGTCATTGTTAACATCCATGACAAATTTCATGATGTTCCGATCGAAGCTACGACCTTAGCCCGCGCCAAAGGATTTAGTCATGCAAAGAGTAAAATCCAAGATGGCTGCTGGCGGCCATGTTTATTGGCCGAACAACCCCAAAATGACTCGTTCCCATCTACATGTCAATATTAACATCCATGACAAATTTCATGATGAGCAGACGAACAGTACGACCTGTAGCCCGCGCCAATGGATTGAATTTTGAAATCTAAGATGGCCGCCAGCGGCCATGATTTTTGGCCGAATGACCCCACAATGATTCGTTCCCATCTACATGTCAATGTCAACATTCATGACAAATTTCATAAAGATAAGACCAAAGGTACAACCTGTAGCCCGCGCCAAAGGATTTAGTCATGCAAAGAGTAAAATCCAAGATGGCTGCTGGCGGCCATGTTTTTTGGCCGAACGACACCAAAATCACTCGTTCCCATCTACATGTCATTATTAACATCAATGACAAATTTCATGATGATCAGGGGAACAGTACGATCTGTAGCCCGCGCCAATGGATTGAATCTTGAAATCCAAGATGGCTGCCAGTGGCCATGTTTTTTGGCCGAATGACCCCAAAATGACTCGTTCCCATCTACATGTCAATGTCAACATTCATGACAAATTTCATAAAGATCAGACCAAAGGTACGACCTGTAGCCCGGGCCAATGGATTTAGTCATGCAAAGAGTAAAATCCAAGATGGCTGCTGGCAGCCATGTTTTTCGGCCGAACGACCCCAAAATCCCTCGTTCCCATCTACATGTCATTGTTAACATCAATGACAAATTTCATGATGTTCCGATCGAAGCTACGACCTGTAGCCCGCGCCAAAGGATTTAGTCATGCAAAGAGTAAAATCCAAGATGGCTGCTGGCGGCCATGTTTATTGGCCGAACAACCCCAAAATGACTCGTTCCCATCTACATGTCAATATTAACATCCATGACAAATTTCATGATGATCAGACGACCAGTATGACCTGTAGCCCGCGCCAATGGATTGAATTTTGAAATCTAAGATGGCCACCAGCGGCCATGTTTTTTGGCCGAATGACCCCACAATGATTCGTTCCCATCTACATGTCAATGTCAACATTCATGACAAATTTCATAAAGATTAGACCAAAGGTACAACCTGTAGCCCGCGCCAAAGGATTTAGTCATGCAAAGAGTAAAATCCAAGATGGCTGCTGGTGGCCATGTTTTTTGGCCGAACAACTCCAAAATCACTCGTTCCCATCTACATGACAGTGTTAACATCCATGACAAATTTCATAAACTTCCGACCAAAACAACGACCTGTAGCCCGCGCCAAAGGATTTAGTCATGCAAAGAGTAAAATCCAAGATGGCTGCTGGCAGCCATGTTTTTTGGCCGAACGACCCCAAAATCACTCGTTCCCATCTACATGTCAATATTAACATCAATGACAAATTTCATGATGATCAGATGAACAGTACGACCTGTAGGCCGCGCCAATGGATTGAATCTTGAAATCCAAGATGGCTGCCAGCGGCCATGTTTTTTGGCCGAATGACCCCAAAATGACTCGTTCCCATCTACATGTCAATGTCAACATTCATGACAAATTTCATGAAGATCAGACCAAAGGTACAACCTGTAGCCCGCGCCAAAGGAAATTGTTGACGGACACACGGACACACGGACACACGGACGACGGACGCCAAACCATGGCAATAGCTCAAACTTACAAAAGTAAGTTGAGCTAAAAATGTCAAAAAGGTGACTTTAATTATATATTTAGAAGGGAAATTTTTTGAACAGTGTTCTCAGCAAGAATAACAAATTATTGGAAATGATGAACTGCCATAAAAAGTACATGATCTGAACTAGTGCAAGGATTGAATGAGTATTTAATAGAGAGTAATACTGCTTTAATAACCCTTTGAGTGCCAGGTCCGATTTTTGTATCGACCCATATCCCCTGAGCCAATGCATTCTCTTATATATGCGAGTCGACCATAGGTCGCCTCGCATATATAAGAGAATGCATTGGCCTAACCCCAAAATTTTTTTTTTTTAAAACAAATTTGATTTTTTTAGGGCACTCTACAGACCATAAACTTAGGGCCGATGAGATCGGCCCCTGGCACTCAAAGGGTTAAAGAAGTTAACAAAATGTTAGTTTGTGCTGGAAAATTGTAAGCATCCATTTTACAAGAACTAATATAAACCTTTGGGCTGAGATGAGTTTTAGGTCATATGTCCATAGCCAAATTCCCAGCTGACCAGCTATCTCTAACACTGTGTCCTGTTTAAGGTTGATTGCTCATGCTTGAGTGTATGACCTGCATTTCAACATTTGTATTAATTGGGCTGGTTCTTCAAGGTAACAGTGGTTGAAAAATGGATGCAAAGTTATCCTTGAAAAGTAAATGCCCTTCATCACTCATTCCCAAACAAATATCTTGCTAACAGCCTAGCTTGGAGAGTGTTTTAAACAAGTTGGCTGCTGATGGCCGTGTTAGTAAACAAATTGCGGAAAAATATTGATGGCTCCCATCGATAGGTTACCCCAAATATCTATATGAAGATTGGTGATGATCAGATGAGTGATGTGGCCTGCACGATGTGCCGAAGGATTTTGTTGACAAATGCAGACACTCACTTCGTCAAGTTGAGCTAAAAATGGTTGACTATTTTAATTGCGTGTTACAATGATTACAGTTCAGGTACATATTTTTGCAGGGGTAATGGGTGCATATTTTAGCACATGTAAACTGAAGATGAAAGTGTCAATGACACTGTAGCTCAACTTGGAAAGGGAATAATTTAATGTATTACAGTCAATGGAGCGATTAGGAATGTGGAAAGTTGAATGTCTAATACTAGTTTATAGACATGAAGAGAAAAGTAAAATCCAAGATGGCTGCTGACGGCCATGTCTTCGGCCGAATGACCCCAAAATGATTGTATCCCATCCACATGTCATCATTAACATCCATGACAAATTTTATGATGATCAGACTAAAAGTACGACCTGTAGCCCGTGCTAAATGATTTAGTCATACAAAGAGTAAAATCCAAGATGGCTGCTGGCGGCCATGTTTTTTGGCTGAATGACCTCAAAATGACTCTTTCCAATCTACATGTCATTGCTAACATCCATGACAAATTTTATGATGATCAGACTAAAGGTACGACCTGTAGCCCGTGCTAAAGGATTTAGTCATACAAAGAGCAAAATCCAAGATGGCTGCTGCGGTCATGTTTTTTGGCCGAATGACCCCAAAATTAATCGTTCCCATCTACATGTCAATATTAACATCCATGATAAATTTTATGATGATCAGACGAACAGTACGACCTGGAGCCTGTGCTAATGGATTGAATTTTGAAATCAAAGATGGCCACTTGCGGCCATGTTTTTCATCCAAATGACCCCAAAATGACTCGTTCCCATCTACATTCCAATTTCAACAGCCACGAAAAATTTCATGATGATCAGACTCAAGGTACGACCTGTAGTCCGTGCTAAAGGATTTAGTCATACAAAGAGTAAAATCCAAGATGGCTTCTGGTGGCCATGTTTTTTGGCCGAATGACCCCAAAATGACCCGTTCCCATCTACATGTCATTATTAACATTCATGACAAATTTTATGATGATCAGACTAAAAGTACGACATGTAGCCCGTGCTAAATGATTTAGTCATACAAAGAGTAAAATCCAAGATGGCTGCTGGCGGCCATGTTTTTTGGCCGAATGACCTCAAAATGACTTGTTCCCATCTACATGTCATTGTTAACATCCATGACAAATTTTATGATGATCAGACTAAAGGTACGACCTGTAGCCTGTGCTAAAGGATCTAGTCATACAAAGAGTAAAATCCAAAATGGCTGCTGGCGGCCATGTTTTTTGGCCGAATGACCTCAAAATGACTCGTTCCCATCTACATGTCATTGTTATCATCCATGACAAATTTCATGATGATCAGACTAAAGTTACGACCTGTAGCCTGTGCTAATGGATTGAATTTTGAAATCAAAGATGGCCACTGGCGGCCATGTTTTTCATCCGAATCACCCCAAAATGATTCGTTCCCATCTACATTACAATTTCAACAGCCATAACAAAATTTATGATGATCAGACTAAAAGTACGACCTGTAGCCCGTGCTAAATGATTTAGTCATACAAAGAGTAAAATCCAAGATGGCTTCTGGTGGCCATGTTATTTGACCGAATGACCCCAAAATGACTCGTTCTCATCTACATGTCATTATTAACATTCATGACAAATTTTATGATGATCAGACTAAAAGTACGACCTGTAGCCCGTGCTAAATGATTTAGTCATACAAAGAGTAAAATCCAAGATGGCTGAACGCGGCCATGTTTTTCGGCCGAATGACCCCAAAATGACTCGTTCCCATCTACATGTCATTGTTAACATCCATGACAAATTTTATGATGATCTGACCAAAGGTACGACCTGTAGCCTGTGCTAAAGAATTTAGTCATACAAAGAGTTAAATCCAAGATGGCTGCTGGCGGCCATGTTTTTTGGCCGAATAACCCCAAAATTACTCGTTCCCATCTACATGTCAATATTAACATCCATGACAAATTTCATGACAATAAAACGAACGGTACAGCCTGTAGCCCGTGCTAATGGATTGAATTTTGAAATCCATGATGGCCACTGGCGGCCATGTTTTTTTTCCGAATGACCCCAAAATGACTCGTTCCTATCTACATGTCAATGTCAACATCCATGACAAATTTCATAATAATCGGACCAAAGGTACGAACTGTAGCCCGTGCTAAAGGAAATTGTTGACGCATCACGCACACACACACGCATACACGCACACACGGACGACGGATACCAAGCCATGGCAATAGCTCAAACTTTACAAAGTAAAGTTGAGCTAAAAATGCAAACAGCATCATTGGGCGCTATTTTGAAAGCATTCATGAAGACAAACTGCCATACAAAATTCATTCAGATTCGATCACCAATGGCTGAGGAAGAAAAACAATTTTAGTTAAACAAAGAAGGATAAAATTCTAGAACGGAAAATGCGAACCAAGTCAATTCGCTCCCACTTTTGAAAGCAGTCATAATGGCAAACCTCCAACTTTCATTCTGACCCAATGGCTGAGATATCTGACCGGACGGACAAACAAAACGCCATTTCCAGATGAACAATGAAGGATTTACTCTAAAATGGAAATGTGAATAATCATTTGCCCCTATTTTTAAAGCAGTCATGAAGGTGAACCTCCATCTTAAATTTCATTCAGATCCGATAATCCATGGCCGAGATATGTGCCCGGATGGACAGACGGTACGACATACAGATGGACAGACGGACATTTATAAGTCAATCCAGTATATTCCACATTTTTGTTTGGGGGTATAATAATGTCACTTTTATTAAAGATGTATTCCGTATTCCATACCTTCAGTTACAACAGCAACATAAAACCTCTTAATAAAATCAAATTAAACATTACTATTGGCTTTGTGCTGTTTCGAACCAAATGTGACATACTAGTATACACTAGGCCCATGCATACCAAACCAGGTAATTATGTTATTAAATGAAAATCACACTGTAGCTCAACTTGGGGAGGGGATAATACATAATGTCAAACATTACAGTCAATGGAATAGATAAGGAATGCGGAAAGTTGAAATGTTTATGTAATATTAGAGGTCAACCAGGAAAGAGTAAAGTCCAAGATGGCTGATGGTGGCTACTTTTCAAACGAAATTCAGAAAAACTGGATAACTCCCATCTAGAGGTCACCTGTACTCGAGGATTTCCTTATTTCTGATTTAGTGCTTATGTCTTTCTTTTGATTTTCCAATATTTTAGACTGTGATGCCTTTGTAATTTAGTCATGCAAAGAGTAAAATCGAAGATGGCGATTGGTGGCCATGTTTTTCATCCAAATAGTTCAAATTCAATAGCTTCCATCTGGAAGTGATCCTAAACATGCCTGTTTTCAAAACAATTCTCAAATAAATATGGACAGCATGGTGTCGATGAATTGAAATTGAAATAATACTGTAAGTCAAACAGAAGCCATAACTCTCATAGTTAGCGGTGGATGGAACCCACATTATTCCAATTTTACGGACCAGACACCTGAAAATTATATTTTGAGGAATAACCCTTCCATGACAGGATCTGAGCTGGTGCAACATTAAAGACCATGTGACAGTGCATTCTCTTTGGAAGCCTTGCATATATGAGAGAATGCACTGTCTTACAAGGTCAATGTAAATAAGAGAATGCATTGGCTCAGGGTTTTCGCAAAATTGAAGAAGGCTCCAGTCATGAAAGGGTTAATAACAAGTCTGGTCATTGTCAATGTAGGTACCAGCATATCATGCAATCCAAGGTATTAGTTCTGTCTGTGTTTCAGTCTTTCACAAAGTTTTTGACACTTACAGTAATGCTCTAAATAATCGACTCCTTAACCACAGCAGAATTATGGGTAATTTTTCACAATTTAGTCGGAAATATGGCTTGTTATGGCTTTCCGATGAATGGCAACAAGCCATATTTCCGACTAAATCCTGAAAAATTACCCATAATTCTGCTGTGGTTAAGGAGTCGATTATTTAGGGCATTAATGTAGTTGACTGCTATGTAGAAAACATAACAAACATATAAAGTTAAGAAAACAAGACAGTGGATATGGTTGTGTTTTTAAGCAGTACTATTCACAAGTACCATGCCTGGAAGTAAAAGTTAACAGAATGTAGCACAATTTACCACCCGACAGCCTTTTCTGTCGCCACTTCTGATGCGGCTTCCTTTGATATCTCAGTCGAAGTTTGGCGGCCATCTTCAAAGAGTTTGGTGTGCCTTTGATGTCATGTTACAGCCTTGCCATTGTTTATAAATTATGTTTTAACTAGTGCTGGGACGGTTGGGGTTTTTTCCTAACCAGTTAACCACGGGCATTAACCTAATCATAACCGGTTAACCGCGACCATCATTACCCTAAGTACGAGATTGAATACACTGGTCACTATATCGTCAAAACAAGTGTTTATTACGCGTCCCGGAAACGGTGATATACATGCGATCACAAACGATGTCATGGTCGTACAATGCGGTCCCGTTACGGCGATCAAATAGTGGTAAATGTGTATAAATTAATTAAGTTTTGAGCCCAAACAAACTAAAATATAATATATATTAGTGGTGCGCTAGTATATAGATGTTTACGGGAGATCCGCACCGCATAAACAACGCTTGCTTGCAAAATTTTCAGCGACGAAATATAGTTCCTTCCTCGTGTATATCCCGGACACGATTAGCCCAAACGTATACTACAAGGTACTGAAGGTAGGTATACTGTTGTTTAGTAATGTTTACTAGTGTTTGGGTATAGGTAGGTATGTATTAATCACAGTGGCTCCACGATGTTACTTCAATTATTTAATAAACAAATTCAAACAAAATTAAATCGTCATGATTCATTACACAAGCCCCAGCCAGTGTTTAGGAAATAAAGTTATCGAACACATCACTAGATATACTCTGAGTTCCCACTCCCAGTAGGCCTGTGTTTTTTCTGGATGTGGGACTTCATATTGGATGTTGATCCAGAATAAACGAATCGCGTTCGGCAGACCTTGCATTCCGCCCATTTCTTCTTTTTTTCCCGTCATTTTCAATTAGGACTAAATGTCCCCAAACGTTCAATTTCCGTTTTTGTAGGTCTTCTGTCATCGCTTTGAGACGAACAAATGATAATGACAAGGGGGGTGACAGTTTCATGAAAACAGACAGACTATTGATGACGTAGTAAAAGTCTAAACTTGATTGCTTTGATGTATGCCGCGGTGCGCATGCAGCCGGAACGTCATGTAATGCAGCCGAAGGAAATTGGCATTGAATGTGTAGCAAGTGATTCGCAGACTGATACAGAGTGTAGTTGTTGGTTTCATGTCTGGAAAAGCCGCCGGTGATCAAACGGGCTTGTGTTGTGGGATATATGAATACAAAATCAACTGTCCAAATCACTTCTAAGCGGCTTCTTATTACTTACTCTCGTTACTTAAACTTCAGTAAATGATACTACGATGATAGTACGATCGTTATCAATAGTACGGTTATCCGGTTGTGGCCGTAACCGAACCGTAAATCGGACAACCGTCCCAGCACTAGTTTTAACTGTGAATTTATGTTCCTATGGATAGGTAATTAGCGATCATTATATCCAAAATGGAGGACATGCATGGGACTGCATCTATATTTCAATTTTATATTTTATTATCCAACTTGGGAACGTACCGGTATGTACCCCCTCCCTCCCCTGCCACCACGTTGCATGATGCGCTGCATGCACTTTGAATTACAAAACTAAAAGTACAGTAACAGGCAGCGCGCACACACACCGAAGCCTGCAAAATAAAATTAAGTGCTATAATATGTCAGGTGACGCAATCGATACACAATGGGATTTTCTACAAAACTACAGTCCGTTTTCAATATTATAAGTATGCGACAATTCTGCATGCTTTCAATTGGCACCACGGTTGAGTTTAGGTGGCCAATGACGGGCGGGGGGCTCAGAATGACAATCCTGCTGACTGAAAGTTTATAACTGTGTTCAGACTGGATGTAAAGTAGTCATTGTAATTTTGCATTGACCACGTCTTTATCTGGGTGTAATATAGGCTGGATATATAAACGATTAATCAACTAACCGTCGACTATACCGGTCGATTATGAAAACTCATAGTCGTGGCAACCCTAATATATTACTAAGAATTACTATGGAGGGAAAGAGTTATGTCCCTGGCTCCGACCCTATGTGACCGGGTGAGTCTTGATGACCCCATATGAACAATTTGAATCCCAGTCACCCAAGAAGCCTCCATACATATATGCTGAATTGGCCTGATGGAGTATGATTTAAGAATTACTAGGGAGGGAAATATGTTCCTGGCTCCGCCCACATTTGAACAAATACCAGTCACACAAGGATGGAGCCTCGATACCAAATATGACCCAATTCGGCTTGTGGTTCTGGAGATGATGATGACAGATGGATGAACGGAAATAAGATGGAAGGACGAATGCACAAGAAGTGGTGACTATAGCTCGAATGGAGATCTTCATCTCAGGTGAGTTAAAAACTGTCAATGATATTGTTTATTTAGTGATTTAAAGGAGGACTGTACCCTAAATCCGGTCATTTATGGGAACATCTCCTTTTATACTCAACAGCATGTATGTACCATGCAAACAACATGGTAATTTTAATGAAAATGAATTAATTACTTCAGTTGTTGTATATATTCTCTTCAGTATTAAAGGAGATGGTAACATAAATGTGTACAAAACCCCTTCAAGCTTCTGATAATTCCCAACATTGTTGACCTACTCAATTTCAGAATCACCTGCACAATTATGATCGGGTAGTTTATTTTGACCGAAACCATTCGGAACATTATGAGCAGGCTTGTGCATACGACATTAAGCTTACCTGTGCTTTAATAGCAGACATCCTCTTAGGTCTACATGTGGCAGTGGTCTCCTTTGATCCAGTGCTCTGATCCTTAAGATAATCGGCCATCATCTTATCAATATCTGATTCAGCATCTTCGCTTGACGTAACTGATGATGCAACATCATCTTCACCAGAATCCTCATCCCCATCATCAACATCGGCTTCGGTACCTTCATTGTTGAATTCATCTGAGCTATCAGCATTAAGGGTCGCTGGAGTAAGAGGCATAAGAGCAGGTGAAATATCATCTGACGTAGCTGGTGCAAATGTGAACTGCTGAGTAAGATTCAGGCACTCTTTGGCAGCTACGTGCCTCTTCAAAGAGTAGCTAGTTCTCGAGGTAAACTCACATGCTTTACACATGAAAATGAACTTCTCTTTTAGCTCCTTAATCTTGGTATCAATGATGAAAATTTGTCACTCGGAGTGACTATCAGCAAATTGAGTGGTCAAGTTAAGACTTGTGCTTTCTGTTTTGTGGCTGGTCTGCACCTTCTTCTTTATCCCATGGGGAACAAGATATGGCTTGAAAATGCAGTGACGCTTCAGGCAAAAGAACAGATACGGATCCCTTTGTTCCGCAATCGCTTTCATATCTGTTGCTTACATAAGACATCCCTGGTGATGATCAAGTAAATGTTCTTTGACTGGAGTGTAGATATCAGAGCACACATTTGAAAAGACTTTCCCCACTGATGACCGATGCTGCTTGGTGAGTTTATTTTGGTGCAATCTTTAGTCGAAGTGGACTGGTCGGCAGATCCAGCCGACCCGAGTTTGTGCCAGAATCCTATGTATTGTTCTTATCATTTATCATTGCCACATACTTTAGGGGCTTTCCTTGATGATTGATGTTTAGATGGTTCTTCATTAATGGCTGCACCGTTGGGCCGTAATCACAATACCCGCATGTCCACCAGAGACTCCTTTGCCACAGATCTGGTGGAGTTTGCACAGGGCCAACTCTTGTCAACAATACAGGAACCGGAGTCCCACCTGAGGTATTTGGAATGGCAGTTAAATCCTTCACAACAGCTGGAATAGAAGGTTGAAGCACAGTAGACTGTGGTTTTGGCTGAAGTGACTGCGGCTGCGATGGTGCTGTTCGAGTTAACGATGGCATTTTAGAAGTAGGTTGTAAAGATGTGTTGTCAGAACTAGATCTGGGAAACATTACTACATTGTTTGATTCTTCATTCATTTTTGGTAATTCATCGTCAACTTCTATGTCAAAATAATCATGGCTGTCATCGTCCTGGTTATTGTCATTAATGGTTCTTGTAGTTGCTTGATTGCTGTCTCCTGATTCAGATGAAGTCTCAGTAGCAGATTTTTTCAAAGCAGATCCTTCATCATCCGAACTGGACTGCTTTCTTTTTCGGCTGATAGGAGATGTTGATGGTTCCTTTCCAGACTTGAGGACATCAATCTTGAGATAATCCGGCAATAGCGAAACATATTTCAGTGAGGAACTAAAAGCCTCAAATTCTTCATGATTTTTCATCGAGTGGTTAGTGACATCAGCCCTGGAGAATGATTGATATGTACAAAACCGGCAGTGAAACCTGTGTGTAATAGTGTGCGATATCAGATCATGTTTATTCTCAGTCTTAAATTGACAAAAGTTACACCAATACTGCATCATATCCAAGTTGGATATTACGGTACCTTTCCGAGGTCGAAACTTTACATTAGATGACAGGCCGCAAACTAACTCGTGGGTGCAAACATTCAGCATATCTTCTGCATCAGAATCCGAAATGCTCTTTTCCATCAAACAGGCAGACAATATGACTTCTTGATTATCATTACACTGCCGTGTTGGACTGCATGGCCTCAAAATGACACCTGCTAGATCTTTCTTCATCCCTACTGAACTGTATATACTTTCTTGTTTTGATATCTTCTGTGATTCCTTTGGCATTAGGAATGTAAAGGGACCTTCGGATGGGAAGGATGCAGTCAGATTTTTGTCACTAGCTGAGTTTGCAGGAGTTCGTAGACCGGGTTTAAACTGTTCTGCACTGCTCTTTTCTAGGAGATCTTTATTTTTCTGCATGAGGTTCTCTATGAATTTGGCCACTGTTAAATCTCTGTTCTTTGAATCAAGCATGGTTTTGAGTAGTCCAGCAACATTGTCATCTCCTGAGCCAGATGACAGAGATTTGGCAAGAGTTTCTGAGGGCTCAGCTGCAGATAACTCTGATGATTTACTAGTATTCATACCGCTACTAGTGCCGTCATATTGTTGATCGCCATAATCATGTGTGATTGGCTCAGTTTTGATAACAGGAACTAATGTATTCGTTGGTTGTATCATGCTGGTGGGAGGAGTTAGCTGGATAGGTACTTTTATTATCAGCCGTCCTCGAGGATTCATCATTTGCCATGGTTTTTGGGCCAAATGGACTGAAAAAAAGAGAATGAACAATAATTAACTTGTTCATTACCTACTACTCCTTGATGAGTAGTTCACTTATGAAATGTTCAGATAATAAGTTCAACAAAAGACCAGAGAGCATTTGTTGAACTTATCATTTGAACATTTACCACTAATGAATAGAAAGCCTTCTGCAGGCTTGCATGCATTAAAATCCATAAAAGTTTGTGAGAATCAAAATCTACAGCGAACCAGCTGCTTTCACGGGAATCAAACTAAGAAACATTATTCTAATTCTCGTCAGATATTAAGCCCTGACTTGTATTTTCTGCTTATATTTCCTGAACACCACTCATCCATTCACTCCTATTAGTTTGCTTGAAAAGTAAAACTATTACAATAGGCTACAAGATCTTCAAGATCAATGACCAACGGCTGCTTTAACTCCTTAATCCCTGGTGAAACCTACAGTAATGCCCTAAATAATCGACTCCTTAACCACAGCAGAATTATGGGTAATTTTTTAGGATTTAGTTGGAAATATGGCTTATTGCCATTCATCGGAAAGCTCTCACTGAGAGCTTTCCGATAAAGCTCTCACTGAGAGTTTCCGATGAATGGCAACAAGTCATATATCTGACTAAATCATGAAAAATTACCCACAATTCTGCTGTGGTTAAGGAGTTGATTATTTAGGGCATTACTGAAGTTTGACATGTCTGATGAATACCTGTGAAGTGGCTCTGGTGAACACCTGATGTCATAACTCCAGTCAATTATTGTTTCTTTCTATAATCTATGAAATAATTTGTCTGAATAGGAAATACCGTAAATAGATTTACCAGTACTTGTACTTCAGAAACATAACTTAAAATTTGATGAGTCATCAAAGTACACAAAGTCATCCAGGTACCAAATTAGCCAAAACTTATACTTTCAGAGCTAAACAAAAAGTTGCATAATTGTCCCAATATATGTAGATCACAACAACTTCCTCCCAAATGAGTTTTATAAGGATTAACTGTCATGTGGACTGTTTTTATGGAGATGTAACCGTGAGGTAAGTGGACATAACTTGTGTAAAACCCAAAGGGTTTTACATACAAGTTATGACCACTTACCTCACGGTTACATCTCCATAAAAATAGTCCACATGACAGTTAATCCTTATATTTATATACATTTAGCGAAAAAGCCACTTTTGTAAATGTATTTAAATCGAAAAGTGTATCGTGACAAAAACAGCCCAAAATACCCAATAGCACCCTTGGCAAAAGTTAATAGGAACAATTTCTCTTCATATTGAAACCCGATGATGTATTAAGTCAATCCTGCGCGAGTCCAAATGCGCCCAAAACATTATGCGTTCGTCTTTCCAACCCAATGACGTATCGATGGTGTTATGAGCTTGGTGTTATGAGCCATTGCGCATTCACCGAGAAATAACTGCAACTAGCCACGTGGGCGCCGACCAATCAGAATACTGGATTTAGTGATGACAACACTTAGTATGTAAATATATGAATTTGACATAAATTTGTTAATATCAAGACAGTCAATGACTGTGGGGTCACTCACCGGACAGTAAAGACGGAGAAGACTGGGACTCTGAAGACAACAATAGTTAGTATGTTGTTAAAATGTAATTAGTTTTTTTAAATTGAAATTAAATTTTTTTATTTTTATTAAAAAAAAAAAAAATTGAGCAAGCAGCTGGAGCAAGGAGTAAAATCTAAATGTTTTTTTTTTATTTAAAAATAATTTTGCTTGTCAAAATAAGCAAGGAGTTAAATCTAAAAAATTAATCTAAATTATTATTATTATATTTTTTTTTTTTAAAGATATTGACACTGGCTCTGCCCATGTTTGCCCAGTGACCCCCATTTTAACAGATCTGAACCCCAGTAAACCAACGACCCTCCATGCCAAATATAAGCTTAATGGTTCTTGAGAAGAAGTTGTTTTAAGACTTACTCTGGATAGAAAGAGTTATGGCCCTGGCTTTGCAACTATTTGACTTGGTGACCTCATTTTTGTCACCTAGGGAACATCCACACCAAATATAAACCCATTTGGTCTTATGGGTTTGGAGAAGAAGTTTAAACAATTTTTGATGGAAGGACGGACGATGGACGAGGAGCTCCACAGGAGATGTTGCCTCAGGTGAGCTTAAAACTATAATCACGGGAACCTATATATCAGTAACAAACTTGAACTCAACAACTCAAATAGTTTGTCCTATGGAGGGGGTTAAAGTTTTTGAAGTGAGTGGCTAATTCTTAAACTTATAAAGCTGTCTCTATTAGAAACAGTCTCAATCAACAAAAGATGATCCAAACTACAGAAACTACAAACTACAGAACCATTCAAAGGGTAGAAATTAATTCACTGAAAGGAAGTGTTAAAACTGTATAAACAACATATTTTGATTGACCCACCACTGAGTAGAGACTGAAGGCTCCTGGGAATACATTTGACATTCAATTTCAAAACTAATTACCAAAACAAAACCCTCTGGCTGGAGAGAGCTGTGTGTGCTTGTTGATACTGCACTGTCAGATTTGACATGTGGATACTTATCATCAACAGAGCAGACTGGTATTACTTTAAGAGATAATATTCTAGCATATATGCACAGGGTGTATTGCATTGTGACTGAAATATATTTAAACGGACATGGCTCAATCGAACACTAAGATTTATGTATACGTAATTCGAGAAAAGGGGTCTCAAAACATTCCAGAGCTAATTCGTCGACATAACGCTAAAAAACACGTTTTGTTAATTTTATTTTTGCGTAAATTTTATATCGTTTCTCTGTTCCGGTTAAATTTTTCTAATCAGCCGATCTTCTGAGTGATGCCGACAGCGCTCGTGTGTTTTTGGAAATAAGTGCATTCTGGATACCGCCATGTTTGTGACATAATATTTTTCAAGTTTCCCCAGCGTCTCTATCATTTTCGGTACGCGATAATGTGTTTCCGTTGGATCTTATTTGTCCATGCGAGAATAATAACCTCTATTGACAAAGATGTAACGATAGAACGATTTTCCAGTTTGATACACAATGTCAACATGAATTTTAGTCATTTACATTGATCCTTGGAACACATTGATTTTTCTCAAATATACTCTAATCACAATTTGTAGGCAATAATTTTCAGTTGAGTATGTCGATGAACTGCAGTTAGTTAAATTCTGTAGTTCTTTTTAAAGGTACTCAATCCGATCAGACGGTCCCCATACCATCAAGATACAACAGCAACAACATTTCTTCAAAATACGCTTTAGTTATCAGAATTGATGTATTGCAACAACACAATGCTAATCACTGTCATCTATAGTATAAAATTTCCCAAAACTTGTTGTTTATCAACATTTTGTTCAACAAAATATGGCCGTATAATCACTAATGTATCACACAAATTTACCATATTACCCCTTGACTTTAGACTTATCCATCTTCATCCGCAATTTTGTCCGAGATCCTCCGTTTGACCACGTGTTTCTGGGCCACATATTATTACATATCTTGAGAAATAACAAACTTCAACAATCGATATCTGTTCACTCTGAGCTTTGGTGGGTGGGGTCCTCGATTCAAGTCTAATATTTTGTTAACCCCCGAAGCCAGAGAAACACTAATTTAGGACCGAAATGAAAATTGGGAAAATATGTTTCTACCTCTAATAAAAAGGAACGATATTGAAAAATGTCACTTCCCTGGTGACATACTGGCATCCGTGTGGAGTTTAGAGTCTAAATATCTAGACACAACCAGTACATATAGGTTACTTGGAGCACTCAAAATTTGTTTATTTTATTTCATCATCAGTTTAATTAAAACCACCAGCCTCTGAGTCACAAGACGAAATGTGGGAAAAGGGCAAACATGTAAGACCTCCAGGTCAGGGGTAAATGCTGAAAAGACAAAATATAGTCTCGTCGATAAAAGTTTTGACCCAGAAAATATTTGGACTAAGTTGGTTTTTATTCCATTTTGAAGAGGAATATAATAATCATATCCTCTATAACATATCCAAAATCCGATAAATCCGCTTAGAGCAAAATGTTCTATTCAAAATGGCATCCATGATGACAATTGGTATTGAAAAATGCTGATTTTCAGTGATAGGTGGCTTTAATTGCACCAACTATCGCCAAGTTAGTAATAAAATTAAATATACACAAACAATGATTAGTCGTAAACCATATAATTATGTAGAATGTCTGTACCAACTTGGGCATATCACACCTGTTACCCCATTTGATATTGGAATAATTAGAAAATAGACATGAAAAATAATACCAAAATACGGATCTACGTAAATTGTGAAAAACTATATGCATATATACTTAATAGCTAGATCATATCATGAATCGCTATCCTGGCTATGCCCGTAGAGATAATTCTACACCAGTTCAAGTAATGTGAAATGTTTCATGTTCAGATAGGGAAGTTTATAAACATTTAAACAAGACAGTCAATGACTGTGGGGTCGCTCACCAGACTGCAAAGACTGATAAGACTGGGACTCTGGAGACTACAACAGTCAGAACTTTTCATAATCACTTTAAAAGAAATAGCTCTAAACAGGATATGTGGCTAGAGAGACTTCACATATGTAGATTGGTGAAAATCCACCTTGAAATTACCAACTGTACACTACTGATCACCCCCTCCTCCTCCAGCTCAACAAGTCCCCTTTGACCGGGCTACAGACTCCCAAGTCGTAGGTTGGAATTTCACAAATGACACCTCAAACTTTCTCAATTGTTGGAAATTTCCAATCTCACAAGCGCCTTTTCCAAAACCATTTAGGCCAAACTTTTTTATTTTACTGCTTTACGGATCCGCCGACTCTGTTTTATGTGGCCCGACAAGGAAATAAAAATCAAATATAATTTTTATTTTTATTTTCACAGCGGACCATAGCTGTTTCTGCTTATCAGTAACAAATTATCTAACCACATTTCACTGGTGATTAAAGATGCCTAGGACACCCCCAACTATAGACATCTCTGGCTTTAATTACTTTTAACTACATCCAAGTTGAAAACTGAGAAGTCAGCTTGAGTTTATATATGCTTCTGCCACCAAGATACCTGTATGCTTTCTATGAATCTTGACATCTCTTTAAAACATTAGATGGCCTTTAGAATACATTTTGTATTCCTGGGAATTTATGGTGATCTTTATGACTGAAGACCAATAACAGTCCACAAGGTTTCTCAGATAGGAATGACAGCTAATGAGTATGTGGGTTTGCTCAAACTACACATTCACTTTTTATCACTACCACTAATCTCAGCATTCCCATGTGTGTATTAACCCTCTCTATACTAAATACTCATTGACCAGACAAGAAGATTCCTTAGGAAATGTTCAGATAATAAGTTCAACAAGTTCTAAACAAATTTATTATTATGTGAACATTTCCCACCAACTAATAGGAATCCATCCATCCATCCAGATGAATAATAGACTTTTTCAATGTATATATTATAACTGAAAGGGGGGGGTCCATTTATTCAATAATTAAAATGTTGAACAAAAACAAACTCATTACTTCTGCAGTTTTTCAATATTATTCAATAATCTGAGCTATGTTTCAAATAATAGTACTGGATTTGAATTTTGTGATATACGTCCGAAAACTGTTCTCTATAAATGACTGACAGAGAATTACAAAGACACAATTACCACCTTAGCGAATGTCCAAAAAAAAAAAAGGGTTCAAGCATTTTTATTTTTATTTTTTTTCCGACCGACCCTACCAAAACAAGGTTAAAAAAATCCGTAAAGCAGAAAAATAAAAAAGTTTGGCCTTAGACATGTTTGAAGCCCAATTATCCATGGACCCAAAACATAATACATGTATGTCAGATTAATCAGTCAGGCGGTTCCAAGGTAGATGTTTTAATGAATTTGGTATTTCAATGATTGTATTAGACACAAAAGTGTTAACTCCCCATAGCCCCACCATTTCTTGACAAATTGACCTCATTTTAACAAATCTGAATCTCTGTCACTTAAGGATCCTCCTGATTGCTCCATACTATATGTAAGCTAAATAGTCCAACCTCTCTTGAGAAGACATTTTAAGAATTACTATAGAGACATATAGTTATGTCCCTGGTCCCACCCTATTTAACCTGGTGACCCCATCTGAATAAATTTGAATCCCAGACACCAAAGAACCCTTCATACATATGATAAATATCAGTAAAATAGACCTGAAGGTCCTTGTGAAGGAAGCATATTTTTATAAAGAGGGAAACTGTCCTTCGTTTGGCACCTATTTGACCAAGTGACCCCATTTAAAAAAAATGTGAATTGCAGTCAAGGAAGAACATTCCATGCTAAATAAGCCAACTAGTTCTTGCAAACATATTTTAAGAATTACTATGAAGTGAAATAGTTAAGTCTCTGGTTCTGCCCTTATTTGAGTTTGTGATCCCATTTTCACAAATCTGTCACCCAAGGTAATTTCATACCAAATATAAGCAAAATAGGCCATTTGATTCTTGCATAGAAGACACATCAAGAATTACTATGTAGAGAAAGAGTAATGTAGCTGGCCTTGCACCTACATTGTACTTGACCTGGTGACCCTGATTGAACAAATCTGAACCACAATCACCAAAGGAGCATGCAAGTCTGCAAATAGTGTGCCTATTCCTACATTGTATGTGCCTGGCCCAAGCAACACAATGTACTATACAATCAAGCCTTGAAATAGTGTGATAGTGTGTCTGTCATTTGCGGAATGAGGTCCCCCAGAGGGTGACTTTAGTGATGCTATCCTGCACAGTGGGCTAGCATAACTAAATTCACCCTCTGGGGACCTCATTCTGCTAAGGCCCTCAACTGCTATGGCAGACCTAGGATAAGATTGAAGTTCCCCAGTTGAAGTTGATGTTCACCCATTGGACACCTCAATTATGAATTTTATCTTCTGCAAATTAGGGGATATAGAAACTTCCTAGAAGGGAAATGTAACAACAATGTTAATTTGATACTATAGATACTTCCAAGAAGATGAGGCCTAAGCAGAATGACGTCTCCAGAGGGTAAATTTGGTGATGCTAGCCCGCTATGTGGGATAGCATCACTAAATTCACCCTCTGGGGATCTCATTCTGCAAATGACAGACATCCTATTTGCCCTGTTGAACAATACATGATAGATTGTGCCTCTTATTAATGATTCTCTGACCTGCAAATGTCAGACACACTAAATTCAGGAAGTTTGTTTAAAATTGCTAGCAGTATGTTAAAACAAGCTGTCAGTGACATTTTATTCTAATCTAGATTAATGACCTGTGTTTCTCTCTGTCTATCCACAAAGAGATATCTGCAACTTTAATAGAACAGGTATTAATGTTGGAAGCTGGAAATGATATCCGTTGGCAGGGATGTTGGTTGGGTGTAGGCCCAGGGTCCGCGCTGGACTGAAATTTACTTTTGCCAAATAACTTGCCAAATGAAAATATTTTTTGCCATATAATTTTAGCATTTGCCAAATGCTATCCACGATAGTATCATTTTCTGCAACCTTGAGTCTTATATTTCGAAACTCGCCATTTGAACGAATTGATGTTGTTAGAAAAGCAGTTAATTAATAAGTAGTTAATTATACTCGAATCTCTATTGTGGTTTATCATAAACCAATAAACCAATCATCAAACAATACAATGGTAGATGGGTTGCTTCACCAGAAGGACACAGGATTAGCTATGTAAACACCACCGCCACATTAAATACTAGTAATCACTTCCACCATCGGTACTAATGCTATGATATAAACGGCATCTTAATAGGTGCTAACTTAACCTAAACCTTATAAAACACCACAGATATAATTATGTTGTAAGAGTTTTCGGAAATTGATGGTATTGACATCCAATATTGTTCAATTTTCTTGAGGAATTAAAAAGTTACTTGCCAAAACTTTTGCCAAATGAAAATATTTTTTGCCAAATGTGAATGATTTTTGCCATTGGCAAATTTGGCAAGTGGCAGCGCGAACCCTGTGTAGGCCACTGCAGGGTGGGGGTGGGTCTGGGCCATGTGGGAGGGGCATGGGTAATGGAATATTTCTGTAATTTCAGAAGATTAAAGATTAAAGTTTCATAACTCTGCAGATGTTATAATAGTGTCACTTTTTTCAAATTTTATAACATGCTTAAAAAATAATTTTTTTTTTGTTAAATTGAGTAAGGTGAAAATTCCATGAATTTAATTTTTTTTTTTTAGTTATATCACTGGCTCCGCCCACATTCGACCCAGTGACCTCATTTGAACAAATCTGAATAACAGTCCCCCAAAGACCCTTTGTACCAAATATGAACCCATTCGGCCCAATGAAATTTGAGAAGAAGTTGTTGTAAGAATTAGAGTTATGGCCCTGGCTTCGCAACTATTTGACCCAGTGACCTCATTTGAACAAATCTGAATGAGAGTCACCTAGGGAACATCCACACCAAATATGAACCAATTAGGGCTTACGGTTCCAGAGGAGAAGATGTTCAAAGAATTGTTGACGGATGGACGGATGAGGAGTGATGACTATAGCTCAACCGGAGACTTCGTCTCAGGTGAGCTAAAAAAAACCAGTGCAGCTAATATATTCTTAGTTAATATCAGTCCTTCGATTTTGAGGCGCGCAATTGCGCTTGCGCGCCTTGGCGCGCGCGGATCTAAAAACCAGCGAGTTATTAAATGCGCACGCCGAAAATTTTAAATGCGCGCGTCGGAATTTGCAGCCAGTGAACGAGATTTTAACAAACAGCACATCAATGGTTAAACGCCGACAAGACTATTCACCGTGTATCTTTCTCAGCAGCGATGACGTTGATTACGAACATGATAACAAAGATCAAAGCGGCCGCCGGCGTCTTTCTCACTCAATGATTGGGGTGACACCTCGTCACAACTGCTGCACGTGCGAGTTCCCGCAAAAAAACTGTGTCAATTCTTTGGCGGCCTCGTTTGATGTTTCGGCATGCGGGATTTGCCGATTCATTTGAATACTATTGCCATAGATTAGGATTTAACTGTACTTCGAAGCTAACGAATTACAAATTCATGTCTGATAGTGACGACACTGCCCAAAAGGTGTCACAAGTGTAGATTCCACCACGTCGGAGTCTGATATAAATTTAACAATGACGGGACCTGGAGCACAAAGTGCTGTATCAATCGAAGTGTCGATGCCGAAAGCTGGAACAATGTCGTTTAAAAAGGTCAATAGAGAGTTTGTAAAACAACGTTATGATGGCTTGCAAGGATGCCGCAAAACAGAAACATCCGCCGCTACAGATTTGGCCAACAGAACGGTCGACAATATAAAATTACCGTAACGATTCCACTTCCGAGTTTGAAGTTTTAAGCGACTGCGAGTCTGATGAGCATGCGCTCTCAGACGCGGAAGTGGACTCATTACCGTGATTGGATTCACCTGGATTGCCGGATTATTGTGGACTAGATATTGTACTACAATCTAAACATATGTTTTTATTTCTGTTTTTCACTTTATGTTGCCACATGCACACTTGGAATTATACGTGTGTATCATTATACTTGTGTTTGTCTTTATTCAGTAATCATTTCATCCATGTTAATTTGAATTGTGCTCCCTCAAAAAAGGCGCGCGCAAATTCCAAAAGCTCCGAGCGATATATCGCGCACCTACGTTTTCCAAATTCGAAGGACTGGTTAATATCGTTCCTCAGTTAATAGTGATTCCACTGTGTACGTAGTTCACGAAGATCCCAACTCGATGTTGCATGAAATATGGAGTATAACACCCCCCTATTGTGAAATATATTATGAAGGAACAAGTAATAAATAAATATATATAGTCACTAAGTTGTTTTTTTTTCAATGCTATAAAGTTCTCCGTCAGAACATTAAAACGTTCTCATATTTTTAACTGGTTGAATATGATCTCTACGGTAGCCAGAGTATAAATTCATGACATGATCTAATACTTGGCGACCCATTCCTATATTCTATAAGAAATATATTCAACATATACTGTAAATCATGCAATTTACTACAATAACGATGTTGGATAGAAATTTAAATACAAATTCATCTGAACATAATTACTTATTATACATGTATAAGAAATTTTATATTCCTTTCTGAACACCCTCCCCCCAATCGCACCATCGCAACGTCTCGGATAAATTTTGGATGACCGTCCAATCATAAAATTCTTGTCAACAGAGACCATTTTTCCACAGGGACACATACGATCAAATTGAAACACCTTTATCGCGTACCGGAAATTATAAGACGCTGGGAAAGCTTATTTACGAATACACCCAGAAATCCTCGGCTGTTGTCGGTGGTTATTGCATCATCCAAAATGGCAGGTTGGAAAAAAATATTCGGGACCCAAACATTGCGATTTTGTTGTAATTTTCATGACTTGAATGCGTCTTTATGGGACATATATTGGTCGTAGAAAGGTAGTTTGGGTATTTATCTACCTATTTTGATACTGGGAAAATTTCAAAAGCGAATATTATTTTGTGTATTTTGGAGCGCAAAACGCCATGTGGCTTTAAAACAAGTGTTTGATAACAGGGATGATAGAAGCACCAATGGACAAGGATGAGGGTGTTCTTTAATATTTGTGTCTTTAATAATTAACTTTAAACAAAAATAGATATTATTGAATTAAATTTAAAAAAAATTTAATTAAATTTTTTTTTTAATTTGTTGTTTACAAGTTGTGTCCCTGCCCTGGCTGTGCCCCTATTTGACGCAATGACCCCATTTGAACAAATCTGAACCCCAGTCACCCAAGGACCCTCCATACCAAATATAAGCTAAATCGGCCCAATGGTTAATGAGAAGAAGTGACTCTAAGAATTAATATGGAGGAATAGAGTTATGGCCCTGCTTTCACAACTATTTGACCCAGTGACCTCATTTGAACAAATCTGAATGTGAGTTAGGGTCCTGCGAATTGGATATTTTGATCGAATCGAATATCGAATCGAATTCACGAAATCGAATCGAATATCGAATCGAATCATATCTGTGTGTTGCATTCTCAATTAGGTATGTTTTGTCAACGATTAGATGATTTGTGAAACGTTCTATGAACTACATGCATGAAGTTCCATCACAACTTATGTGGCGATAAACCGTCGTTTGAGATAGTATTAACTTCAATTTATAAATGTCGAGAAAACAAAGCAGATTAAAACGTCCATGTGGCCATCACAATGATTAATATATTACCACTAAACGGATTATCGGAACTAAAATCACACGAAATTTCTACAGTTTGCATGTACATGCATGTACATGCAAAATTGCAAATCGGCATTCGGAAACACCTGTTGTTATAAACTTGAAGACGCAACAACAGTCGCAGTGTAGCCTCTTCATGTAGTGGTTGATGCCTCTTTAACAGATTATTCCATAGATGGGTCATTGTCCCAGATGCTTGCGATTTATACACCATGTATGTTGCATTCATCACACGTGTAAGTCCATGCACTGCCTGCAGCTTTATCATGTTTAAAATAAACATGAATGATGGACGACATTTTGTCCATTGTAAAAGAAAGCTCTGAAACTGAAAGTCAACTTCAAAAGAGAACAGTGCCAAAATGCACTTTTCGACACCAGAAACACGTGTTGTTTACATTCTCACCCATATTACATAACGCGGAATCGGATAGACGACGGATAACGCTATCGGTTGCTCAGTCTCATAGCTATTATAATTTGCTGCGTCGTCGGTCCATTGGCAATCTGCGAGCTTTTGCTACCATTTTAAAGCTAGAATTCAGACGTATTTAGTCGTCCTATCGTGGCTAATTGTTGGATATACTTATATTTAATAGAATGTATGATGTACAACAAGAATTATAATGTGCATATATACATAATTTTCTGGAATTAAATGCCACAAAACAGCTAAGATCGATGTGTGTACTTGTCCTGAAACAGCCTACTTTTCCGTCATAGTATATTCGAAAAATTTCGCATTGGCAATTTCGACTCGAACTCGAATCGAATTTGACTTTCGAATCGAATATCGAATATTCACAGGAGCCTAATGTGAGTCACCTAGGGAACATCCACACCAAATATGAATCCATTCGGTCTTATAGTTCCGAAGAAGATGTTTAAAGAATTGTCGATGGACGGTACGACGGACGGATGGACGAGGAGTGATGACTATAGCTCCACCGGAGACTTCGTCTCAGGTGAGCTAAAAATCATTCAAAATTTATAGCTCCCATCTGGAGGTGATCCTAGACTCATATACCAAGAATTGTTGAAATCGGTTGAAGTTTGATTTAATTAACGGTTTCGAACTATCAAAATCGCTAAACATAGACAAACTAAGTCCCATAACTCTTGTATAAAAGATTTGACAAACCTGGTTTTCGAATTCATTCAAGATATTGTTGCAATAGACCCAAATATGAATGAAATCGGTTGACGTTTGTTTGAGTTATTGCGCAAATGGTCTCGAGTTACCCAGGTTTGAGAGAATTGTGATAAAGTTACCCAGGCTTGAGAGAAATGTGATAAAGTTACACAGGTTAAGCAAATCTCACAATGTGAACGTGATATAAAAAGTGACAGTGAAATACTGTTCAGTTTTGTCAAGTAATAGTCCTCATTAAGCATAAATTAAGAAATATTAGTATACTGGAGGTGGTCATTTTGTTGGCAAAATATGAATATGTTGTTGCTATTAAAGATGAAATTTTATTTTATGAGATTTTGCGATCAAAATGACCACCTCCAGTATACTATAGGGCCCTGCGAATCGATTCGATTCGAAATCGTTCATCTGATTTTATTTGATTTCGAAATCAGCTACCATGATTCGGATTTTGTCGAATCTTTGGTGACAGGTGCATTTCCGTGCCTTCTACAGACCACTATGCTCTTACCAGAAAAGAAAATTCACTATAATAATGTAATAGACGACTTAAACGTACGCACATACCGTTATGCCCGATGGCAGGACATGTAATGTTCTCACCAACAACATGTAATATATAATTAATTGACCAATTCTGTAAGAATGACATAAGTGAACACAAAATTGCCTACACGGCTGTGTGCTAGCTCATTCCAGGAATCATGGGAATTCCATAACACACATGTGTGCAAGATTTTAGATCTTTGTTTGATTTGCGTAAATGCAAGTCTGAATCTAAGTCAGGAGTATTTTTGTAAACATTGTCATAAGTCTGTCAGGTCAAGCGACAGACAACACAATCATCATAAGTGTAGCGAAAACTACTACGCTATTCCAAAATGACTCGTTCCCATCTACATGTCATTATTAACATCCATGACAAATTTTATGATGATCAGACTAAAGGTACGACCTGTAGCCCGTGCTAAAGGATCTAGTCATACAAAGAGTAAAATCCAAGATGGCTGCTGGCAGCCATGTTTTTTGGCCGAATGACCTCAAAATGACTCGTTCCCATATACATGTCATTGTTAACATCCATGACAAATTTTATGATGATCAGACTAAAGGTACGACCTGTAGCCCGTGCTAAAGGATTTAGTCATACAAAGAGTAAAATCCAAGATGGCTGCTGGTGGCCATGTTTTTTGGCCGAATAACCCCAAAATGACTCGTTCCCATCTACATGTCATTATTAACATTCATGAAAAATTTATGATGATCAGACTAAAGGTACGACCTGTAGCCCGTGCTAAAGGATTTAGTTACACAAAGAGTAAAATCAAAGATGGCTGCTGGCGGCCATGTTTTTTGGCCGAATGACCCCAAAATTAATCGTTCCCATCTACATGTCAATATTAACATCCATGACAAATTTCATGATGATAAGACGAACAGTACGACCTGTAGCCCGTGCAAATGGATAGAATTTTGAAATCAAAGATGGCTGCTGGCAGCCATGTTTTTTGGCCGAATGACCTCAAAATGACTCGTTCCCATCTACATGTCATTGTTAACATCCATGACAAATTTTATGATGATCAGACTAAAGGTACGACCTGTAGCCCGTGCTAAAGGATTTAGTCATACAAAGAGTAAAATCCAAGATGGCTGCTGGTGGCCATGTTTTTTGGCCGAATAACCCCAAAATGACTCGTTCCCATCTACATGTCATTATTAACATTCATGAAAAATTTATGATGATCCGACCAAAGGTACGACCTGTAGCCCGTGTCAAAGGATTTAGTCATGCAAAGAGTAAAATCTAAGATGGCTGCCAGCAGCCATGTTTTTTGGCCGAATGACCCCAAAATTACTCGTTCCCAACTACATGTCAATATTAACATCCAAGACAAATTTCATGATGATCAGACGAACAGTACGGCCTGTAGCCCGTGCTAATGGATTGAATTTTGAAATCCAAGATGGCCACTGGCGGCCATGTTTTTTTCCCGAATGACCCCAAAATGAATCATTCTAGTCTAAATGTTGATGTCAACAGCTATGACAAATTTCATAATGATCCGACCAAAGGTACGACCTGTAGCCTGTATTGTTGACGAATCACGTACACACGGACGACAAAGCCATGGCAATAGATCAAACTTTACAAAGTAAAGTTGAGCTAAAAACTGGTGAGTGACCAATTCAGCTTTATTTGGAGCCTAATAGTATTCCACCTCAAATTATGATCTTAAAAGAATAGCTGAATTACTTGGTATGCGGATGAGAAAGCTCTTTAGTTCTATACGTCTCTCTATATGTACAATGTACTTGATTCAATATAAAATTTTAAACATTTTAATTTATCTTGTAGGTTGGAGGCATATGAGAGAAATAACAATTTCTCTGGGATCAGCTGGGATACCAATAATTTTAGCCGATGAAGTGATTGCCGATTGGCCAAATTCTGGCTTCCATCAACTGAATCAACACCATCAGTCACATGTGCCAAAGATAACAGTACAGTTAGTTGATGGCTACTTCCAGTATCGTATGGTGATCGACAACAAGTCCATTGGATATTTGAAGGCACTTATAAAAGGAAAACAACTAATCGAGACCAATCGGGTAGAAGCATGTACAGTAATGCCCAAAGTAATTGACCACTTGACCACAGCAGAATTATGGGTAATTTTTCAGGATTTAGTTGGAAATATGGCTTGTTGCCATTCATCGGAAAGCTCTCGGTGCCAGCTTTCCGATGAATGGCAAAAAGCCATATTTCCGACTAAATCCTGAAAAATTACCCATAATTCTGCTGTGGATAAGTGGTCAATTACTTTGGGCATTACTGTAGCTTGAAGTCAACAGAGAAGTGTGTTTTCTTCACTGGAATGGGGTGAGCAGCAATGAAAAAGAAGGTATGTATTGATTTGTGAATATATGCTCTAACTTCTGCATATATGGGATAATTGACTTCATTTTATGGAAAGTTGCATCTGACAGTGCCTGGACACTCAATGACCTGTGCAAGAATTGAGTTCACACAAATATTCCTTTATAATATTTAATTTTAATATACATACAGCAATCAAACCAGTGTTAAAATATGCCATCAACGTCGTTTTTCGGTTGATCTATGAGCCTATAGACCGATCAGTAGACGAATAACATACTGTATAATTCCGCAAAGCGGATTATACTAAGTATGTTATTCGTCTACTGATCGGTCTATAGGCTCATAGATTAACCGAAAAACGATGTTGATGGCTTATAATTACAACGATAACACTTTATTTTCAACTACCGTATCTACTATTAATCCATCTCAGAAAATTAATTGCCAAAGCAGGATTTTCCGTTGGACGATCTCCGAATTTGGTTGATGGGCCGAAAATAAATTGGTCGAAATTGTCAACGAGCAACTTCACCAAACAAACTTTCAGAAAATAAATATTTACACCTCAACTTCAATTTTCAGCAATGAACTATCCATGATAAAAAAAAATTAATTGTTTGGCTACGATTTACGTTTAAAATGACTCAATAACAACCCAACAATTATCAACACACACAGAGTCGAATCTGAAGCGATTGGACAGCGATCTCCGGTAAAATTATTAACTCCAGACTGAGACTCCAGCCAGATGGCCGAAAGCCCTGATCACATCTAATGTTCTCGTGACAAATGCCATGTCATTAGCATTGTTATGAAGCTGAAAAATGTTAATAGGGTTGTAATCGGGTAACACATTTTATTTATTTCCAATAAAATTAGCAATGTTGATCAGCCTGATTCATGATAATTTGTGTTCACAGTAACTATACACATTGTCATGGACGCTCTTTCGAAAATTGGACAAATGAAAAACGCGGCACGAACTTTGAGTGTTCAGTCGAGCGTTACATAAACATGAATATGGCTGAAATGAACAGACATAAGTATAGTATAGTGTCCGTAAGAAGCAGAAACATGCAATATATACATCAATTACATGTTCAAATGTTTATAGCATTGAGTTTTCGAGTTGTTTTTTCACTGAAATTCTAATGGAATTTTCGTTCCGCGCTTTTGCGTCATCCGGGGACGTTGTGTGGGGCGACGGTTATAGACTCGCCCATTTTTCTTAAAGTGTCACTACGCAATGTGAATCGTCTACTGCAACGTCTATGCACTGATAGATCAGGTCACGCGCTAGCCTCTCGACCAATCAAATCACCGTATATCGACGAAAACGAAAGTAGTTGTAATTATACAATTATAAATGTTAATGCACATAATGATATAATATTAATAAAACATCAATAGTGACACTATTTCAAATGAACTGTTTACATCTTGTCTATCAAGGCAATCAATGTTTCCATGTATATGCACCACCCCAATCCCACATGATACTCTAAATACGAAGACTTGAGATTAATTATCAGCTATCTCATTTTTTATCTCTGTTCAGTCTGTTGCTCATATGTGTCTTAAATATTTAGAGTTTTTAACCACTCGATGTAAGCGCATTGAAACAAATTTATTGTGGAATTTGTCTTAAATGTAGATATTAATAATAATAAATTCTGAATCTGACAGTTTATAATTGAATTAATATTAATTAATGTTTATTTACAGCTATCCTACTGCTATCGCCTGATAAATTTGTTTACCACCTTCATTTCTTCTATTCGGTCGCCTCTTCCTATTGCAATTCTGTGAAGGAACTGCTCCATCTTGCAACCTTCGGCGTTCGCCTGAAAAATAACAAGACAGTCAAAGACTGTGGGGTCGCTCACCAGACTGCAAAGACTGATAAGACTGGGACTCTGGAGACCACAACAGTCAGAACTTTTCATAATCACTTTAAAAGAATTAGATCTAAACAGGATATGTGGTTAGAGAGGCTTCATGTATGTAGATCAGTGAATATCTACCTTTAAATTACCAATTGTACACTACTGATCACCCCCACCCTCCTCCTCCAGCTCAACATGTCCCCTCCCTACCGGGCTCCAGACTCCCAAGTCTTAGGTTGGAATTTCACAACCGACATCTCAAATTTCCCAATTGTTGGAAATTTCCAATCTCACAAGCGCCTTTTTATAAAACCATTTAGACATGTTTAAAGCCCAATTATCCATGGACCCAAAAACACTATGTATGTCAGATTAATCAGTCAGGTGGTTCCAAGGTAGTGTTTTAATGAATTTTGTATTTTAATGATTTTATTAGACACAAAAGTGTTAAGTCCCCATAGCCCCGTCATTTCTTAACAGGTTGACCTCATGTTAACAAATCTGAATCTCAGTCACTAAAGTATCCTCCATACTATATGTAGGCTAAATAGTCCAACCTCTCTTGAGAAGACATTTTAAGTATTACTATAGAGACATACAGTTATGTCCCTGGTCCCACCCTATTTAACCTGGTGACCCCATCTGAATAAATTTGAATCCCAGACACCAATGAACCCTTCATACTAAATATCAGTACAATAAACATGATGGTCCGTGTGAAGGAAGCATATTAAGAGGAAAATTGTCCTTTGCTTGGCCCCTATTTGACCAGGTGACCCCATTTGAACAAATTTGGACTACAGTCACCAAAGGACCCTTCATACCAAATATGAACCCATTCAACTTGATGGTACATGAGAAGTCGTTTTTAAGAATTACTATGGAGGGGCAAGAGTTATGGCCCTGGCTTCACAACCATTTGACAGAGTGACCTCATTTGAACAAATCTGAATGTGAGTCACCGAGGGAATATCCACACCAAATATGAACCCATTCAGTCTTATGATCTAGAGAAGATGTTCAAAGAATTGTTGACAGATGGATGGACGGACAGACAGATGAACAGGTGACAGATGAGAAGTGATGACTATAGCTTCGTCTCAGGTGAGCTTAAAAATTACATTTCATTGAACAAATCTGTCAATCAACACCCCCCCCCCCCCCCAACACTGTGGGGACATCCCTGAGAGAATATGACATACATGATTTATTTGAATGCCTGACTACATTAGCTTAACAAAATTCCCATGACCTTGAAAGCCAGTGCATTCTCTGGGATTAAATTCCATTCATGAAACCACTATCAGCATGTCTTGGAGAGGTGTTGACATTTAGTGTCGGCGCACACGATCCCGATTGTGTCCGGTAAATCCGGCTGCGGAATAAATCGGGCCCGATAAAATTGGGGGGTTCAGCGCACACGAGTCCGATTTTCACTCCGGTCATATGCATGCTATGCCTATAGATGGTCACTGTAGTAAATAGCCAACTGGTGTGGTCAGCCGATCTAGACATTTACTATAACTAGTCGTGGTGATTTATATTAATATGTATTTCTAAAGACTAATATTTATTAATAATAAACTGAATGAATATATAATATTAATAATATTAATAATATATTGAATTTGAGGTCATGGGAAATACTGTGAATACTGCCAATAGCCGTAAATTGGCGTAAACTACCTTTCCACAGCTACCGCCCTCTTGTTGCGATTACTATATACGGGCACCTATTTTCTGCCCATAGGTCTACCAGCAGTTGTTACTTGTTGAATTATCAGAATTCTAGACATAATTTTCGAATAGCGGTCGCTGCTAACTATTCCGACATTTTGAATGATGTTTTGGTCATGTGACAAGCAAAACACGCGCGTTGCCATCGTCACGAGCCGGTTTTTCCGGATGAAATCAAACTCAGTTTGATCGGTCCGGTTAAATCGGATCCGACAAAAACCGGCCCAAAGCGTCGGCGCACACGATCCCGGTTGTCCCCGTTTTACCCAGCTGCGGGGTAAACCGGGGACAACAGGGATTGTGTGCGCCGACACTTAGATAATTAGGTTTTAACGACTGCACAAACAGCTTTGTGTTACTGCTGCAGCTGTGATCAAAACAAGGATTTTAATGAGGTGAACTAGGCAGAGATAATATGGTATGGTACAGTCACCCAAGGTCCCTCCGACCAAATATAAGCTAAATCGGCCCAATATTTTGTGATAAGAAGTCATTCTAAGAATTACTATGAGTTATGGCCCTGGTTTCTTAATTAATTGACGGATGACCTCATTTGAACAAATCTGAAACGGATGACCTCATTTGAACAAATCTGAAAACCAGTCACCCAAGGACCCTTCATACCAAATATTAGCTAAATCGGCCCAATGGTTCTGGACAAGAAGTCGTTGTAAGAATTACTATGGAGGAATAGAGTTATGGCCCTGGTTTCGCAACTATTTGACCCAGTAACCTCATTTGAACAAATCTGAATGAGAGTCACCTAGGGAATATCCACACCAAATATGAACCAATTCGGTCTTACAGTTCCAGAGGAGAAGATGTTCAAAGAATTGTTGATGATGGACGGACGGATGGACGGACGAGGAGTAATGACTATAGCTCCACTGGAGACTTCGTCTCAGGTAAGCTAATAATATATATGTTACAGATCCTGTTTAGTTCATAATGACAAATGGTTCTGTAAAATTGTTTGGTTTGAATATTGCTTTACTAGTATACATGTCCCATGGAATAAGTGCACAAATATGTATATTTTCACTATTTTGTAACTTCTTATCAATGAACTATATTTAAATTAGATGATAATAAAGAATCGAACATTTTGCTCTGACATGTATGTAGTCAGTCACCAAGGGTTCCCAGAACAAAAAATGACCCCAACCAAATAATACTTCATCCTATAGGATTAAGTATTATTGGTGGTGGGGAACAGAGCTGTTAAGTTTCACAGATTGTCCGTGAGACTCCCGGATTGCCATAGGAAAAACCTCCTAAATATGGAAGACAGCCAATTTCTCTCACATGTGGCCCAAGAAGTACTAGAACTTCCGATTTTTTTTTTTTTAAATGGATAGGTGTATATGGACTGTGGCAACTTCAACACTTCAACAAGATGAAAATCAATTAAATTTTTTTTTTCGAATATGAGCTTATTTCGGGCATACTATGTACCTCCCGATACCTACCGCAAAAATCTCCCGGAAGGCCATTTTCAAAACTTAACAGGTCTGGTGGGGTACCCTTTTTTTTCTGGGGACCTCTGTTAGTCACTTAAATAAACAATAGCTGTGAACAGGTTACAGTTATCACACCCAAAGTATGGCCCCTGGTACTGAGTTAAAAAATATTTTATAATATCATATTAACATGATAGTCATTTATATTTATGGCTAGCAATCAGGAATATATATCATTATATGCACTATACATAATCAGATTATACTATTTATTACTTATTAGTACCACAACAATATATCATAATTTCTGTTCGTGGGGTCAAATTTAATTTTCATCATTAACAAGCAGATGTGGTAACAATAGTAATATAGTTCTGTCAGACTAAACTTGTCAGATTTTAGTACCAAGAATTCAAGCAGGCAAGATTATTTCACGTCCATGCTCGAGACATTAATCGCAATCATTGTAAATACTATTAAAAAAAAAGGTCAGCCGACCACAGTGTCCCCCGAAAATGTGGCAAGTCGATGCCGCTTTGTTAAAGAAATTAAAAAAAATGTTGAAATGTTCTAAGTCGAAACGATTAATAATTCCGTAAAGAAATAATTTTCCCGTCATCTATATACATGTTGCACATCTCCAATATGTGGGTAACAATACTCTTGAAGTTTAAATATCTACGATCAAAACTGTAGGAGGAGTTGATTACACAATGAAGGTACCCTCATACAGAAAATTATAAAAAAATGTTTATCAAAGTCGAAAGGCCCATAAATCTGGGAAAAACCATTGGATCAAACTCAAATTCGAACTTGACCTGTATTTTGATATGAACGACCCACAAAAAAACAGAATTTCCAATTAAACAATCCAAACTTGGGTTATTATCCTGAAACCAAAGAAAAAACAAGAAAAATTGAATTTTCTAAGTCGAAAAGCCGATAACTCTGAGAAAAATCATCGGATCAAACTCAAATTCAAACTTGACCTGTATTTTGATATCAATGACTCACAAAAAAAAACACGGAATTTTCAATTGAACAGTCCAAACTTGAGTTATCATCCGGAAACCAAAGAAAAAAGAAGTAAAATTAAAAGTCTATAACTCTAGGAAAAATCATCGGATCCAACTCAAATTCGAACTCAACCTGTATCTTGATATGACTGATCCACATAAAAATGGTATTTGCAATTAAAGTATCCAAACTTGAGATATCATCCAGAAACCGAAAAAATGAGAAATTTTCTAAGTAAAAAAAAGTTGAAAAAAGGGAAATAACTCCATAAAAGAACATTGGATCAAACCCAGAATTGCAGAGCACCTGTGTTCTTGGTTGTGACACCTACATGCCAAGTTTCAATCAAATCAGATGATCATTACTGGAGTTAAAACTCCGGACGGATGGAGCCGATTACAATATTTAGTCTTCCGAAAATTTTGGGGGACAATAAGGGCAACACCAAGCGTAATATTGGCTATATTTAGAGAGAAAATGAAGTAATAGTGGGGAATTTCTCTCAGTTTAACCCCGGGTCATAAACTCATAACTCTGGCAAAGGGCCATAACTCCATGGAAAAAAAAGTGCAGACAAAACAATCCCTGGGTCATTTCTCTGGCGAAGGGCCATATACTCTGGGGAAAAAAGTGTGAAAAAAAACCTGCACTATGGAGAACAGGCAGATGAAGTTCTCCGCTACATATCCTAAATCCTCTATTCCCAAATTTCCAAGTCAAACAAAGATTGTAACCAAGCCTTGAAATAGGGTGTCTGTCATTTGCAGAATGAGGTCCCCAGAGGGTGAATTTAGTGATGCTACCCCGCATAGCAGGCTAGCATCACCAAATTCACCCTCTGGGGACCTCATTCTGCTTATACCTCAGCAGAATGAGGTTCCCAGAGTGTGAATTTGGTGATGCTAGCCCACTATGCGGGGTAGCATCACTAAATTCACCCTCTGTGGACCTCATTCTGCAAATGACAGACACCCTATTTCAAGGCTTGATTGTAACTCTAATTAAAATTAATGGACGAAAACCGTAGTATGTGGGTATCCTTTCCACCAACCTGTGCTATCACCATGCCAAAGGACAACAAAATTTGATAATTAACACCCGAGTTACAAGCTGAAATTTCTAAATCAAACAAGGGCCGTAACTCTGGTAAATATTAATTGACGAAACCCGTTGAATGGGGATATCCTTTCCCCCAAACTGTGTTTCACCATGCCAAAGGACACCGAAATCCAGTAATAAAGACATCCACGTCATAACGTTTGTTATGGGTGTGTTGACGTGATTTACCACACTAAGTCCAGCAAAGGGCCATAACTCTGATCCTTACACATCCAAATGGACTATCGATACTTGAGCTGCGTTGTAAAATGTTTGTTATGGATGGACGGGAGGAAGTCTCCACTATGACTATAGACCCTCGAATCCTCCTTCAGAGAGTCAAACTCAAAATCAAGTGATTTTATTTTATGACCAATGTATATATTACAATACTAGTATGGTAATGGGGCTCTGTGGAAACCATGGCTTATAGGTCAGAGCCCTATAATAATACAATAATTATAATAGAGAAATAAACTACATGTACATGCGGGTGCAAGAGCAGAAGAACAGTTGCGAGATAGATGTAGGTTGGGGAGGGGGTGGTGGTACATGGTGTGCATAATAAGTTGAAGATATATGCTCATAAGCAATGCTATTTGAATTCATGAACAATATTAATTCAGTTTACTGAGTGCAACCTTCCATGTGACTGAATCACCAGACCAGTGGAGCTCAGTTGATGTTAATAGTTTAAGAATATGGAAGATTTTTGTATTATTCTTTGATAAATTTGTATTATATAGAAGGTGCACATGATAACAGTCATTGATAAAGAAATCTTTTAGATATTTGAGGTAGCCAATATAGTGTGGTCGTGGTACGCAAACAAAGGGGTCAACCCAGAAGAAATTGGTATAGAAGCGATCTCGGTGTCATTCAACGCGGGAGAATCTCTGCTACAACATATCCAAAATCCGCTAAAATCCGCTTTGGGCAAAATCCAGGATCCAAGATGGCGTCCAACATGGCCGCCTTTAGTCAAAAGAGATTCTGACTGAGATTAATTTGACATAATGAGAACAAATGTTGCCATATTAATACAAATGTATACATTTTTGCGAAGGTAAAGTATTATGCCACATATCTATAGAAAAAATGGAACCCCTCGCCCCAGATGGCTGCCAAAATGGTGGCCTAAACTCGAAAATTTGAAATTTTTGCCTAATATCTTAAAGATCAATTCCTGTTGTTTGATAATGGTTCAGACTGGCGACATTGATTAGTCATATTCATGTTAATTCATCATTGGAGCAATGAAAGATACCATAAATGGGGTCCCAGCCTCATATACACCCTCAAAAATTTGATTTTACAGAACGCGGTATAAAATTCCACAAAAATCGCCATTGGGATTCCAGTCGTATATCAACAAGAAATGGACAGAACTGTTCAATGTAAGTTGGGCATACCATTATCTATAATTACTCCAATTCAATGAAACCCAAATTGGCGCTTTGTCTTAAAATGGCTGCTAAAATGGCGGTCAAAATATGGAAAATGGCAGATATTTAGAATGGTCGTCAGAGGGTTAGACCCAGAAGGAATTGGTAAAGAAACGGTTTTGTTGTCATTCGACGCGGGAGAATCTCGTGTATAACATATCCAAAATCCGCTAAAATCCGCTTTGGGGAAAATACAGAATTCAAGATGGCGTCCAACATGGTCGCCAATAATAATGAAAATGGCAAATATGTAGTTATTCACGAAAACCCATTCGACAAAACGCCAATTCGGCACCAATACACATCATTGATTGAAATCAATGTTTTTTGTGGGTATGAGTAGCCAATCACGATTCAAAATGCTAAGATGGCTACCAAAATGGCCACCGAAAATTGTCGAAATTTAAGTTCTGCTCAGAGGAAAGCCGAAACAACACTTCGGTTGTGAGCTAACGATGACAGACCTATTAAACATGTTGCCAATAATCTACTACCACAATCAGTTCAGCCCGAAATGTTCCAACTAAGCAGTATCTACTGCAGGATCCAACACGATGTCCACTTATTACGAGGGACTATCTGGAAATTAATTAAAAAGAAATTAAATTGCTACGAATCTGGATTATTTGAAAACAGTGTCAACATTTCTACTTATAACGACTATTCGGAACATCAAATATATGGGCATCGGTGGTCTAAGTCCGGAAGCATCAGGCTATTATAGGTTTTCCAGTGCTGGCGAAAGTGAAAAGGACAGGAGGGAAAAGCGAATAATCTGGGGTTTACTTAATTGGTGGGCAAGTTGGTTATCGGAGCTGGGGAGTTTCAAAGTAAAATTATTTTCTTCAATATCAAGAGGAAAAATGAAAATTCGCACGTACATTGTATACCCTTCAAATTTTATGTGACAATTCCGTGTCATGCGATTGTGGGTATATACATGTGGATAGAAACATTCTAGTACATATATAGACGCACCTATATCTTCTACACATTTAGTGAATTTCATCAA
Source organism: Siphonodentalium dalli (assembly GCA_032622095.1). Classification (NCBI taxonomy): domain Eukaryota; kingdom Metazoa; phylum Mollusca; class Scaphopoda; order Gadilida; family Siphonodentaliidae; genus Siphonodentalium; species Siphonodentalium dalli. Next base: position 187,190,859 of record CP136063.1, on the reverse strand, counting down.
TGATATGTATACACAATGTGCGTCACGGCTGGATCTGACCCGTAGGCGTAAAGGTATCAACCATTTAGCTTGATTAACTGGCATTTCAAGGTTGTCATTGGATAGAAATGCCACATGAACATGGCGATTAACAACATGTTTGTCTAAGAAATGTGAACAATGAACATGTTATTTTCCGGATGTTAGACAATCAAACTGCCACATAAGGCGTTCATCCATGCTCATCAGAGCACGAAATATGTGCAAATTAATGACACGAAAACTATTTCATGCGGACGACGTACTCTAGACCTACATCCAACGTCATTTCCTATTAACTTTTATTGTTTGTACGGACGGTTTCGAGGTTTGAAAATCCCGCTTGTCCAAGAAAACCTCCACATACTTACGGAGTCGATGTGTAAACAATGTATGGGGATAGTTTCTTCATACATATATGTATTTGGCACACGTATTTTCTAGAACATAAGAGATCACCATTTACCGGAGAGTTGATATCTGGGAAGAGATCAGAGTAAAACTACTTTTCTTACATGTCGAAATGGGGAATCCATGGGCTACATTTAGTTCCAGCTTGAAACTTGAAAATGATGGCCGAGCCCGAATAGTTCATATTTCGTCGCATCAGTGCTATAATGTAACCCACATTTTCAACTTTCCGAGAAAATGAAGGTTGAAGTTTTTAGACAACATTTCTCCTAATGTTGACAAAGCATGACGTATTGTTGTATTTATCCCAATGAAAACTGACATTAGCTGTTCATTGAACCACATATTGTTTTCTGTTTATTCCCTCGTTTTCTTTTAAAAAACAATAGCTTTTTGGGAGATATGACATTTTGCGTATGCCAGCGACGATTCGTTTCCGTGCTATAACGAAGTTGTGCTAATAAATGCAGATTAAGCTAAATATGGTGGCAATCGCATGTGTCTATGAACTAAAAAGTGCCTATTCTACACTATGAAAATTCACCCATGTGCATCATCATACAGAAATGTGTGGAACAATCACAAAATTTAAATCACCAAATGATCACGTGACTAACATGGAGATACTGCCATATAGCACACATTTTAGAATTCACAAACACAAAACAGAAGTCGCGTGGACAACCTGAAGCGTCCGATTGGCTGCTGTTGGACATACGACCCCATAGCACGAATAATTGTAAAGATAGCTGGAGATACGACATTTGCTTCACTGGTTTGTGCGAATATTTGTCATCCAATGCAAGGACAGTTTGGCCCATCGGATTGGATTTATTCTCACGATTCGAATGGTATCAAATACTCATTTCCCGCCATAATGGATATACGACATTATAGCACTGATGAGTCGAGATTTTGTCAACCCGCGGGAAGCCACCAAAAGATTGAAAATAAATAGTTTTATGTATATGAGCCAACTATCAATTGCATCCACCACTCACAACTTCCATTATGTGATAAGCTGGGCAGCGTCTACCATTTTCGTTTTGGAAGCCATATTATATAAAATTTATTGTTTCTTTTGGTCTATTTGAGATGGAATGTTCACAAATAAAAGAAACGATCAATTATTTTGTAGACAAGATCTGCTCATCCCTAAATATCAAATGTGACCAGAACCCCAAAGTCGATTTTGGTTAAATTTCATACCGCATTCGTTATAACTTATTAGTGAAGGACCGGAGTAAACTATGATCTAATCTATTAGAAATGTCATTGCTGTAATGATCATTGAAAGAATATACCCATTGTTTCCCAGTTCAGAGAGCAACAAGTGATAAACAGAAGTGATAGAAAATAGTATTTTTCACATCGGGTGGCCATTTTTGGTACTGATTTTTAAGTTTTTACATAGAGCTAGCATAATGGCATCATAAAGAGGTATACATTCGTATTTATTTAGTCAATTTAATTCATCAACCACTACTTATAATGGATTGAATGACACTGTGATCAATATCCGCCATTTTCCATATTTTGACCGCCATTTTGGCAGCCATTTTGAGACAAAGCGCCAATTTGGGTTTCATTGAATTGGAGTATTTATAGATATTGGTATGCCCAACTTACATTGTACAGTTCTGTCCATTTCTTGTTGATATATGACTGTAATCACAATGGAGAGTTTTGTGGAATTTTATACCGCTTTCTGTAAAATCGAATTTTTGAGGGTGTAGATGAGTCTGGGACCCCATTTATGGTATCTTTCATTGCTCCAATGATGAATTAACATGAATATGACTAATCAATGTCGCCAGTCTGAACCATTATCAAACAACAGGAATTGATCTTTAAGATATTAGGCAAAAACTTCAAATGTTCGAGTTTAGGCCGCCATTTTGGCGGCCATCTGGGACGATGGGTTCCATTATTGCCATAAACAGGTGGCACAACATTTTACCTTTGCAAAAATGTATACATTTGTATACATATAACAACATTTGTTCTCACTGTTATCGAATTAATCTCAGTCAGAGTATCTTTTGACTAACGGCAGCCATGTTGGACGCCATCTTGGATCCTGAATTTTGCCCAAAGCGGATTTTAGCGGATTTTGGATATGTTATACACGAGATTCTCCCGCGTCGAATGACACCAAAACAGCTTCTATACCAATTTCTTCCGGGTCGAACCCTCTGACGACCACACTAATACTAGTTTCAATGCGTAATCTGCGTTTTGGAATTTAGGAATTATGTAGTGAATGCGTATGGTAGTCATGCAGTATTCTAGTTAGCTGCATGTTCGCAATGTCATCAAGTATTAGTAGTTTGGCTTGTCTGCAAAATGTGGAAATATTACTAGCACCATTTGAGATAACTTTTAGGGCATTCTACTGTAGTCTTCTTATTTTAGTAAGATTATTTTTGGTAGACGAGCTGCAGATTGCATTACAGTAGGTCAGGTAGGGTATAATTAAATGATCGATACATGGTTTTCAATGTAGCAGTAGGACTAGGAACATTGCTGGAAAGTTCAGAGCATATTGAAATTATGTGTTTGTTAGGGTCCTGAGAATATTCGATACTCGATTCGAAAGTCAAATTCGATTCGAATTCGAGTCGAAATTGCCAACTCGAAATTTCGAATATACACTGATGGAAAAGTAGGCTGTTTACGGACAAGTACACACATCGATCTTAGCTGTTTTTGTGCCACTTAATTACAGAAAATGATGTATATATGCACCTTATAATTCTTATTGTACATTGCGATTATATATATTAAATATAAGTATAACCAGCAATTAGCCACCATATGACTACTAAATACGCCTGAATTCTAGCTTTGAACATGGTAGCCAAAAGCTTGGAGATCACCGATGGACCGACAACGCGCGTGAATAATAATAGCTATGAGACTGAGCAACCGCTATAGCGTTATCTGCCGTCTATCCGTCTCATATTCTGCATTATGTAGTATAGCTGAGAATTTAAACAACACGTGTTCCCGGCATCGGAGCGTTCTTTGACACTTGACAAAATGTCGTCGTTATTCATGTTTATTTTAAACATGATAAATCTGCAGGTAGTGCAGGGCCTTAAACGTGAGATGAATGCAACCTGGTGTATAAATCGCAGGCATCTGGGACAATGACCCATCTATGGAATCATCTGTCCAAGAAGCATCCAGCACTACATAATCAGGCTACCCTGGGACTGTTGTTGCATCTTCAAGTTTATAACAACGGGTGATTCCGAATGTCGATTTGAAATTTTGCATGTACATGCAAACTGTACAAATTTCGCGTGATTTTAGTTCTGATAATCCGTTTAGTGGTTATATATTTATCGTCGTGACGGCCCCATAGACGTTTTTTTTAAATCTGCCTTTTTTTCTCGACAATTATCATTTGAAGTTAATAGTATTGCAAACGACGGTTCATCGCCACATAAGTTATGGTGGAACTTCGTGCATGTAGTTGATAGAACGTTTCACAAATCGTTGACAAAACATGCCCAATTGAGAATGCAACACACAGATATAATTCGATTCGATATTCGATTCGATATTCGATTCGATTTCCAGAATTAGATTCGATTCGATCAAAATCTCCAATTCGCAGGACCCTAGTGTTTGTCCCACTTAAGAGATAGATTCAGGGGCATAATAACAATTGGCTTACAGTCAAGTGATACCTGAGTCAAGTGATGCCATACAAAGTGATACCCTATTTGGTCAACTGATACCCAAGATGGCCGATTTGCATACTTTGGTGAAATTTGAAGATATTTCGTAAAGTCGTCCCACTCAAAACATTCTCATAAAACATTTATCCTCGTTTAAACAGTCTTTCAAATACATTCCCTAATGACCGTTTTGACATTTCGTTAGCAGTTTTAACAATGGGGGGGCCTAATAATTAATATTTCGAAATATCTTAACAAAACAAAACAAAAAGATTCTAGTATTCGATTTATAATCTCTTCGAATTTCACCTATTTGTAAGGTTCTTTTTGTGCTAATGATTGTGCTATTGGTAATTGTCTTTTTTCATAGGGACACATATATATATGTTCTCTAGTAGTTTAACAATATGTTATCCACACAATAAGATTAATTATGAGGTGAAGTTGACCCGGAAGCGGACGGCGGACATTAATGAAGCTTTGTTTTCCTAATTTCTAGGGCTGCATGGAACTTATTTGTTATTTATTCTAATATATTATAGGAACAATACGTAACAAACTCTTTGCCGAAGCTTTCGACCATCACGACCTTTATCAACGGTATAACACAGTTGTGGTCTAAATAATTTATAGAGGCTCAAGTCATTGTTCAGGTCCTTAGTGGATGTATCACCAATTAATTATAAAAGTCCTTGGAAGAACGTTATAGGTACCGGTACTCCCGTATTGAGTTACGTCACAGTGGTGATGTACATACACTTATGTATATATTAATAACATAAAATGTCTGGATTACTTATTTTTGAATTTGACACCGTTCGGGTACATCGTCTTCAGTCTCCTATTAACCCCAGCTATCTTCCTTTACCAGTCGCAACCATTTTGGTCCATTAGCTATGCATAGCACATGTACAGAGATATCGTTTATACAATGACTGTATATGACTTTTTAGTACGGCAAGTCACCTGCTTCAAAACTTATCCGCACCATCCGTGCTCAAGACATCAGAATTTGTCAACCGCGCACAAGTAACACACAAGGTTTCGCACTTTCTCTGTGGCAGGTTCACAATACGCCAGGTTTTCGCGTGCACCAGTTTGTCTACAATATTCCTATCTCTTCTATAGGCTACACATAATTATATAATATAAATTGTAAATTACAAAGTACCATTCTTGCAGTTTCCAAGTACCGGTATGGTATATCCACATGATAATGCACGATAGCCTTTTATTTAATGAGATTATGACTGCAAATGAAACAAGCTTCTAACGCTCCCCGCTTAGGCGCTACCACACCCACACTGCCCTTATACATGTATGTGTACCATGTACATACTTCAGGCCATGGTAGCGCGTTACAAGCCCCTGTGAACTGAGAAAAGCACATGAAAGATTGAATGTAATTATAACACTCTGGACGCAAACTTAACAAAATGAGTGTCCAAAAGTTATTCCGCAGCACAAAAATGACTGACATCAGAATTCGCAGTCATGCATTGTATAAGGAATCAAGGAGTGCTCTTTAATGTTCAGGTTTATGTAATCTGCACCCTAATGAAATAAATTAGGGAGATTTTGTGTTACCTCAAAGTATAAACTGATCACATTAAAGAGTGCCTACCTCGTCCCCTCACACCAGTCGCATAATAAATTATCTGTTTTAGTGAAGCTACCAAGGGATCTTATTAATGAGATGGAAGTTTACCAGGCATGGAATTTTATAAAAGAGAATATAAGAAAGGTAACAGAAGAAGTGACGCCCAAAAGAAAGAACAAGAATAAAACCAAAAAGAAAATATGGATGACAAAAGAGGCTTTACCATCTGTTAAGAGAAACAGAAAATATGGAAGAAATACTTATAAATCGGAGGATAACTATAACAAGACAGTCAAAGACTGTGGGGTCGCTCACCAGACTGCAAAGACTGATGAGACTGGGACTCTGGAGACCACAATAGTCAGAACTTTTCATAAGCACTTTGAAAAAAGTAGATCTAAACACGATATGTGGCTAGAGAGGCTTCAGTAGTGTACAGTGGGTAATTTCAAGGTGAATATCCACCATGAAATTGCCCACTGTTCACTACTGATCACCCCCCTCCTCCAGCTCAACAAGTCCCCTCCCAACCGGGCTCCAGACTCCCAAGTCTTGGGTTGGAATTTCACAACCGACATCTCAAACTTTCTCAATTTTTGGAAATTTCCAATCTCACAAGCACCTTTTTATAAAACCATTTAGACATGTTTGAAGCCCATTTAGCCATGGACCCAAAACACCATACATGTATGTCAGATTAATCAGTTAGGTAGTTCCAAGGAAGATGTTTTAATGAATTTGGTATTTCAATGATTTTTTAAACACAAAATTGTTAACTCCCCATAGCCCCCTGTCATTTCTTAACAGGTTGACCTGATGTTAACAAATCTGAATATCAGTCACTAAAGGATCATCCATACTATATGTAAGCTAAATAGTCCAACCTCTCTTGAGAAGACAATTTAAGAATGACTATAGAGACATACAGTTATGTCCCTGGTCCCACCCTATTTAACCTGATGACCACATCTGAATAAATTTCAATACCAGACACCAAAGAACCCTTCATACTAAATATCAGCAAAATAGACCTGAACATTAACATTTGTGGCGATTTCGGTCGAACAGTTTAACCCGAAGTAGGAAAATGTGGACTGTTACTGGTTGAAAAATCAAATCTACAGCCTCATTGCCTCCACCCAGGCAGCTTAGAAATCAATAGGAATCTATATATTATTATACCAGTATCAAACAGCATACATACAGGTAGGGTGGGTGGTTGAGAGTTAAATCTCTTATCTCTGCCCTTATTTGAACAAATGTGAATCCCCATCTATGAGATCTATTCATCTAGAAATTTCAAACGGTAGATTTTAAGAGTTGAAGAAAACTGATTTTCCTCAAAAGTTTCCTAAAAATGACCTCACGTGTACAAATCTGAACCCCACTCACCAAAGAACCCTCCATACCAAAAGCTAAATAGGCCTGATGGTTTCTGAAGAATTAGTATTGAGGGAAAGAGTTATGGCCCTGGCTTCTCACCTATATGACCTGATGAACTCATTTGAACAAATATGAATGTGAGTCAAAATATATAAACCATTTCGGTCTTTAATATGTATGTGGAGAAGAACAAAATTGATAGACAAATTCAATCCAATATACCCCCCCCCCCCCCCAAGTTTTCTTTGCAAATCAGGGTATAATGAGTACAACTGGATAGGTGGTGGTTAAGAATATAATAGTGGAACAGCCAAGCCTGAATATAGTGTCTGACTTTTGCAGAATGAGGTCACTAAAGGGTGAATTTAGTGCTGCAATCCTGTAAGGTGGGCTAGCATCACCAAATTCACCCTCTGTGGACCTCATTATGCTTAGGCCTCAACTGCCATGGGAGACATAGGAACAGATTGAAGTTGTCCAGTTAATTGGTGATGTGCACCCATTGGGCACTTCAATTATCAATTTTATCTTCTGACAGCAAATTAGGGAATATAGAAACTGAACAGAAGGGAAAAAGTAAGTAGAAATGTCAATTTAAGACCTGTATACTTCCCTGAAGATGAGGCCTAAGCAGAATGAGGTCCCTGGAGAGTGTATTTGGTGATGCTAGCCTACTGTGCAGAGTAGCATCACTAAATTCACCCTCTGGGGACCTCATTCTGCAAATGTCAGACATACAGCATTTTGTTTTGATATGATATGTTAATGATACACACAGAGCATGACTGTTTACACCTAGCTGTCAGCCAGCTAGATAACATCTGAATTGATGACTGTTATTAACTCTTTCTGTATGGGGCTAATACCATACTTTATGGATGTTACAAGGTGTCAGTTTTTCTAATTAATTTTTTCTTGACTGCAGTGGGTGCAGGCTACGCAGATGGGGGGGGGGTGGTAGTGGGGACAGGTGTGTAGAGGGGTGAGGAGGGAAAGGGGTGGAATGGGGTGTTTTGTGTCTAAAAAAATACAAAAAATCAGGGGTTAAAATGAAAAAAATATTTTTGTATTGGTTCATTTTGAATTGTGATTTGTTTTTTGAATTGAGCAAGGATTTAAATTTAACAATATTTTTTTTTTTAAAGTTATGTTCCTGACACGGCCCCTATTTGACACACTGACCCCATTTGAACAATCTGAACCCCAGTCACACAAGGACCCACCATACAAAATATTAGCTAAATCGGCCTGATGATTCTGGAGAAGAAGTCATTCTAATAATTACTAGGGAGAATGGAGTTATGTCCCTGATTCTGCCCCTATTTGACCCAGTGACCCCATTTGAACAAATCTGACCCCCAGTCACTCAAGGACCTTCCATACCAAATATAAGCTAAATAGGCCTGATTGTTCTTGAAAAGAAGTTGTTTTAAGAATTACTATGGCGGGATAGAGTTATGGCCCTAGCTTCGCAACTATTTGACTCAGTGACCTTATTTTAACAAATCTGAGTCTGAGTCAAGCAGGGAACATCCACACCAAATATGAACTCATTTGGCCTTATGATACTGGAGAAGAAGATGATTGTTGACGGACGGACGGACGGACAGACGGACGGTCAGACGGACGGACGGACGGACGACGGGTGATGACTATAGCTCCACCGGAGACTTCGTCTCGGGTGAGCTAAAAAGCATTTATCATCAAGAAATAAGACAACCAAATTATGCCGAGAAGCCCACAAGAACTATGAGAAAAAACTTGTTAAAAACTTCAAATCGGACCAAAAATCATTCTGGTCATACGTCAGACAGAAGACAAAAGTCAAAACCGGGATAGCAGATCTTGAAAATGAAACTTGAGAAACAGTAAGTGAAAACCAGGAGAAAGCAGAAATCCTCAATGCATTTTTTGCCAGTGTGTACACCATAGAGGATGGACCGGCGCCTGAGATGGATGGCGATCAATTCAACATTGAGCTCAGCGAAATTGAAGTGACCCCTAACTTAGTTGAGGAAAAGCTTCTCAAGTTGGATTCATCTAAATCCCCAGGTGAGGACAATATTCACCCAGCAATATTGAGGCATGCAGCAACATCAGCATACTATTCAATAAAACCCTAAAGGAAGGAAAAATACCTGAGGACTGGAAAAATGCAACAGTAGTGCCCATTTTCAAGAAGGGTAAAAAGAGCAACCCTGGGAACTATAGACCAGTTAGCCTGATCAGCATTAGTTGTAAAGTAATGGAGAGGATCATCAGGGATGAAGTGGTTAAACACATGGACTCCAATGACTTATTCAATAAAGAACAACATGGGTTTCGAGCAAAAAGATTGTGTGTAACACAGCTACTTGAAGTACAAGATGACTGGTTCAGAGCACTTGAGGATGAAAACAATATAGATGCAATATACCTTGACTTCAGGAAAGCCTTCGATACAGTGCCATATGGAAGGCTAATGAAAAAATTATCATTCTACGGAATTAAAGGAGAGGTCTACAACTGGATTGAGGATTTTTTATCAGGAAGAAAGCAAGAGAGACACACTAGTCCAAAATATTGAAAATGGTGGACTAAAAATTCCAGATATTAAAAGCTTTTCAAAATCCTTAAAAATAACATGGCTTAGAAAATTCCTAGATCCCTTTAACTATTCAGATTGGAAAATCATTTTAATAGATAAATTACATATATATGGAGGCAGTCTGGGTGAACGTCGACTCTATATTAGAAATCTAGAGTCTGGAGCTAATGTCGCCAAAACCATTTCTATTCAGCGAAGAGCTTCCCCAAAATGACGTCACGGATTTAAAAAAATACATAGACGATTGACAGGTGTCCCCACGTGTTATTTGTTGTGCTTCGCAATAACAATGGCCCGTGTCACGACATAAACTCACAGAAGATAATATTTGTCATGTGTGCGACTATTCTTTTTCGGGAGATGAACTCGCTGCATCAACCGGAAAGCTGCATCCGAGAGCAAAAAATAAGGTCGTCATCAAAAATGATGCTTTAGAACTATTTAAAAGATGAACTCGCTGCATCAACCGGAAAGCTGCATCCGAGAGCAAAAAATAAGGTCGTCATCAAAAATGATGCTTTAGAACTATTTAAAAGCATAAAATTAAGTCATTTCCTCGGTGTTTAACTTTCAGATGACTTTTGTACGACAAATAATTTGATTTGCAAACCATGTTACAATAAAGTAAATCAAATACACGGACATGAGTGAGTTATATTTATATTTATGGGAGGCCAAGTTGGTACCATGCGCAGGCCTATCTATCAGGTCTAGCACATCCTTCAAATTAATCCGAATCGTACCGAATATATAATTTTGAAGCCATTTTTTCTGTCTCTGTTGTATTTGCAAGCATCGCTTTCGATCGGAGAAATACCGACTCTGTTACTATATTTAGAAGTGACATTATGGGAGTCTCCTCCCACTAACACTTGTTTATTAACCCATGCGGTTTCATTGGACGGAAAATAATTTACGCAATCAATCAGATTACGGAATCCCGAGGACTTGGAAATGAGATAGCGATGTTATCCGTCAGACCTAATATTCAATGTTGTAATGAATATTTAGGTATGAGTTTACTCAGACTGATATGGAGGCTCAGCTCTTCTAAATTTGAATAAAGCCAGTCTGATGAGAATTGCTAAGCGTTTCAATCCATTCTGGAGAGATGTCTTAATAGCTTATGCAACATTATCCACAGACCCAAATACAGAAGTAGAATATAAGAAACAGCCACTCTTCCATAACTTACACATTCAGAGAGAAAAAAACCCTTTAATTTATAAAAACTGGATAGAAAAACAAATATTGCATATTAATGATATTTTGCGGGAAGATGGTTCTTTTATGGACACTGGAGAAATTCTCTCAAAATATGACCTTAAAGTTAACTACTTAACTTTACAAGGAGTAATATCCTCTATTCCTTTAAATTGGAAAAAAAGAAATAAAGGCCTCACAAAACAAATTGACTAAAAGCTCTAGAATTGATTTAGTAGAAAATATAATTCATGAAAAGAATTTGAACAACCATCTGTACTGGAAAATTGTAACTCTTGTCATTCCAAATAAACCATGCGCTCAGGTAGGATGGGAGCATAAACTAAAACTAGAAACAAACGAAATTCACTGGGATTCAATATATAAGCAAACATTTAAAACAACGAAAAACAAGAAACTGCAAGCCTTTCAATTCCAAATAAATCACAACACTTTAGTTACAAATGTCTTCCTTGAAAAATGTAAGATTATAGCATCAAAATTGTGCACACTGTGTGGAAAAGAAAATGAAACTATAGAACATTTGTTGGTTACCTGCCATCAGAGCAAAACTCTTTGGGAAGAAATTTCAAAAACAATGTATACCAAATGTAACATCAAAATGCCAACAAAGATTGAAGAATTACTTTTTGGAATAGAATCAGACTTTGTCATGAGCACACTTGAAATTAACAATATACTACTATTAATAAAACGATATATTTATGTGACAAGGTGCAATAAGACAAATCTATGCCAAAAAAGGGCAATACATTTTGTTAAACAAGAATACAATCTAGAAAAGCAGGCACTAAAATGGACTGATTCAACAAATAAAGCCTTTGATAATAAGTGGAACAGTGTCCTCAATTTAATTAATGACCCTTGACCGGAAATTACTCTGGTAAAAACTTAAATTAAATAGATAAAAAAAAAATTATTTTCAATTTTTAGACCGACCCTGCAGTATCACAAAAATTGAATTAAAAAAAGAATAACTGTCAAAATGACACATTAGCAAGAAAAAATGACAGAAAAGACAGAACAAGAAAAAAGATAAGTTTCAAAAACAGAGATTATTCAAGTGTGCATGTGATAATAGATATATTGTTATAAGAATTTATTTTTTCATGTTTAATGTATATTTATTATGTACAACTTTAATATGTAATTGAGACAGACTATGAAAATAAAAATATATTATAAAAAAAAAGAAAGAAAGCAAGCAGTCAGAGTATCCGACAAATATTCATCACAGAGAAAAGTAACTAGTGGCATCCCTCAAGGCTCCGTTCTAGGACCAATATTGTTTTTAATCTTCATCAATGACATCACCAATAATGTGAAGAGCAATGTCAAGATTTTTGCTGATGATACCAAACTATATAGAAATGTTACGGTAATAACCAAGAAGCTGCAGAAGATTTACAGCGAGACCTTGACCAGCTATCTGAATGGTCCGACAAATGGTTACTGAGATTTAACACAGCAAAATGCAAGGTGATACATATAGGGAAAAGCAATACGGGTCAAAAGTACAACATCACAGAAAATGAGTCACATCATGAAATAGAGGAAACCAGTGAAGAAAAGGACATTGGAGTCATCTTTACCAACACCATGAAATTCTCAACACATATTGCAAAGAGCATCCAAAGAGCCAATCAGAGAATAGGAATAATAAACAGAACTTTCAGCTACATCGATGAAGATATGCTTAAAATCATATACAGATCTTTTGTTCGACCAGTATTAGAATACGGATCATCCATTTGGAACCCACACTATAAAAAGTACAAAACCATGATTGAAAGCATACAGAGGCGAGCATCGAGAATAGTCACAAGCTTGAGGGGCGTGCAGTACGAAGAAAGGCTGAGGAAACTAGCCATTCCAACACTAGATTATAGGAGAGAGTGATGTGACATGATCCAAATGTTCAAAATTATAGAAGGATATGATGAAGCTGATCTACCAATTGATGATAATGGAGTCAAACAAGAGAGTCGAACAAGAGGGCACAGTAAAAAATATTAAGAAATAAACTATTCACCAGTACGAAGACAAGCAGCAATTTTGTGGCGAGAATTATAAACTCATGGAACGGTCTATCAGATATATGTGTCTCGGCAAATACAATTAATGAATTTAAATCAATTCTTAATGACCAATGGAACAAGCGAAAGCTTATAAGGCTCAAGAATACAGGTAAATAATACAGGTAAATTAAACAATATTTAGACTTTACAAATGAATGCGTCGATGGTGCACAAATTCATGATGGGTGGATACTATTGCACCCAGTTGGGAGTAATTAGTGTGATGTAGTTTTTCCAGAAATGATACCAGAGTCAAATGATACCAAATTCCGAGTCAAATGTTCTAATTAGGACAATATGACACTCAATACAAACATTTGACTAGAGAAATTATTATTGCACTTAAAAATTAAAAGGTATCATTGTCTCGGGAAGGTATCATTTGACTCGAAAAGAAGGTAGTTGACTCGAGATTGGGTATCACTTGACTTTTTTCGTTGAGTATCAATTGATTTGGGTATCACTTGTCCTGCACCCATAACAATCCATTGAATGTTTAGAGGTGCCACAATTATTGATTTTGATAATCGATAGTCAATAAACGACTATAATCGATTAATCGTACCTAATATTAATAACAGTGGAAGTATTCCGTAAAATGGCATATTGCCTGGGTGCTGGTTAACTCAATAACTGCACTGTCGCTGGCTGTTTGAGGCATCGGCTGATCGGGCGATTCTCCCGTTACATACGTTACATTCAAACTGATTTTTAGGGGTTGGTTGGTTCCTAACTTTTTTTTAAGTATGTAATTCCAAAATAAAATCATAGCATTTGAAAGAGATCTCACTTGTCTACAACTGGAATCTGGCCTGAATTACTGTTCTTCAAACGTTTTGTCGATATTGTGATTCATATCGGCGTTACGTACGTTACTCAGAAAAAAACACTTTTGTGCGTTCAATAAATTCTAATGCAATTTCCTCTGATTTGACAAAGGTATACGCAACAAGGCAAGTATGGCAGGAAACACAAGTCTCATATCTTGATTACACAGTATTCATTGAATGTTTTGTTCACCCGGTATTTGTTCACTGGTGTCATATTTGGCGTCACGTACCTTACATTGAAATGTTACGTACGTTACATGTGCAAATTAAAAATCCTATTTCAGGATTAAACTGAGCACTTAGAATGATATAATTTGAGAAGGATTTAGATAAATAAGTGAAGATCACATACACACATTTGACTTCAAGAAGGCTGTAAATAGTCTACAAAGATCATATGTGGGTGCCATCATGTTCTTATTGTGCATATATATACCGGTATATATAAAGTGCACATTCTGCATCACAGCAGTCAGTAGTCAGATTGTGACCTCAACTTCTTTTTGATCGAGGTCAGATTTCGCCCCAGTACTTGAGACATCTGAACTCATCATGTGTTGAGACCAAAATATACTACTGTGCGGGGAGTTGTGGCCAAAGCAAAACGTCTATGGATTCACAAATTATTAAGTACCTATCCGACAAACTGCAGATTCATTTTCATTCATATTATATTTCGCTGAATATGAATATTGGTGACCCAATAACTTTTTAAATGGACAAATTATCGGGTCACTTGAAGTCTTCCGTGTTTATTCATATTCAGCGAAATACATAAATGCAATTGAATCTGCAAATTGTCGGATATGTAAAGTAATAATTTGTGAATCCATACACATTTTGCTTGGGCCACGACTCCCCCCGCACACTTGTATATTTTGGTCTCAAGACCCTTAGCACAGTCACAGATGAGTTCAGGTAATCTAGTACTGGGGCGACATCTGACCTCGATCAAAGGAATAATTCGAGGTCACAATCTGACTAAGCATGCAGCAGGACAGATGGAATGTTTGATGTTAAAAACAGCCAAAATCAGTTTTATAAATAATAGCTTGGAGATAAATATACTTCGTTGAGTTCGATATTGGCCAAATAGTTTTTCATGGTCTGCTTGGCAAATATTGAACAAAATTCTATTACAATAACCAATCAAAACCATCTAGATCTGTAAGCTTAAGTTAAATATATGTTACTATGGCTGAGTTCGGGAGTTGTTAAATAGCTCTAGGGCAGTGTAGAAAAGCTCTCGACCAATCAGATTGCGAGATTTTGAATAGAACAAACAAAAAGCGAAAGGGGGGCGTATTCTGGGTTTTCATATCCCCCTAATTTCGTTAGTCGTCCTAAACGTTGTTTACTATGATGATTGAATATTGAAAAAATCAGGACATGGGGATTTAGTTGGAATTTAAAACTTAAATAACTCGATTTAGGCTTGAGTTAAACTATTTGTTTGTATACGCTTATGATGGTCTGGCACCCTCTAATTGCCGACGATATTACGATTATTTTAGTTTAGACGATATTACTGACGATATTGAAATATTAACCAGGTATTGTTGATTAATCGGGAAACCGCCCAGCACTACTCATTGTTCAGAACTTCTGTAACCTCTCCTGGGAATTCTTGGTCATCATATAAAGCAATGACCCAGTCACCTAATTAAGCCACATGATCATGAGAAGAAATACTCGTATTCAGATGTGGATTCAACGCCAAACTCAAATACAGTCAGGAACCTTTTGTCCAGAGACGTGATTCAGTGTTTACTTTAGCGTCCACGACGTAAAATTACAATACCCAAATTCACTACATCGCATCATCAAATGAACTGACGATTGTTTGCAACATATATCAGTAGTACTCATGTTATTGGAATCTCTTTGGTACGGTACGCAATCAAAGGATGTTAACACCTCGGTTGTAGATTAAACTGTGTAAAATAAACACGGTATTCAATAATACCTTGCATTTTCTGACGTCCGATATAAATAACGCAGATTAATCAACGATGGAAATGGTAATCGATTATCAGCTTTATCAACGGTTCATCGATTATACGATTAATGGTGACATGAATGTTGTGTTATTTTACTCACCCATTAATGTATCTCTGTAGTCTGATGGTAGGAAATGATCACGACAAACAACAGGTATTGAAACCTGACATTCCGGTGTCCATTGTTTGTTGGAATTCGGCAATTTCCTTTTCACTGCAAAGATCCATTTTTCTCTCAATTGCTGATCTTTCGGGAATCGATGTCCACCTATGACGTTTCCACAAAGCGGTACACAACAATTTGCTGGCATTGTAATTGTCACAATTGTCCAAGCGATCGATAATTGTCACTCGTGTACTAAAACTACTATATCATATGACTGGCGCTGTTTCACTTTCAGTGTGTCCTTATCCGAAGTTCAAGATATCGTAAATTACGTAATCGTATCGAGATCTAAAATATATTTGTTCATTAAGAGGGAGGTAAAGTGGAAAATTTATTATTTTTCTCCATAGGGTTTCCATGTTAAAAATTTGAATAAAAATCCTGACTTCATAAATTTGAGTACAGAATCTCTGAATGTACCTTCATGTAATTCCTGACTCCATCTAGTGACAAGGCGTCGTCAATTTTCGAAAAACATACACATTATCGAAATATCACACTTCAAAACACATTACGAGCAACAGAAATTGGGAAATTCTGTCAGCCATTGGTGGAGTTATCGTTCCTGTGTTGAAAAATGTGCTTATTTGACGATGTTGAAAATAAAACGAACTGACTGTTATGACAACACATGATTGGTCCATAACACGATTGGATAATCGTTTGTTGAGTAAAACTTTATTGTTTTCATAAGCGATCGCGCCATTAATTACTTAGTCGGCATCAAGTTTTACGAAAAATCTCGAAGGAATTCGATGTAAACATTGACAAGCTATGGAATAAACATATCACTCCACCGAAATAGTTCGGAATATATATATACGATATTATATAATATCACATAATCAGACTTTCATTTTTAGAAAATGAAGGCGCGCATAGTCTCGCTCGCTGGTTTGGGCCCAGGCGCGCAGTTTCTATCAAGATAAAATAAACAGCGGATTGCCGGAAATCCGAAATACATTCATAAATGCCGTGTAAATTGAATTAGTTAACTCACGATCGATGTCCAGTGAATCTCATTGATGGTTTAACACTGCTTAATCCACTATCCAAAAGCACAAGTGAATGTTACACACTATGTTTTATATTGTACTTGCTCCTATACTAATTGTAATTCATAATTAATATTAATAAAGAATCAATTTAATACTCCGATTCCATGCTGACAGAATAATATCAACTTCTCCCGGCCACGTGGTCTCGCTTTGATTATCCAGGAATTTATGTGACGTCATAAGCCATACATAGAAATCATTCAAATGTATTTTTAGCTTCGAATCATTCAGACAGATTGTGCATTCGACACTGTGTGACCTCAAATAATTTACTGGTGTCGGTGATCAAACGTCGGGCGGGTTGATTGACACCGCACTGTTAATGGAAAGTTGTGGAATTGGTAACTAGGTCGCGGCACCTTTGATCTGGTGACACATCACACAGGCATTATCGCAACGCGGTAATAAAACGGAAAATGGGACACATTATTAACCAATCTCGTCTGGGTAGACACTGAAAATATCGTTATCAGGTTCGGCCAACTACGCTCGCTGTATTTGGCCTAGGTGCGCAATCGATCGCTCGCTGGTATTCAATTTCAGACGCGCAATGGTGCACAAGAGCGATCGCGCGCCTCAAAAATGAAAGTCTGCATAATACGTAATGTTAATGTCAAATACTTACACCATATGGCAGAAAAACTAAACCTTGCCATTATTAAATGTTTATATCATCTTTCTTGAATGGTTTAAAATACCGACCGCGTGATTGAAATTTGGCGTAGTTACATATAACTAGGGTTGCCACGACTATGAGTTTTCATAATCGACAGCTATAATCGACGGTTAGTCGATTAATCGGTAATATATGCGCCCTGTATTACATCCAGGTAAACAATTGATAAATGCGAAATTACGATGACTTCTTTACATCCATTTTGAAGACAGTTATAAACTGTCGATGCTCCGTGTTTAACACTGTTTTATTTCGTATGCAACAAGGAATACTCATGCACTCATAGTCTCATTCGTCCCGATGTAGTTTTTAACAGGCCCTTACTATTAAGTACTGCCAAGTGCCCATATTGCCAATGTTTCTGGCAAAGTTAGAGCAAACTGCATACACGACGTGACAGTAACTGTGCAAAATTGCACGAAGTAACACTAATCTCGATCGCGACTCCCAAGCCACCATTACGTATTTCGGCAGGTCACGTGCATCACATTAATCGGTAACATTATGGCGAAAGGTGGGCACTGAAGTTAACGAGGACATAGGTAGACAGTGGGAGATATTTGAGCTTTTGTGGGGGACCCTGGGGGGACAGGGATGCAGTCACAATTACTGCCGTGTATAGCCTGGACATTTTCAATAAAGAATTGCAAGAAATAATGAAATAAATTAATAGTTTATATTATATACGTAACCGGCAAGCGCTTCGGAAATGTATCTATCACAGTAGCACTAATAGTAAATTAATATTCACAGTTAAACAATAAACATAATTAACATTTTGATGTCGCACACATAATTCTTTGAAGATGACCGCCAAACGTCGGCGGCAACATCAAAGGCAGAGGACGCCGCAACGGAATTGTGCTGCATACGCAGTTAACAGTTACTTCCAGGCATGACATCGATGAAAAGTACTGCTTACATACACAAGTTACACAACCATACCCACCCCCCCCATCCTCTGGCGATTAGTCGACGAAAGTAAATAACCGTCGACTACCGCACCTGCCAAAGGTTAGTCGATTAATCGAATAATCGTGGCAAGCCTACATATAACGTGGTTGTTCGGTGACTTCCGCCTACCTGATAAATTCTCCCCGCGAAATAAACTTCAATCTAATAAATAGTCAACGTTTGACCGGTAAGGAATCAATATATTGATACAACATAGTATATACGTGTGTGTTAGATACAGCAGAAAGTTATTGACGATCGCTTTATTGATCGACACGTACAGCTGAAGATCGCAAAGGGAATTTCTTGTTTATTTTCAGCCGAAATCGAAAATCACGAAGAAAGTAAACAGGAAGTATGAAAAGCTATTTCGCTGTGCATGGTATTTGGGATTGTACATTTTTGCATACATTACATGTATTTTTGATAGTAAAGTGGTGCTCCATAGTTTTCTGAAATAGTTCTTGCAAATGGATGTCTTAAATTTAATTTTGGGTGGTTTGTTTACATATATTAAGTTCAAATTTCTGGAGTTTTAGGTTTGAACTAGGAAATCCGCTACGCGTTGTCACTGCATGGGAGTATTAACTACATGTTGATACCTCCTGTTGGCTATTTTATAAATTTATATTCTTACCAGTGACTCGAGTGAGTGAGTATTTTCGTCTCAAAAATTTCGTGTTGATTTGACGTTCAAATGCATCTTTTTAAGAATGACAAATTTATTGCTTATCAGATATACTTAATCTTGGATTAATGTAGTACATTTGTATGTCTATGAACAAATATATTTTTCATTTTTTGGTCTTTTAAAACAAAAATACATGGATTTCAACCGCCGAACCGGTCCCCATTTCTGGAATTGTGCCACTTTACCTCCCTCTTAAATATAAATTTCAGGCGTTCTGTGCACATCGGAGATGTAGTTACCTTGAAATAACTAAAGTTTTGCCATGACAGGTGACATACACCAAGTTCCACTGCATTTAGTGTGTTTATTTAACAAAAATTCGCTGTAGACCGTATAATTTTAAAAGTATAACACGGAGCGGAAGTTGTATCGGTTGATACAAAAAATTTAAACAAAACCCGGAATCGGAGGCGGAACAAAGGCAATGCCAAATAGTGGCTGGCAGACAGACGATTTGTTTCTAAAATGTTTTGTCTCTGAACAACGAGAGGTCTCGGCAATTTCCGTAGGAGTGTGATCTGATTTTATCCGGGGAAATCTCACTCAGTGTGATCCGACGGTTTTGGATTAGATCGACGTCAAACAATAGTGGTATATTTTAGGGAAGAATAGACATAGGCCTAATATAGTCATATAATAAAAACAGAAGTCGCACGACTAAAATCGTATAGGCCTACCGTGTGCGCACACAGATCTTACGTCGCAAGGGTCTGCGACAAATATCGTGCAACAAATATCGCATCGTGTGCGGCGCGTCGGCCTATATATAGAAGCGGCGTATATATGGGCAGCGAAAGGGGGGCGGACAGCGGAGCGCGGTACAGGCCCCTGTGACTATATAGGCCTATATACGATTTTCTCACTCAAAGGTTCTTGAATTCCATGAAATTCCAGTCAGCTATATGCGTTATCAGGTCAGGCACATCCTGAATTCCACTATTATAGTGGTAGGCCTATATGACTATAACATAGGCCCTATTCACGTTTTCCTATATTTGCATTGGAAATAGAAGACGGCGCATTTATAACAGTGCACAGCCAAATTTCACACTTAACAATATCGCAGTGAATGAACAGTCTTCAGACAAAATATGTTGTGCAATCTTTTGCGCCAGCTTTGTTATTCAATAATATTACTAATATAAGCCTTTCAAAATGACAATATCAGGACAACTCAATCGCTCCTTCATAACAGCATTTAAACTAATTGAATGCTAATTGAGTTGCTTATTGTGTGTCGTCATGATTTTAAATCATTCTCCTGGACAAAATATATGTATAATACGGTTTTTAATACCGAATTAGTGCGACACCGATTTTCAAGAACTTGTGAGAAATATGATTTTGGATTAGGCCCTATCCCTCTTTTATCAATTTCGCAAAACAGTAATCAGTGGCGGTTCCAGCGAATTTTTTTAAAGGGGGTGGGACACTATGTATTGTTGTAGATATGATGCGTAGCATCATCCGAGCCGCGAAGAGGCGAATGGGGGAGAGCACGAGTCCGGGAAATTTTGCATATACTACATTCAAAATGACGCGTTTTCCTGTGTTCTAGCTGGGCCAAGTTTATATTGCTTTATATATTAGTCCTATATGGAACGAGTGACAATAACATTCAGCACAATTACTATATAGGCTACTATGGAGGTTTAGTGATGGAAGATCAAAGCTTCTTTGAACATTCTTTGAACATGCAGTGAACTTATTTTCTGAAAGTCTGTGCAAATGGTAGTGAGTTATCTGGGCGCACCGGACATGCCCATGGAATATAAGCCCCCGGAATCACCGGGTCGTCTATGGTTTGGGTTGGTGCATGGGAGAATATTTTGTAATTCAGAATGAATAATCGCAAAATCATGGCTTCTAGACAGTACTAGTATAGAGGTGTTTCGGTTGGCAATACAATGCATCTATCCAACCACTTAATTCCTCCATTGACCATGATGATTTTTTCAGTTTTACATCTAAAATATATATACCGGAAGGGGGTAGATAAACTTACCATTAAAGGTACTCAATCCGAACAGATGGTCCCCATCTCAACAGAGTCCAACAACAACAATCCGATCAGAGGGTCCTATATTATTATTTCTTTGGCTTTGGGGGTAAAAAATATTTGATTCGAGTCGAGGAACCCATCAAACAAAGCTCACGAGTTATTAGATATTGATTTTTGAAATTTGTTATTTGCTCGAGATGAGTACTAATAATTGCCGTCAATTTCGTAACCTGCTCGAGATGTGTACACCAAAACACTATTCAAACAGACAAGGATGGATAACTCTAAAATCAAGTGGTAATAATAATGCAATTTTGACTGTCTTCTGGGCCAGAAAGTATTCCCGATAATGAAAAATAATAGATTTCTAAAATCGGTATCTAACAAATCTGAGCTTTGATGGGTGACTTCCTCGACTCGAATGAAATATTTTTTACCCCCGAAGCCATTGAAATAGTAATTGAGAGGAGTTTTATCGGATTGAGTACCTTTAACCCTTTTGGTGCCAAGTTAGATTTTTGTATCAACCCATATTTCCTTGATCATTTTTCAAATGCATTGATTATAATAATGTGATACATTGATGGAAAGAGCTCTAAGCTCGAATTAATAAATTTTAAAAATGATCAAGGAAATATGGGTCGATACAAAAATCAGACTTGGCACTGAAAGGGACAATGCTCCAAAATTGATCCATGAACTGATTCTTCATTCTCACAATAACTACTTTTATAAATTAGTTTATCACACATTCGATGTGCGTCTCTGTTTATGCGGGGCAGGGAAATTCTGCTTGAAAACCTGGGAGTTCCCCATAGGCATTGTGTGACACAAAACTTTATTTGAGAAATGAATGTTGAGGGTGTGTGTGTTATTGAGGGTACCACAATGTGGTCATTGTGGCACATTTTGTAAGAAAACAAGACAGTCAATGACTGGGGTCACTCACCAGACTGCAAAGACTGGGACTCGGGAGACCACAACAGTCAGAACTTGTCATAATCACTTTAAAAGAAGTAGGTCTAAACAGTACATGTGGCTAGAGAGGCTTCTGCGTGTAGATCGGTGAATACCTACCTTGAAATTACCAACTGTACACTACTGATCACCTCCCCCCCCCCCATTCCAGCTCATAACAAGTCCCCTCCCAACTGGGTTTGTAAATCCTTTTGCGCACCTCCTTCGGTTGGAATTTCACAACAGACACCTGAAACTTTCTCAATTGTTGGAAATTTGCAATCTCACAAGCACCTTTTTTAACAAGACAGTCAATGACTGTGGGTCGCTCACCAGACTGTAAAGACTGAGACTCTGATTTCTACCGGTTCAACAGTCAGTACTTGACAAAATCACGTAAGACAAGTAGTTCTAAACATGGATATAACTGGAGGTTCTCAGATGAGCAGGGATCTTCACCTTGAACTTTCTAATTGCACACCACTGACAAATCTCCAACCTCTTACCGTTTAAAGAAGACATTGCAACCATCCCGGTACACAGTACTAAGTTCACAAAAATCTATTACACACCCCTCTTAGGTTGAATTTTACAACTGGTACCAGTCCTTCAAGCTCTTTAACTTTTGAAAATTACCAACCTGACACCCCATTAAGTTAATATTTGTGGCCAATTCTGTCCAGCAGTTTAACCTGAAGTAGGAACATATGGACTGTTGATTTAAAAACATACATGTTGGAAAATCAAACCAAACTATGATAACAATTCTAACCTATTTTGGTGTGAACATCTAATCTACAACTAATGTTGTATCAGGTATGAAATTTTCAACTGGTTAAACTTTGATCAAAATAGGGGGTCAAAACTCCACCCCCTCCCCATTGCCTCGCCAGGCTGCCTAGAAATCAATATTATTATACCAGTACCAAATAGCATAGAGGAGAGCTATCTCTGCCCCTATTAGAACAAATGTGAATCCCCAAACTATCAGATCCATTCATCTAGTAATATAAATATACCCCCAATATCCAATATACCCCCAATTTTTCTTTGATGATCGGATCAGGGATGTGGTCTGTAGGATGTGTCGAAGGATTTAGTGATGCAAAGAGTAAAATCCAAGATGGCCACCAGCAGCCATGTTTTTTGGCCGATTGATCCTAAACTGACTCGTTCCCATCTACATGTAAATGTCAACATTCATGACAAATTTTATGATGATCAGACAAACAGTACGGCCTGTAGCCCGCTCCAATGAATTCAAATTTGAAATCCAAGATGGCCACCAGCGGCCATGTTTTTTTGGCCGAATGACCCCACAATGACTCGTTCCCATCTACATGTCAATGTCAACATTCATGACAAATTTCATAAAGATTAGACCAAAGATATGACCTGTAGCCCGCGCCAAAGGAAATTGTTGACGGACACAGACACATGGACGACGGACGCCAACCCATGGCAATAGCTCAAACTTACAAAGTAAGTTGAGCAAATAAATGCGGGCTGCTGGGTGCACTGATGGATTCAAATTTGAAATCCAAGATGGCTGCTTTCTCATATGAAGACAACACACAAAGTTTCATGACATTCTGTAAAATATTTTTTAGGGGTACAACAAAACTGGTATTTGTTCAAAGGAGATCTACATTCAAAATTGCATTGATGTCAATCATGAAATGTAGAAGAAAACGAGACTTCACATTCTGCTTACACCTTTTATTGGAGCAAGTAATTATTTAATTATTGAGTAAGCAATATGTACAACTGGCTGCAATAGACAAGTCCTTGAATACATTCTTTCATGAATTTCTCTCTGCTATAAGTAAATAAATTCTGCACAGGTTTCTCTCCAATGTCGACTCAAACATTATTAACTAGATACTTGCTGATGAGTAGTTACTTGATTCATACTAATTACTTGTACAATAGGAATGTTCAGATAACAAGTACAACATATAATATTAGATGGTCTCAGCTAATGAAGCATTGCCCAATATTTAAAGAGACCCAAGACCTTCTAAGTGGGTTGATACGAAATAACATATAAGTCTAAATCAACTATCATCAAAAAGTACATTTCTTAAAGGTACTCAATCCGAACAGACGCTCCTAAATTACTATTTCTTTGGCTTCGGGGATAACAAATATTTGATTCGAGTCGAGGAACCCACCCATCAAAGCTCAGAGTGATTATATATCGATGTTTGAAATTTGCTGTTTCTATTGTTTGTGGACCAGAACTTTTCCAGGACCACGTGCATAAAACGTACAAATTGCATGGTCCTGGAAACAATCTGGTCCACAAACAATAGAAACAGCAAATTTCAAACATCGATATCTAATTACTCTGAGCTTTGATGGGTGGGTTCCTCGACTCGAATCAAATATTTTTTACCCCCGAAGCCAAAGAAATAGTAATTTAGGAGCATCTGATCAGATTGAGTACCTTTAAATAGATTGACTACTTTGTTCTTATTTTCATTATTAACCCATTCATGACGGGAGTTGCGCTGGTATATGAGAGAATGCACTGGCTTACAAGGTCACAGTAAATATTGTTAGGCCAATGTATTCTCTTAAATATATGAGATTAGCATTCATATATAAGAAAATGCACTGGAACAGGGTTTTCACAAACATTCAGAAGCTGCAGTCATGAAAGGGTTAACCATTATTATCACTGACTAAACAAAATACCGACTCCATTAGGCTATTATCAAATATCAAGAATAATCCTGGAACATTCAAACGTTGAAATACAATGGTTTCAATGCACTAACTTCCAAATTTGAGATATGAATAATGAGTGGCTGCTAGTATGCTGAATTAGGTCCGTACTCAGTACGGATGTATAGCAAACAGCATGACATTTTGCGTCCATACTAAGTACGGACATAAGGCAGCCAAGGTGTTAATAATTCCCCCATAATGAGATTTCGTATGTCAAAACCATTGTTATGGAAACAATAATTTTACAGTGGAATTACCAATACAAGTCCATTTATTCCAATAAGATACAAAAGTTTAATCAATTTGACGTGCTACACAATTAGCGATGTTTGTTGACAAATCAGTGTAACAGCTTTGTTTACATAACAATTGTTTCAACAAGTGAAATTTCATGACTGGAGAACTATCAATACTGAATATAAGAACAAAGTTTACGTATTTCTCCATGTTCTTCTTAGTGGTGATGTTTTTATAGACTTTTATATTTTTTGCACATTTACCCACTGAGCATGCCTTGGGTCCCTTTAACCCTTCCGTGACTGGAGCTTCCTGAAATTTAGCGAAAACCATGTGCAAATGCATTCTCTTATATAATTAATCAAGTCTCCCAAAAGGAGCCTTGCATATATATAAGAGAATACATTGGCGTAAGAATATTTATCTTGACCTTGTAGGTCAGTGCATTCTCTTATATATGTGAGGCTCCCTATGGGAGACTCGCATATATAAGAGAATGCATGGCACAGGATCTTTAACGCTGCACCAGGGCAGCTACCATCATGCAAGAGTTAATATTATATTACTTGAAAACAATGGAAAGAAACAACATGAACCATGCTGGTAATAAAATAATTCCAAAATAGGAAGAGAAATACAGATCTCATAAAGTTGCATGGTTCCCACATCCCATCGAGCCTTATTATAGTGTGTCTGTCATTTGCAGACTGAGGTCCCCCGATGGCGAATTTAGTGATGCTACCTCGCACAGTGGGCTAGCATGACTAAATTCACCTACTGGGGACCTCAATCTGATTAGGCATCATCTTCTTGGAAGTACATGTACATGTATAGTCTGAAATTAACATCAGTTTCAATATCCCCTAATTTGCTGTCAATTAAATACATAATCGAGGTAATTAATTGGTGAACATCACCAAATTCCACTGGGGAACTTCAATCTGATCCTAGGTCTCCCATAGCAGTTGAGGCCTCAGCAGAATGAGGTTCCCAGAGGAAGAATTTGGTGACATTAGCCCGCAGTACGGGATAGCATCACTAAATTCACACTCTGGAGAGCTCTTTCTGCAAATGACAGACACAATATTGCAAGGTTTGTTCCCATAGGAAAAGCTAATGAGATTCAAGGCCATTTCTTGACCATTTTCAAGACGTTCCATTTTGAAATTAAAATTCAATAAAATTGAAGGATATTTCATAACAGTTTTCAAATTTTTGTCAACATTCTCATTTCCAAATGATTACACTGAGATTTAGCATTAATTGATTACTTTAATTGCAGTATATGACCAGAATGAATTGGCAGTTCATTGAGTTTTTGCATCAATTGATTACTTTTATTGCAGTGAAATGTGACCAGAAAAAATTCAAGGCTCCCCACAGGAACTAAAGTACTTTTCAGGACTTAATTAGTTTTTGTTGCAATGAGCCGAGTTCCAAGCCTTTAGACTAGTTTAAAATGGGCAGATCAGTGTGAACTACCATTTAACATGGTAGGAGGATAAACTCTAAATTTAGACTAAAACAACTTGAAATCCTTGCATTCAAATTCTGAGAATGATAGATTCCTGGATAATTTTCATTGATGTTAATATGGAATCATATCAATGTTCTCTTACATTGCATAGCTATGCAATGGCAACAATTGCATTCTTGTGTTCATTTTGGGCACATTTCCATATTTTGGGCACATTTCCATATTTTGGGCACAGCATTTACCGACTTGAATTTTGGGAAATATTAAGGACTGCAGACCTGCTTAGTTCAAATCTCAGTCACTGTGACATACAGTATTGACCCGAGTAATTACAATCATTGCAAACAAAAATGAAGTAAAATAGAGTACTTTCCAAAATGTGATGGATGCTTACAAAGTTACCAATCAAGACAAGTTGACTGACAAGAACAAGTGCTTTTGGGTGAAGGTGATACTAAGCAGATTTCAACTGAATGTGACTGTTATACAATCTATAACAAAGCGAAATACAGTACAACACACAGATAGCTACATTTCTTTATGGCACGCATTCTACATTTAAGAACTCCAATAACAATTTTAACTATTTCAGTACTGAATGGATTCTCCCATTCAGTTCTAAAAGTATACATTGGAATGGTCTATTCTTCATTTGGAGGGGTGTTTAGGAAATAAAAGCAGATGAAGATAATATAAGTGCTGAAGGATTCCTGTTCATTGTGGGAAATGTTCAGGTAAGTTCGCTGTTTGTTATACCCCATGGCTGCATTGGCTGGTATGTTGAACTTATTATCTGGACATTTCCTAGTCAATAAGTATTTAGTAACAAAAGGGTGAAGTTTAAAGTTTCCTGTTTCGCAGGCCCACACACATGGTCCTGAAAGCATACGTGTGCAACCTTTTAATTTGCATTTAATGTCAGGGAAAATTTAAATTGCGATATGTTTTTTATGCACACATTCACGGAAGTGAGATCGAACAGAACCATTTCCCAGTTCCGATTCATTTCTGTAATTGTCAACTATATTCAAACATCTGTTAACCCTTTCTCTTATTCTCTTATATATGCAAGTCGCCCATTATGGGCGACTGGCATTGGGCACCTCAAATATATAAGAAAATGCATTGGCCTAAGAATATTTACCTTGATCTTGCAAGCCAGTGCATTCTCTTATATATGTAAAGCTCCCTGTGGGAGACTCGCATATATGAGACTGCACTGGCACAGGGTCTATAATGCTGCACCAGCGCAGCTCCCATCATGAAAGGGTTAAAATGTGAAGAATGGCGACTGCAATCTGTCGGTGTCAGCGATACTTGATTTGGGTGATTTTGGACGATATCAATCCCATGGAATCTATCAACAAATATTTTGCAAACATCTGTTCAGAAAATGTTGGCCATGGGCAACTGAAAATAGACCCGGAGTAAGCAGATGTGGAGGAGGAATGCTTTGCTGGTGTGTGCCCCCAGAAATAAAAAATAACAGAATATGCGAGCAATATACAGTAATGCCCTAAATAATTGACTTCTTAACCACAGCTGTGGTTAAGGAGTCGATTATTTAGGGCATCACTGTAATTGGATATCTCAAAGCGCTGGAATGGCCAACATCCATACCACAATTTATTGAAATCCGATAACCTGTGGCTGAGATATCTGCTCAAACGGACAAATTGCGGTTGTAAGATGGATAACTCTAAAATCAAGTGGTTATTATTGTTGATAGTAACCTCTTGATTTTTGAGTTATCCATCTTACAACCCAATTTGTCCGTTTGAGCACACGGCCCTGGAAAAGATCTGGTCCACAAACAATAGAAACAGTAAATTTCAAACATCGAATTCTAATAACCCTGAGCTTTGATGGGTGGGTTCCTCGACTCGATTCAAATATTTTTTACCCCCGAAGCCAAAGAAATAGTAATTTAGGAGCATCTGATCGGATTGAGTACCTTTAAAGAGAGCCGCAATATAATATTCATGTATATTGAAAGTGGAATAGACTCTCTCGCCGAAATATCTTGCGACACATTTCACCACACACTAGTTCATTTAGAAGATATTAGCAGATTGTTGTATAGTTATGTATGTAAATGTGCCAGATAAGAGCATTGTGTTGCTTCGTTCGAAACACTATACAAGTCAGGTGCCTCGGGTGGGGACCATTTAATATCCAGGATTCAAAGGATTAAAGCAATAATTTGCTTCCAGTGCCCATCGAATAAAGCAGAAAATTACTGATGATTTTGTTAACATGGTATTAGGGATGTGGACCGGACCACCAGTCGGTCCAGTGAAGAGGTGGTCCAGTCCAGTTCGGTCCAGCTCTCGATGGTCTGGTATTCTTGCCCGGACCAGTCCAATCATTATAAAATACCTTAAATGGAGGGAAATGTGTTAAATCTTACTTTGTATACACGTTTGTTACAGAACGTGTCAAGTTACTGCCGGGCAAGCTTGTAATTACACTCTGGACATCATATATAATACATTGTATACACATTGTGGAAATGTGTAGCGTATTTTCTTATCTCCATCATTGTATAGAAGTTAGAGAACTAAATGTGCTTAAAACTTGTGACTCAGTGCTGAGTTTGTTAGTTCACGTTTCCACTATCCCCGACCCAAAGCGGTCCAATGACAGCAGTCCGGTCTGGTCTGCCCCTGGACCATGGATAGGACCATTTTTTTGCGGTCCGGTCTGCATCACTAATAGTTACTAACAACACTCACTGATGAATGACAGTTGATCCATGCATGAAACAAAACTTCAATTGAGAATAAACACTGTACACATCTACTGGTAAAACTGGGGTCATCATAATGTTATCATAAGGCTGAGAGCATTATAATGAAAGAATTTATGGAATACAATCTAATCTAATTAATTCTCTCAGTATATGCATAGAGAGATATGCAAAAGTACTAGTTTTCTAATAGATGGTTCCCTCTCCTCAAGTTAGGTTCTGGTGGCAATGTTTGCTCTCAATGATTATCTAGCAGCCAGGCCAGTATGGTATTTGATACTGTTGAGCACATAATGTGGAAGTGTTACACAGAAACTAAAGAATTAGCTAACTATGTGTCATTCGTTTAAAACATGTGTTTATACAATCAGGGGTTGATCCGGAACACAGGCACAGGTATAAGGCTAAACAAAGTGGTTTGTTTCAAAGGAAATTTTGGAAATCAGTGAAAAAAAAGGCAATATTTTTATTTTTGTTCTGGATGCAGCTTTTGAGAGATTTATAAATCTCTATATGGAGAAAAGGTAAGTTCCAACACTCCACACTGCAGTCAGTGGTAGAATTAGAGTTATAAAGTTTTGTGGAATAATTAACACATTGCAAATTGTTAACATTAATATTACTTAAAATGAAAAAAAATATTATCTTCAGAAGTCTTTTAACTCTGAACGGACTTTTTCAAAATTAGACCATCAGATACCTGTGAGGGAATGCTGGTGAAGCCAAAAATAAATTCCGTTTAGCCCAGCAAAACAGGACAGGAAAATCAGAAAACAGTTAAAAACCACATGTATGTATCCATTTACATTTGAACACGTACCTCTATAATAGTCTCTACAAAGATTTTAACCATTCCATATATATATGTGAGGCTCCCTATGGGAGACTCGCATATATAAGAGAATGCAATGGCACAGGATATTTAATGCTGCACCAGGGTAGCTTCCATCATGAAAGGGTTAAACGACACAAAATGTTTATCTCAATTCCCTTATAGCGACATATAATCTTCCAATAAATGCAAATTATTGCTATTTTGGGCAGCTCAAAATTTTTTGACAAATACATGAAATACTTGTACACATACTTTAGAGTGAAGACTTATTGAAGTGATAGTTTGAGATACCTTTTATCACATGATCAAATAAACGCGAAGTATTCATCAAAAACAACAAACATAAACTTCAGCAATCGCAAGTCATTTAAATAATGGCGCAACATCATCGCACGTGCTAATATTACACGCGTGTCTTACCAATAATTATGAAGCTGGTTTTGTGGGTTAATTATGTGATAATGTATTTTATTACACGTCTATTCCTAGAATCACATTGTTCCTGCCATGTCGTATTTTCTAAATCTGCAGTTACAACATTGATGTAAATGACGTTCGACTTGAAAATTAAACTGGAACTATAAAATAAAAGCAGCGAAAAAAATTGGCTGTAAGCCCTTCTTGTTTCTATGCAGTCAATCTGAGATGCAATTGAGTCTTATGGTGAATGGGTTTGTTGATATGGCACTTATACCATTGCGGAAGTATAGAACTCGACAATTGTGTCGTTCTGTGTATATCGGCTTTCAAATTTCCACACAGGCACATGAGGTCTGTATATAAGTACTATTTATCAACATATTTTGATGAAACATGATAAGAACATGCAATTGCTAAGTTTTATTTGAGATTTGAAGATTGTATGTACATTAAGCCTTCCATGACTAGAGCTTCCTGACTTTTTTCGAAACCCTGTGCCAATAATTCTTTTAATACTCGAGTCTTCCACAGGGAGCCTCGCGTATATAAGAGATATATGCAAGGCTCCCTATGGGAGACTCGCAAAAATAGGAATCTTTAATCTGCACCAGCGCAGCTCCAGTCATGAAAGGGTTAACCGTTTCTTTAATAAATGAATTATCCAATCAGTTACGAAAATATATTGGAATGGTCTATATTTCATTTAGAGAGATTATCAGGAAATATAAGCAGATGACGCGGATAGATATCACTAGAATTTCTAATCATTGGTTGGAAATGTTCAGATAATAAGTTCAACAAACGGCCTATGTGAACTTATTATCAGAACATTTCCTATGGGAACAACTCATCAATTATTATTTAGTAAAAAAAAAAGGTTAACACTTTCATGACGGGAGCGAAATTAAAGATCCTGTCCCAGTGCATTCTCTTCTATATGCGAGTCTCCCATAGGAAGCCTCGCTTATATAAGAGAATGCACTGGCTTACAAGGTCAAGGTAAATATTGTTAGACCAATGTATTCTCTTTTATATGCGAGGCTCCCTATGGGAAACTCGCATATATAAGAGAATGCAATGGCTTCCAAGGTCAAGGTAAATAGTGTTAATCCAATGTATTATCTGATATATGCAAGGCTCATATGGGTGACTCACATTTATATAAGAGAATGCATTGGCACATGATTTTTGAAAAATTTCAGGAAGCTCCAGCCTTGGCAGGGTTAAACTTTGTATGATCAAAAGTTTATATAGACCAACCCCTGAATCAACAATACAATAAAAATTATAAATCTGTTGCAGCTTCTTCTAATTTTGCACGTTTTTCTGGATTAGCATCGTCAATGTTCCCATCCTGTACTTCATCTTCATCCATCTTCCTCTTTGGGTTGTTGAGAATATTCTTTTCGAGGTGTTTGTCAAATGTGACTATTATGCAAGTCATGTTGTCACACCCAGTTCCATCTCCCATTGTATTTGGTGCCAGACAGTAGTCAAACAGCTGAAAGTATATTTAAAGGCCCACTTAATTTTCAAACCCCCATATCACATTATATAAAATATATGCCATATTATATACCATTTGAAAGAGGAAGCTCCAAAACATTGTATTATCAAATTAATAAGTGTAAAAAACTGAACACCGGCATGTTTTTTTTGGCTTAAGTGAATTATTTTCAATGGAAGGGGAATAACTCTATATCTTAGGCCAAACTTTTTATTTTACTGCTTTACGGATCCGCCGACCCTGTTTTCTGTGGCCCGACAAGGAAATAAAAATCAAATATAATTTTTATTTTTATTTTCACAGCTGACAGCTGTTTCTGCTTATCAGTAACAAATTATCTAACCATATTTCACTGATTAAAGATGCATAGGACACACCAACTATAGATATCTCTGGCTTTAATTACGTTTAACTACATCCAAGTTGAAAACTGAGAAGTCAGCTTGAGTTTATGTGTTGGCCACCAAGATACCTGTATGCTTTCTATAAATCTTGACATCTCTTTAAAACTTTAAATGGCCTTTAGAATACATTTTGTATTCCTGGGAATTTATGGTGATCTTTATGACTGAATACCAATAACAGTCCACAAGGTTTCTTAGATAGGAATGACAAACTAATGAGTATGTGGGTTTGCTCAAGTTACACATTCACTATTTATCACTACCACTAATCTCATCATTCCCATGTGTGTATTAACCCTCTCTATACTAAATACTCATTGACCAGACAAGTAGATTCCTTAGGAAATGTTCAGATAATAAGTTCAACAAGTTCTAAACTTATTATCTGAACATTTCCCACCAACTAATAGGAATCCTTCTGCAAATATATTATCTGTCGGCTACTTATTTTTCCATGACATCCATCCAGATGAATAATGGACTTTTTCAATGTATACATTATAACTGAATGGGGGAGTCCATTTATTCAATAATTAAAATGTTGAACAAAAACAAACCCTTTATTTCTGGATTTTTTCAATATTATTCAATAATCTGAGCTATGTTTCAAATAATAGTACTGGATATGAATTTTGTGATATACATCCAAAAAGTGTTCTCTATAAATGACTGACAGAGAATTATAAAGACACAGTTACCACCTTAGCGAATGTCCAAAAAAAATAAAAATGATTCAAGCATTTTTATTTTTATCCCGACCGACCCTACCAAAACAAGGTTAAAAAAATCCGAATTTAAGCAGAAAAATAAAAAAGTTTGGCCTTAGTTTGAATTTTGTTGCATTTGTTTTTGGAGCATTGGCAGGGGAAATGTTCTATGATTTCAGCTGTTTTCTATTACTCCATGGGCACCTTCTGAGACACAGACATTCCAAATGATGATGTTATAGTATATTAATCATATTTTAGGTGGAAGTATGATGACGTACCTCTTCACATATCAAGGAAGGCTGCTCCCTCTTCCTACTGTCCTTCAATCTCTGTCGAATAAAGTCCACAACCTCCTGACTAGTCATATAATTCCTGCAAAATTTATGGAATAGTCGAGTGTATAATTAAACCTTATTTTGCTTACGCTTAAATGCGTGCATATTATTGGTTAAGGTGCTTAGATACGCTTTGTATCGACAATCTCTATTACTCAATGAAAGTGTCAATGACACTGCGGCTCAACTGGGAAAGAGAATAATTTCAAGTGTTAGAGTCAATGGAGTGATTAGGAATGCGGAGTTGAAATGCAAAAACATTTGATAACTCAAATCTAGTAGATCAATATCAAGATCAATATGAAGTTTGGTGATGATTGGATGAGGGAAGTGGACTGTAGGGTGGGCCAATGTATTTAGTCATGCAAAGTGTAAAACCCATAATGGCTACCGGCAGCCATGACGTGTTCACCATCTCCTTGTCAATATTAACATCCATGACAAATTTCATGATGATCCGACCAAAGGTACGACCTGTAGCCCGTGCCAAAGGATTTAGTCATGCAAAGAGT
The DNA here is from genome assembly GCA_032622095.1 of Siphonodentalium dalli. NCBI lineage: Eukaryota > Metazoa > Mollusca > Scaphopoda > Gadilida > Siphonodentaliidae > Siphonodentalium > Siphonodentalium dalli. The sequence continues at coordinate 187,156,616 of CP136063.1, read as the reverse complement.
AAAATACAGATGGCTGCTGGGGGCCATGTTTTATGGCCGAATGACCCCAAAATGACTCGTTCCCATCTACATGTCAATATTAATGTCCACAAAAAATTTCATGATGATCAGTGACAGGCAAGACAAATATCATAATGATCCGACCAAATGTACGAATTGAAGCCCGTGCCAAAGGATTTAGTCAAGCAGAGTAAAATCCAAGATGGCTACAGGCAGCCATGTTTTATGGCCGAATGACCCCAGAATGACTCGTTCCCATCTACATGTCAATTTTAACATCCATGACAAATTTCATGATGATCCGACCAAAGGTACGATCTGTAGCCTGTGCCAAAGGAATTAGTCATGCAAAGAGTAAAATCCGAGATGGCTGCCAGCGGCCATGTTTTATAGTCGAATTACCCCAAAATGATTCGTTCTCATCTACATGTCAATATTAACATCCATGACAAATTTCATGCTGATCAGACGAACAGTACGCTCTGTAGCCAGTGCTAATGGATTGAATTTTGAAACCCAAGATGGCTGCTATGACAATTTCATAATGATCCAACCCCAAACTTTTGTTTTGCGTGCGATAATTACATGTACTACATGAATATTACTAGCAATAGAAGCAGATAAAACAAAGCAGTATTAGTGAAGTTACCAATTCATATGACTTATCAGTAAAATTACATTCATATGCTGGCAAGTCTGCACTGCAAACTGGAAAAAAAATGCCATGGCCGATGATCATTTGGAGGGGGGGGGGGGGGGGGGGGGGGGGGGGGGGGCTCAATTTGGGGAGGGGGGGGGGGGGCTCAACCAAGTTAGACATTTCATGCCCCAAGAGCCATTATTTGAACATTTCCGACCAGATGTAGAATTAATTAGATAAGATAATGCATATTTAATGCCGTATTAAGGGTGATATTTATTGTTTTGATACCAAAAGACCAAATTTTGGACAGAATCAACAATCAGTTAGAAATTGACAATAGCTGAAAGTTTGAGATATCATTCCAAAATACCGACCCAATGGGTGGTAATGAACATATGGATCTTGGAATTTCTGTTTGCTACAAAGGGTTCAATGCATACAATTGTAATTTTTTTCTACTGAATTTCCAGCCATGGAGTTCAGGTTGCATGTCTCTCAAAAAGGCCAAATCACTGCTGTCTCATATCTCTGTTTACAGTGAATACAAGTCCGACACCCTAACCACTGGATCTCCACATGATGTGTCAACAGTGGGCAGAAATTAATCTGTTTTGCCAAGTTTGTAGTGTAAACTTGCCAGAGTATGAATGTACCCTAAATATCTAGACATAATGTTTTTGTGCCAAAACTATAGCAACTGACCCGGATATAAAGATGTCAGCCTTAGGCCAAAAAAAAAAAGTGTTTTGGTTCTCGGGCATTTTTTTTTCAAATCAATGAGGGAGGGAGGGAGGGAGGGAGGGTTTTATTTTTATTTTTTATTTTTTTCTGCGTATAGTAAGCATGGACAAAGATACCTTCCTCTGTCTAGTAATAACCAGAAAGGTAGAGGGAACTGTTATGCATATAAACTCATTTAGTCTTATATAAAAATGACATTGTACTACCAGTGTATGACTGGGATTACCTAACAATATATAATGCCCCTGACATTAACTACTGTTATTGTTGTCTAAAAACTGAGAACTCCCCATTCTAATATGTGATCCTGAATTTAGTCCTGTGCCTTTCAACTGTATAAAGTTACAATTAGTGTAAGTTGTTCACAATGACTAATTGTAAGAAGAGCATGAGGATCAGCTAATCATTTTCTTAATTGTAGTCATCTACTTCGTGTTGTAAGCCTGCAAGTCACTTTTTAACACATTACATGTTAGAGCTCAATGCACACTAATATTCAACACATTTCAAATTTATTTTTTCGTAAGTTTTTTTTGTCATAACATCGGGCATTGCAATAAAAAGGCTTAATAGTCCAGTGCATTTATGGTTTTACCCAGAACTAATTGCAACAGAATTTTTTTTTGCTGGAATTGGTACATATACCCTCCGTAAACAACATACTAAAAATCGGCAAAAATCGGAAAAAGGGAAATTAGTGAATTTCGTGGAAAATAAATTGGGAAAATTTGGTCAAATCATCAATATATGGATTTTCATGAATGTATATAAAAAATTCAAATTTACAAGTCCTACAAATATCATGCCTATTTTGTCGACCACATTTTCCTGAATCCAGAACTGGAAACCATTCCCAGATTCCTTAAGTATTTTTCGAGTTGTGTGCTTTCAAAAACGCGAGTTTACCTGATTTTGGAGCCTTAATTTCGCAGAATGAGCCAAATGCCGTATTATATGGTTAATTATTTAAAAAACTAGTGCCAAATTAATGACTTTTTCACTGTTTTAGCAATTTCCTCACTAGATTAAACACAAAATATGATTAATATGTGCATCTATGAATAAGGAGAATAAAATATTCTCAAACAAAATGTGTGTTCCATTGTATGGACTTAGCCAAATTTGCCTTGCCACAGAACTTGTGTGATGAAATGCCATATTTGAGGTCATGTAAATCAATAAATTAATATCCATATGCTCTGCTTTTCTCATAACATTTTGAGAATACTAGATTGAAGAAATTGTGAAGTAATTTCCAAATACATTGGTGAATAAAATAAAATTATGGTCCTATGAACTCTTAGTCTAGCCTCTTTTCCGAAAATGCTATTGTGGGGCGTTTTTGTCAATTTTAAAAGGATTTTAGGCATATTAAGAATAATTAACAAAAGTTTATTGTGTAAAATTATGTGATCTGTCCTCTTAAATCATTTTTTTGTTGAGAAAATAGCATTTCAATGGTTATACCAATGAATGTCACTGGATTTCACTCATCATTATGGAAACTTACTCCAAATTTGAACGGCAGAACAATGGGGTAGGGGAAAGCATATCAACAAAAACTTCAAAATTATGCATCTTGAAGCATAAAACTTTATATTAACAGCTTCTGCTTACATTGTTCTTTCATGCATAATTTCATATTTCCTTTGTTTATGTTTATTGACAGAGCTATAATATTTGTTGTCATAATTTGGCAGTGAAATGTCAAATTGGCATTTTGAGATTGTTTTTATACAACATAACCATAAAGTTCTAAATCAACGTCCGATAACATATTAAGCAGTTTTATAATGCAACAGGAATGTACACAAACTGGAAGAAAACAACATTGTGTCTGAAATGGCTGTAATTTGGTGATAAGATTGCATTTTTGTGATTTTTCCTACCCCTATACAAACGTTAAAATTTGGAGTCAGTTTCCTGAAAAATGAAAGAAATCTAGTGACATACTATGGCATAACCAATGTAAGGCTAATTTTTTATCGCTTAAGTGTTGTGGGAGGAAAGTTCAAATAATTTTACACATTAAAACACCCATTGTTTTTTGTTTTTATGGCCCAAATCCTTTTAGAATGGACAAAAATGCCTCAAACTGGCATCTTTGGAAACAAGCTAAGACTAAGTATTCAAAGAGCCATAAGTTGATTTTCTTAAATAATGTCCTGTTAATACCTTTACAATTTGTTCAATCCAACATACTTAAAAGGTTATAAGAAACGCATGGCATATGGGTATTAAATTATTGAGTTACATGACCTCAAATATTGCATTTCATCACACACGTTCAGTGTCAGAGGCAAAATTGGCTAAGTCCATACAATGGAACACACATTTTGTTTGAGAATATAATCTTCTTCTTAATTATAGATGCACATATTAATCATATTTTGTGTTTAATCTAGTGAGGAAATTACTAAAACAGTGAAAAATCCCTTCAGTTTGCTCTAGTTTTTTTTTAATAATTAATCATTAATAAGGCATTTTGGCTCATTCTTCGAAAGTGAGGCCCCGAAAATAGGCCGAAATCAGGTAAACTTGCATTTTTGAAGGCACACAACTCGAAAAATACGTAATGAATCTGGGACTGGTTTTCAGTACTGGGTTCAGGAAACTGAGGACGACACAATACACATCCTTTTTGTAGGATTTGTGAATTTTATTGTTTTTATAAACATCCATGAAAATCCATAAATTGATGATTTGACCAAATTTCCCCAAATTTATTTCACGAAATTCACCAATTTCCCTTTTTCCGATTTTTGCCGATTTTTAGTATGTTGTTTAAGGAGAGTTTATGTACTTACTCCAGCAAAAAAAAATTCTGTTGCAATTAGTTCCGGGTTTGGCATTTTTTCTCATAAATGCACTGGACTATAATGCGGCCCTTTTTATTCAATGCGGCGGTGCCTGAGAACCAAAATCTTTTTCTTTTTTTTGGCCTTAAGCAAGCTATTAAATGACTTGCAGATTCTACATTAAAAGTAGACAACTCTGCTAAACTCTTAACTATTACTAAACACATGGATGGACACACAGACGGACACATGGACGTACATATGTTGATTGTATTAGTCCTCTACAATCTTTCTGGGGACAATAAATGGAGAATATTCACATTAGTGCAGGGTTTCCGCCAGGCCGGCTGCGGGTCCGTCACACGGACCCATTCCCCTCGCAGATGATCTGTTTGATTCAGGCATGTACCAAATGTCAGTAGCAATATGTCGTAAAAAAAATTTGGCTGCAACGGGAGTTAAACAGAATACTGGTGAAAAAGCGGGTCAAATAGCGACATTAGATACAGCGTAATACATGTCGCTGTAACATCAAAGAATGCCGGACTGTTGAGTATGGATGTTTTTGTGCACGGGATTCCATGGATGAAACTACTCAGACTCGAAGACCCCGTCCTATCGTACAATTACATAATTGGATCAAAGAACACCCAATTGCTGAGTCGGGACATTTTTATGCACGGGATTTTCGTGGATGAAACTACTCAATGTTGATCATTTATCTTATTGCTGTATTATCATTTGTTTTGAGTTCGATGTCAGTGAAGTTCCTGAAAAAAACATGTGATTCTCTACGTGTGTTGATTACTATGCGTATATTGCCATGCATACTCAACAAAATCCCAAAGTGATTTATTTCACAATAATACGGAACCTGTCCTGTCTTTATAGCGCGAATTCATAGTGACAACACCATTCATTTGAGCCATATTACACGCATGGAGGATAAACACAAACACATACCCTCCCCCCCCCCCCCCCCAATATGGAGATAAAGTCAAAGTACAGTCAATAATAGTTTCGTTGTCCCGCCTGGGTCCCCAAGCACAATCAACGACGCACATGTTCACATTTCCAGCCGAAACTCAATTATATTTTACAAAACGTTTCTATAGCTGCGGTCAATCGTCAGTTGTTGGCCTATACAGACTATTGAACAAGCTACGCGTTCCGAGTGAAAGACTTCGCTACCATTCGTATTTCGCCGCTATAAAAATATACTCCAGACAAACCCTGCAGTATGACGTCACAGCGCACAAAGAGTTTTACGATTGACAGAATACATGTACATAATCCTGTCAGTTTAATTTCCACGGACGCTACCTGAAATTCTAAAAAATAATTTATTCAATTCTCCTTGCGTGGTATTATTGGTCAATGCGTAGATGCCTTTTAGTGTTTATATTCATTATATCTTATTGTTAGTTATAAATGTGTAAACACTGTAACTCGTAGCTCGTTATTTATAGAGTATTCAATCAGACGGCAGTCTTATACGTACGTAATTACATGATTAATTATTTGTATACCATCAACAGAATTAATGCACCCACAGAAATGATCGACTTGCATAATATATGTAGCTTTGGATTGCTTTGTGGGACACTCAGGTGCAAGGAAATGGCTACTTTTAAGTGTCAAATAACAAAATTTTCGCCTGACAGGACGAACCATGGTCGTCCCGTCGCGTTATGTGTTTCTCCAATACGGACTCATTTATTTCCCCCTGGCGGAAACCCTGCATTAGTGGCATATATTAATTTACATAAAATCAGCTTACCATATACCATCACATGCAAGAATAGCGAATTCATCTTCATCTCCGATAGTTATTGATTGGATATCTGGTAGAGCTGTTATCATTTGTTCCTCTGCTGACTTCTCAGAATTTTTCTTATAGCAATGATCACCTGCAATAAGAACGAAATCAAAGTATAAAGTTGCAAAGGCACAAATGGTACATGTCAATTACAATGGAAAGAGCAATTAATTGCAGCCACAGATAGTGCTGCACAGTATTCCAAATTAATAATTTGGCGACAGTTTATAACCATCACCGTAAAAAAAAAACTGAGTTTATTCTATGCTGAATTTTACTATATATTAGTTTACACAATTTTCCATTTCCTCAACCCACCGGTCACCATGCATAGAGCAGACTAGATTTTCAGGTGAGTATCTCCAGTACCTATTTGCTGGCGTTCCATTTTCAGATTGGGGTGCTGACTTCTGAGAGAAAAATGACTGAAACATGTTCAAAACATTGGTATCAAAATACGGCAAACATTTCAGTCAACTTACGATTAAGTTTTTGTTTGAAATCAATGTGCCATAAATTAAAATAGTTAATGTTCGTCTAAATGAAATGAAAATGTAATTGTGTTTATCAGAATGTTCCCGACTATTATTTCAATGGAATATTCCAGTATCACAAGCACGCATGATGTACTTTCAGATTGAAGTTCACCAATTGAAGTTGGTGATGTTCATCCATTTGTCACCTCGGTTATGCATTTTATCTTCTGCAAATTAGGGGATATAGAAACTGAACAGAATGGAAAAAGTTACTAAAAAACAATGTTAATTTGAGATTATAGATACTTCCCAGAAGATGAGGCCTAAGCAGAATGAGGTCCCCAGAGGGTGAATTTGGTGTTGCTAGCCAACTGTGCGGGATAGCATCACTAAATTCACCCTCTGGTGACCTCATTCTGCGAATGACAGACACACTACTTGCAGGCTTGATAGGGTTCATATTAACCTAGTACTATAGTACTAACCTAAGGCTCGGGATAGGTTTAGGCCACCATTCACTCGTCCCTCAGGAGTAACACTCCCACCGGCTGCCTCGATTCTCTTCCTCTCAATATCATCTTCAGGCTTGTGATCTTCGGACAAATCTAACGCTAAGCCTTTTCGAGATATAACACAACGAGAGTCACCAGCATTGGCAACGATAAGCTTGTCTTTGTGAAGTAGGGCAACAACGGCTGTACAACCACTGTCTGAACCAGGCTAAAAAAAGAGATAAAAAGATAAAAAAAATTCAGTCAACTTACAATTAAGTTTTTGTTTGAAATCAATGTGCCATAAATTAAAATAGTTAATGTTCGTCTAAATGAAATGAAACTGTAATTGTGTTTATCAGAACGGAATATTCCAGTATCACAAGCACGCATGATGTACTTTCACTTTAACTTTAACAAATTCACCCTGTGAGTTAATGTGAGAATCTATGAAAATCACACTTAAATTAAAAATCGTTATCTCCTGCAACATCGTGGAGTACATGGAGATTTTATACCAGGATGTCTCCTTTTGAACCTCTAGGCTATGGTTCAAAATCAAAATCCAGGTATTAAATCTCTGACCATAGCTCATGACACAGTCTAAACAAGAGATGGACTGTCGTCCGGTGCATACCCCATTGTGGCATACCGCCTAGTGTGGGCATATCTATAACTTATGACTGCTATACTCAGACAGATGGACCCAAAAATCAGCATTTTCATATAAACAAAGATGAATAACTATAGAACAAAAAACCAAAACAAAACAGTTGAATGTGCCATTAAATGTCCTCATAGTGGTGAACATCCATACAAAATTTCATTGAGATCCGAGCATTACTGTTCAAGTTATGACCTGAACAGACATCGATGGACCAAACAGCGAACATTTTCAGATAAACAAAGATGAATAACTCTAGAATGGAAAATCCGAACAATAACGATGGAACCCTCTATTTAATGTCCTCATAGTTGTGAACATCCATACCAAATTTCATTGAGATCCCAGCACAACTGTTGAAGTTACGACATGAACAGACACCAGACGGACCAAAAAGCAAACATTTCCAGATAAACAAAGATGAATAACTCTAGAATGGAAAATCCGAACAATAACGATGGAACCCTCTATTTAATGTCCTCATAGTTGTGAACATCCACACCAAATTTCATTGAGATCCCAACACAACTGTTGAAGTTACGACATGAACAGACACCAGACAGACCAAAAAGCCAACATTTCCAGATAAACAAAGATGAATAACTCTAGAATGGAAAATCCGAACAAAACGATGGAACCCTCTATTTAATATCCTCATAGTAGTGAACATCCATACCTAATTTCATTGAGATCCAAGCACTACTGTTCAAGTTATGACATGAACAGACATCGGACGGACGTATGTATGGACGGACGCATGCTACAGTACCACGGACAGACAGGTGCAAAACAGTAACCCAAATATATCATTTTGAGAGTACATGTATAATTAATTGTTCATAAAAGATGCCTGAACACTGAACTATATGGATTATATCTTCGCATCTGTACAGATTAATACGGGAAAGTATCAGGGCAGAGATGGCGACAAAGTTTAACCCATTCCTCCTGTCAAAAGGCGGATATAATCCATATAGTTCAGTGCAGACAAAGCCAGACATATCTAAATTTACCTTTTACTAAATGGATACTCGCTGAGGGGGAGTTCCCATTAACACACTTATCATAATATTCAGTAAAAGTGATGTGAAACACTCACTGAGAGCTCTCCGATGAATGGCAACAAGCCATATTTCTGACTAAATCCAGAAAAATTACCCATAATTCTGCTGTGGTTAAGGAGTCGATTATTTAGGGCATTACTGTATATGCTGTTCATCAACAAAACCATCTCTCCTTCTTATCTACTCACCTCTTCACTACGGAACATGCTATTTTCACCATCACACTCTTCATTGATCTCTCCCTCTTCTTCTTCCTCATCCTCATCCTCACTGAAATTGGAAGTAAATTCTGTTTAACTTCACAATGTGAATATTTGCATCGACATAAAGTTATAAAATATTAGTTCAGTTTGACAGCTTAGAATCTATATATTTGGGGTTGATAATAGTGTTGCATGATAAGATGCCAACCACAATTTTTCCCTACGATGAGATGGAAACTTAAGTTGATAAACCTGACAGTTGTCACTCCAGAATAATGAATGATGGACGTACAGCGCTGCACAGTAAATATGTGTACCTTGAAGCTAATGTTTTCTATCTATTTGTTACAAATAGTGTTGGATAAATTGCCATAACTACTGACACAAACATTTTTACAGTCTGATTGTCCGCAAACTTGTTGGTTGAAAGGTTGAAAATTGCCAATTCAGAGTTCAATGCATGGGTAGCACAGTTGTTAGGAAATTGGTGTAAAAAAACCCGAAAAAAATAAACATTACAACCACTAAAGTTACTATATATAAAGGAAATGTTTATTTTTTCAGGTTTTTTTTACACAAACTCCAACAACTGTGACGAGTTGGGAGCAGCTGCTGCTATTCAAAACATAAATCGTGATGCATCATGGTAACATCCTAACGGTGCAATGAAGAGAATAAATCGCAATGCAATGAAATATCTATGGTTTGTTATAGCCCTAGTCGATACAGGGATTATCCTGTACCGATATTTAGTATGATGCAGAGGTCACAATGAGATATGCATCACCATTGTACCTACCAAAATTGATGTTGATATTCCTGCCCATTGCTGGTTTTTGTTACAACAATATACACTGCAGCTCAGGCTCCTATCCAAGCCTTGAAATAGTGTGTCTGTCATTTGCAGAATGAGGTGTAAGCAGAATGAGGTCCCCAGAGGGTGAATTTGGTGATGGTAGCCCGCTATGCGGGATAGCATCACTAAATTCACCCTCTGGGGACCTCATTCTGCAAATGACAGGCACACTATTTCAAGGCTTGCTCCTATCTTAATTTGACATGTATATGTTGCTGAAATTTTGTAATGAAAATCAAATGTCAAAAGATAAATGTTTTATTGAATATTAACACATGCACTGCCGAAAACTAATGGGTAATTCCATACTGTATGCCAACATGGGATTGCATGTTTTGCCAATAGTTGCTGATATTTTAAGTATGCAGAAGTGATGGTTCAACCAATATTGGGTTATATGATGCTGAAACATGTCATAAGGCTACTACTGGGAGATAGATAACAAGTGCAACTGGGAAAGAATTTACCAGTGTTTCACTGCTGGTGCCAGCAATGAGTTATCTCGTAGGTAAATAAATATTACGTTTTCAATGACTTACACTGGTAGCCTGGTACACACTATGTCATCTAAGACATCGGAAATGTAATTTTTTTTATTTACCTACGGGATAACTCAAGCTGGCACCCGAGATGAACACTGGTGAATCCTGTCCCAGGTGCCGACTACGAGTTATCCATAGTAGCTGTATAACATGTTTCAGCACGCTAAAACCCAATTTTGGTTGACTAAAATTGTATAAGATATGATTAATGAATTTATATATACACACTTGTACACTCATTGCCAGGGAACTGAACTTGCATGCATGGGTAAACAAGCCACATGTATTCGCTTTTACCTTGATGTGGGACTAGCTTGAGTTTCCAAAAGAGCCTCTGTTTGCTCCTACTTGTGTGATAGTACCGCATGTAACTCACTGTATAATTTACTGGATTATAACATTTAGTCTTGTGTGGGTTAAAGTTCATGTCCAAAGTCATATATCACTACTCTCGAGATACAAATAAAAGAAGGGTGCAGACTAAAGGTAGGGGCTGGAAATTATCCCAGAATCAAACAAGAGGTACGCTGTCGATGGCATTTGCCCCCGACCGTAGCAATTCGGATTAAGCATGGACGAAACTTTGTATATCCGAGGAGGTCTCTATGACCATTCCAAAAGAAGTTCGTTCTAGAAATTCCGGAAACCCAAAAACAAGCGATCCACAAAACAAAAAACAAGCAAAAATTCAAATTTTCTAAGTTTAAAAAAGGGCCATAACTCTGGCAAAAATTATCAGATCATACCCAAATTCGCACGTGACATGTATTTTCATATAACTGATCCACAAAAATACGGGATTTGCAATCGTACCACCAAAGCTCTCGCTATCATCTGGAAACCCAAAAATACAAGAGAAAAATTGAATTTTCTAAGTAAAAAAAGGGCCATAACTCTGGTGAAAATGGGTGGACGAAACCCGCGCTATGCATGTAGCTGTTCCCCCATGCTGCTCTATCACCATACCAAATATCAGCTAAATCTCCAGCAGTAGCTGTACAATAATGCAAAATGTTTGTAAGGACGTTCGGACGGAGACGTCGACTATATACCCGCCGACTTTAAGTCGGGGGCATAATAAGAGTAGGGGCGGAATAAAAGTATGGGTGGTAAAACAGAAGGCTATTTCAAAAACATCATGATTTTCAATGTTCAGTGATACAAGTAAATCAAAACTGAACATAATTTCCCTGTTATAGAATATCTGAGACTGATCAAAATATGTACAATGCAATGTGTTTGCTCCTACTTGTGTGATAGTACCGCAAGTAACTCACTGTATAATTTACTGGATTATAACATTTAGTCTTGTGTAGGTTAAAGTTCATGTCCAAAGTCATACTCGGATTACAATTTTACACCTTGCCTAATCTAATTTTGATATTATTTTCATCAAGTTTTATCAATTATTTAACAAATCTCTCACAATATAATTTATTAAAACAGAAGAAATGTGGACTTCGTTTATTATGGATCACAATATTAGATGAATATATTTTAATACCCATGTTATTGGTACTCAGAAAACAGCAGGGTTGGTGATTTTTCAGATTTTTTTAAATAAATCAAAAAATTGATTTATTTGATTTAAATCGATTTATTCGATTTTTTTTCTAAATGTTATGAAAATATGTAATTGTGCAATTTCTCTGATAAATGAAGGTTCTGAAAGGTGTTGCTTATTATATCCAAGGATGGATTAATCATAATTCTGTGATTTTTTAATTATTTTTTGTTTACCAATGAAACACACATATAGTCGGTCTCACAACTGGGCTCTTTAGGGAATGTCCAACCACTTTCTGTTTGATACTGATTCTAGAGTACTGTTCGATGAGGAATTCAGTGGTGCCGACCGATTTTTGATAAAAGGGGCCCAAATTCCATTTTTAAGGGCCTGAACCCCAATTTTGGGGTTCAGCCCTTTTTTCTCAAAGTTGAGCCCCCAATTAGAATTTTAATGACCTATATGCATTAATGCCACATAGAGGTATCATTTCTGATATTTTCTATAGCATTATAAGACGGGATTGACCTTCAAGGAGCTCTTGACCCTGAAAATCCAAAATGGCCGACTTCAAAATTAGCCAAAATTTAGCAAAGTCAACAATAATTAAAATAGTGCAACATATAGAATTTTTTTTCATCTTTAAAGTATCAGTACATTGTGCTTCCACTCCAGTCTGAGTAAACTCATACCTAAATATTCATTACAACATTGAATATAAGGTCTGACGGATAACATCGATATCTCATTTCCAAGTCCTCGGGATTCCGTAATCTGATTGATTGCGTAAATTATTTTCCGTCCAATGAAACCGTATGGGTTAATAAACAAGTGTCAGTGGGCGGAGATAATGTCACCTCTAAATATAGTAACAGAGCGGAATTTCTCCGATCGAAAGCGATGCGTGCAAATACAACAGACAGAAACAATGGCTTCGAAATTATATATTCAGATTAATTTGAAGGATGTGCTAGACCTGATAGATAGGCCTGCGCATGGTACCAACTTGGCCTCCCATAAATATAAATAGAACTCACTCACGTCCGTGTATTTGATTTACTTTGTTGTACCATGGTTTGCAAATCAAATTATTTGTCGTAAAAAAGTCATCTGAAAGTTAATACCGAGGAAATGACTTAATTTTATGCTTTTAAATAGTTCTAAAGCATCATTTTTGATGACGACCTTATTTTTTGCTCTCGGATGCAGCTTTCCGGGTGATGCAGCGAGTTCATCTCCCGAAAAAGAATAGTCGCACATACGACAAATATTATCTGCTGTAATGTTATGTCGCGACACAGGCCATTACTATTGCGAAGCACAACAAATAACACGTGGGGACACCTGTCAATCATCGATGTATTTTTTTTAATCCGTGACGTCATTTTGGGGAAGCTCTTCGCTGAATAGAAATGATTTTGGCTACATAACCTCCAGACTCTATATTTCAAATATAGAGTCGACGTTCACCCAGACTGCTTCCACTCATGAGTGCTCAACAAAGTTTTGGATGGAATGTATTAGCCGTAGAATGAAAAACTGGCATTTTCTCAATAACCAAGATTTTGACGAAATCATAAATTTTATGGTAATTGATTAGTAGTGCTAATGATATGATATGAATTAATACTTGTATTTATGAGTAGTTCATCCTTTTTATATTGATTTCACTGCCTTTGATATGAGATGGCTGCCAAAATGGCTATAGATGGGATGACATATCACATTTTTATCGTTGTAAATGAGTGCAATGTGGCATTTCATTTAAACTATAGCTAAAGGAGAACAGTATGTCTTTTATGGTTCTAATGTTGAATTGCATTTTAGTTTGAAATTTATTTTAATAAGTGAGGGTTATAGAACATAGTTCTTTACCAGAATCAATTGAGTCGAGGACGAGATCTATTCTAGAAAAGAACTATCCGCATGCTCTGACCAATTTGGGCACAATTGACCACACACAATGGGATTAGCTGGAAATCGCTGCTGAGCATGTGTTGACCTCAACACACAACAAATGCCCTTCCAGACTTTGGACATGCCTTGGAAATTGGTGTGCTTTATCAAAAATCAGGTAATGATTGTGCTCTAATCAACTGAAATGTACAGATTGAACATGGTTTTCAAAATTTGTTAACAACATTTAGCAGCTGATTTAAGTGACCAAGCTATGGAACATGCTAAACACTTTTGCTAAATGGAATGACCAGCTGTTTGCTTCATGCAGCAACCACAAGTTGCGATCTTAAAATGGGTATTTTATCTGTACATAGTAAAAACATGTTGTAATCAGACGAGAGATGGCCATATATCCCAGTATAAATTTCAGATGTAATCAATTCTTCCAAAATGACTATGACAACTCATCTCACAAAAAGATTTAGGAAATGATGGAATCATCACTATTCAATCAATAGTAGAATGAGCCTTTGTCAGTCCCAGATTAATTTTGGTACGCCATGATACTTGCAGCACTTGCAGGTTGAAGAAGATGAGGGTCTATAATTTCACTAACATAATTCTTCATAATAGCCAAGAGCCCTCATAACTTACCATTTTAAAGATATTTTCATCTTTAATACCACCCCAGGTTAAGTGCTCCTGCTAATTTAATATCATGCTGATGTGTACTGCTGGATTGCTATGATGTGTGTAGGTCAAAGTGATTGTGTCAAGAAAGAGTACCATTATTTTACCTAAAGTTGGTAATTTTTTCATTGTTTGGCTAATCCGAGCGTTTTGTGCAAAAGCCAGAGTCTGTTTGAAACATTCAAGAACATATATATTTCAAAATATTTAGTAATGTGTACGTTGATGTTTGGTAAACAACATGAATAGTCAGCTCAATTATGGCCTGTTTGTAACAACCAGCGGCCATTATTAAAATATTTCACAATATACATGTTTTTTAATGTTTTCTACATGTAGTGGCTTATCCTTGATTTGTTCAGATCACTTTGCTCTACCGCAGTATCATAGCAAATTTATTAGCTTCATCACTCAACTTCGGATGAATACTGCCATATGAATATATTGTGAATATATTGTGACATATAGGGCAGTGGAAAATAATGGTTGAGTCTTTTTTAACTATAATTCTAGTACGGTTGTTGAAAACCTACACTATACCATCTCGGTCTGATAAGAGTCATGTTTATTTAGGATTATGGACATGCAGTCCACCATCTCATGAAAATTAAATGGGCTCTGCACTAGTCAGGGATGGATCCAGGGATTTTTTGGGGACACCTGTTTTCAGGCCATGATATGCCGGAGGCATATCCCAAGGGCCGTAGGCCCGAGCGGGGGTGGGTACGGGAGGGGGTGCCCCCCTTCCGTTAGAGGGGGGTACGGGGGCCCTCCCCCGGAAATTTTTTGAAAATCCAATGTATTGAGAGCGAATCTAGGCCTCTCTGAGTCAACATTTTTAATTTTACTGAGACTGAGAGGTAAATTTGATTAGTTTCTCAGGAGTAACTTTGGGAATGTTTTTATGTTATGATTGGGATTGGAAATGTTCAAAGTTTATGGTCTGATATCATTTGGTTCAATAGGAACCCTGAAATAATGAAACTTTCATAAAAGGCACATCATACATTATACATATGAGTTATGACTGCAACAAATGATTGGGGAATTGTCAATCAGATTGAGTCTTAGTTATAAAAAAAAATGAAGGATGAATAACCATTAACATTTAATATCATTAGTAAATGTACCCATATGGTAAGTAGTAAAGCATTTTGTTGTAAAAACAGTTTCTCCAATTAGTAATTTATCTTTATTAATTTCAAAATGACCGCCATTATAACCTTGAAGTAAACAAAGATAGGTAACGGTATAAAAGTTAAAACGTATAAACGTATAATAGATTTGGTTCACTTCTTCTCTTAGTCTATATTCTCCGAAATGGCTAACCTCAATAAACGTATGTAAGTGGCAAAACAAACGCATTCAAATTGTGGGTTCTATTTGAAAGGATATTTCAATTACAAACATGTTGTGATAATAATTAGCACCTGCTTTTGTTCGTTTTCGTCGCAGAAAAATTACTACACACGCGGCGATCTGATCCGTTTCGGTTCGGTTTACGCTTTAGTGTTCCACTTTTTAACGATACCGGGATCCCGAGTGACCTCCCTTACAATGCCTCGAAAATTGGCAACACAATTAACCGCTAAAACGATTAGTTTAATTGAAAATTTAGCGCATTCTGACAGCAATTTTAATTAAAATACCTACGAAAAGAAAGATTCACTTATTTATCCATTAAAATAGATAGTTGAGTAGTGTATTTTATGATTTTGTATGTTCGTTTTTTGTTTTATTCTGTAAAAAATAAAAAAATTAAATAGTCGTCTAGAGTTTGGGCGCCCGGGAGTTTGGGCGCCCAAACCGGTTACCGGTATCAAAAGGTCCCTGGATCCATCCCTGGCACTAGTACCATCTGGGCTCCTGGGACCCATTAATATTGACAAATGCAACACAAATGAAAAATACATAGTAACTATCCTCAAACATTGATTATAACCTGACAATGATAGTGTTAGAATCAGTCTACATGTATAAATAGGCATGGCCATAGCATGTTTTTTGAAAAACTACAGAGTGCAGACCATAAATTTCACTAGAATATAGTTACTGCATGTACATCACACAACTAAAGCAACTGACACATGTACTCGCATGGTACACACTATTTGATATGTAAAGTATATATATATATCCTGTGCCTGTAACATCAAACCAAACCATTTACAGTACTTCAAAAAATAAAAGTAAATTTAAAGGGACGATATGAAAAATAAAATGGTGCAAATATAATGGAGATCTATATTTCATTACAACATCCACAGATCTACAAAAACATCTGACAAGATATGGTGTATGACTATTTGTGATTATTCACTGACTTCCATGTCTTGTATGTGTTTTTCTCATGGACAGTCTGGTATCATAAAATGAAGTTGTTCTGGGTCAGCAAACCAGTTTCAAATGGGCTCTACTTTATAAAATTTAACAACATTAAATAGTTAATGGTAATGTGATCATTTTCACTTGATAAGTTAAAATATGAGACAGTATTGCATAGCATGGCTACCTGCAGAATGTAGATTTGTCTGGTATGTATTAATATCAACTGATGCTTGTATTTTTCTTCTAACTCACTTTGAACTCACAATACAACAGGATTGAGTTCTGAATTTCAAGCCCATAAAACTGACACTTTAGAATCAAGCTTGCCAAATAACCTCACATGAACTCACTCAGTTGAACACAAGGAACGATTGTCAAGTTGGAAAATATTCTGTATGTATGGAAGCCCTATATTTTTAATGTGTAGATTTGACTGGACTAAATGTGAAGGATTATTTTTAATCTTTATTACTGGAAATCACACCAATAACCAATAGACATACATTTATTAGTTTTAAACAGGACAATATCTTTTAATATTACTGCAACTGCATTCTTTCTTATGACTTGTTTTTTTACAAACTCTCAAAACTGAACCAGAAACAATTTTGGGCAAATATTAGTGTTGAAACGATTAGTCGACTAATCGAAATCGACGCGATTATTAATTTAGTCGATTCCGAAATCGGCTAGTCGACTAGTCGGAACACACCCACCACCATTATGCCATCGCGAAAGCAGTGCCGTTGCCGAATTACTGGACAATTTAAACAATCAGGCTATCGAAATACACAATCACAATTAGCTTGTTAAAGCCTTCTTTGTTGTCCCTTTGATGCGATAACTGCTTTCAGTACTTGGTGGTCATGCACGAGCGCGAAACCCAATGACCTCAACTCAATGTATTTGTCGGCGCCGCGGCGGCTTATTCTTTGAAGTTGAGACGACTGGCTTTGATAATCAACTTCAAAGAATCAGCGCCTATCGCAACCGTGTCTATTTCGGCGTGACGGAATTGATATGAGTGATAACTGGTCAACGTGTTTGCAGGTGTGCAGGACTCAACTTCAATCAAGTTAGTTGCGAAGTGACATTATTAAGTTTTAAGTTTAATAACAAGTCCAATATATTATAGTTTATTGAAGCACTATGTCAGTATACCTTTAAAGTTTATTTGTAAAATTGTGTGATATTTTTTACAACCACCACATGCATCAACTGACACATGGGTGAGCGTATACGATCGCACGTTCTAGATATATTGTATTATAGATATAAATATAAAGCCAACCCGCGGTCGGCCATGCTATGCATCGAATAGCGTCGCGTATTTCGAACTAAACTGGCGAGTCACTTCGGAAATCCCACGTCGTTTATTATGGGCTGTGTTTGTGAAAAATTACAATGTATTTTAGCACCTCAAACTTAAATCCTTCGCGGAATTGGGCGGTGACAAAGCTGTTCCCAGAAACGTAATCTGGATGACGCAAATTCCTGAAATCGGGCTAAATATAGAACTTACGACATCGCATTGAAATGTACTATATATTAACATCGCCTGTCTGCGCAGTTTTATTTCTGAAACTGACACGATTGATTGTGTATTCGGGGACTCGCGAGTAAAATTGTATATATTGTATATATATTTACAATGTACCATGCACGAGAGACAATTATGTACGCGATCAAATCAAACAGTGAAAACATGTGCGTTTTGGCGGGAAAATGACTGTCCGTGATTAAGCTATGTCATATCGTGACCTTGCAATGAATACAAGGAACAACATTATGTACGCAATGCATGGCCCATTTTTAATATATGCGGACTCTATATATACAGGGAACTTTACCACATTCCGTGTCCGATATATGTTCATGACATCTGCGAGCATAAAAGGCTTGTACGCACTACAGCTGTTATAACATTTATTTTGTAACTTTTGTTTGACTGTCGGAGATGAAGTTCGTTTCTCAAAATATCTTCCATTTCTTCATGTACGCCCGTTTGTGAAGTCAATCGGTGACACGCACACTGGGCAAGTTCGAAAACAACGATGTTCGATTGTATGTAAGAACCGGTACGGCCCGGTAGACCATACTAGTACCAATGATACCATATCAATTTTAAAGGAACATTTTTACACAAAACATATAGAATAATGCACCGGTTTCCGATTGTTGCACGCGCTTCCACTCCGTAATCCGTAGCGTTTCCGCGATCTATCAGGTGTTGTCACCACCGTTCAGATAAATACATCAACTGGATGGTAATTTGTTTGTCATAAAACATATACCTGGGACAAATTAATAACCTATTAACCTTCAGTGATATTAAGCCAAATAATCACGGCAAATAGTGTTAAATCACGTCTTGCTTTGCGTTCGAAAATGCAAAGTTGGTTACTGGTACTCAAAACAAACGGCAAATTATATACGTATATGAGCACAAAACGGTAAGTTTCGGAAGGGGTCCGACTAGTCGACTAGTGGTCGATTCCCTCTGGCGACTAGTCGATTCCTCAAAACCACTAATCGTTTCAACACTAGCAAATATACATCTACGTGTACATATACAATGTACATACATGTTCAGATTCATAAAAAAACACTCAATCAGAATATAAGTATAAAGCGATCATGCCGGGCTAGCCATTATATTTGTCCTAAAATAATGTACATGTTAAGGAAATAGTAGAACCTTTATTCAAATTGGCGGTGATGACATGTGGCCAATCAAAATTGATGTGGGACTGTTCAATACACAATCTGCTCGACTACCAAATCACACCGATTTATCGAATTGTAGTAACTCAACATTTACTAAACCTACTTGTGGGCTGAGTATAATTCAATTCAACATTAGAATACCATAAATACATTCTATTCTCCCTTAAATTTAAAGAAAAAAACATATTGAACTCATTTATAATGATAATGTGATTATGTCATCCCATTTATAACCATTTTGGCAGCCATCTCGCATCAAAGGCCATGAAATCTAGATAGCAAAGGATGAACTACTCACAACTACATGTACATGTATTCATTCAAACTATATCACTAGGTAACCTTATTGCAGGAGTTTTAGGTTACTGATCAAATGCCCTATAATTGATGATTTACCTCAACATCTTTGTTATTCGGAAAATGTCTATTTTTCATTCTATGACCAATATATTCCATCCAAAAAACCTTGCTAAGCACTCATGAGAGGAAGCACAAAGGTGCTAATCCTTTAAAGATGAAAATAATTCTATAGGTAGCTAAATTTTTACAAATTTGAAGTCGGCGATTTTGGATTTTCAGGGTCAAGAGCTCCTTGAAGGTCAATCCCGTCTGATAATGGTACAGAAAATATCAGAAATGATACCTCTATGTGGCACTGATCCATATAGGTCAATAAAATTCTAATTGGGGGCTCAACTTTGAGATAAAAGTGCTGAACCCCAAAATTGGGGTTCAGGCCCTTAAAAATGGAATTTGGGCCCCTTTTATCAAAAATCGGTCGGCACCACTGAATTCCTCATCGAAAAGTACTCTAGAATCAGTATCAAACAGAAAGTGGTTGGACATTCCCTAAAGAGCCCAGTTGTGAGACCGACTAATATATCATGGCAGTACAGATATAGCGACCATGTGCTTTATGCATACACTTGGGGCCATGTGGGTTCCAATGCTGTGATATCTGGAAAGGTAGACCTGTGCTTAAACTTTTACTAATAAATTTAGTCAATTTTAGATGAAAACTGAATATTTTATCAATCACGTTTGCTCTCAGTGACTTGAGGACATACGGTATATATATAAATCACACTATATATCAAAGTATAGGCACTAGACAGCTAGAGTAGTTAGATAGCAGAGTATATGGTAGAGCTATACTCACTTATCATTTACATGTAAGGCAATGAGAAAAGGGGGAAAGAGAATTAAACAGTGTATAGTGAGGCGTGCTGAATCTGAGTGTATAGTTACAAACAATACGAACAATGCTATAAAGCGAAACAGGCCATTGCTGGAACAGTAAATACGGTACCATGCTGTATGCCTGTAGTTTCTATATGGTTGATAATTACTGTACAGTTTCATATCTATTATCCAATTTGTATATTGTTTAATCATACTCATGTTTTAGTTTACATGAAAACCTGTTAGATATTGCATTTCTTGACTTTTTATCATTTGAAAAAAATTTGAAGTTGATAATTACTGTACAGTTTCATATCTATTATCCAATTTGTATATTGTTTAATCATACTCATGTTTTAGTTTACATGAAAACCTGTTAGATATTGCATTTCTTGACTTTTTATCATTTGAAAAAAATTTGATTTAAATCAATAATTTTTTTGAAAAAAATCATTGATTTAAATCAATGATTTAAATCGGCCAACCCTGGAAAACAGCTTGTCATCTGATAACATTTTGTGTCTTTTCTGTGTTTTTGTTGCCTATCTATGATGCACATTGTTTTTCATTATAAATTGATAGTAAGAACCAAATTTTGAGATTAAAACAAGCACTGTCCATGTGCAGTAAGTGTTGTGATCCAAGATCGTCATTTTGGCAACATAATTTTAGTTTTTCACCCAATAAATTAATAAATGTAGGGGTCCAACTAAGCACCGTAGGGGTGTGAATATTTCAGCAAAAATAATAAATGTAAGAATATGTTTTATATTTGATCTCGAGAGTACACAAATTCTTTCACTGTCAGAATTTAACAAGTTATAAAGCCAGTGAAGTAAGTAGGAGATGTGTAACAAACATAAACCACAGCTGACAATCAGATTAGTTAAAAGTTAGCACAATCAAACAGGGTGCTGATTTCTAACAAATCTCAACATAAGTGTTGTTCTATCATATATTACATACACAAACTTGGATATTTGGCAGACCTTGCAGTGGCTTGCATCAATCCCTCAAACAATGGGGGTCTATGATCATTGTAGGCATATAGCTTCAAATGCGACTGGAAAAATCTACGGCTAACTGATTACTGCAACGGAAGTCCGGGAAAGTTCTATTTGCAAGTGTCCAAGCAAAATTTCACCCTTTGATCAAGATGCGGGAAGAGTTGTAAGTGAAGCCTTCTAATTATACATATACAATCGCCGTTTACTACGAGTTAACTCTTAGTGGCAGCCAACATGTTAACTGGGAGAAGTAACCTCATACCTATCTAGTTCCTCATTGTACTCATCGCTGTCATCCACATCTTCATATTCATCGTCATCATCATCATCATCATCTGAGCTATCATCTGTGTTATCAATAGCTGGAGATCTATGTAACTTCCTGTCTCGACTGCATAGTGAGGCACCAGACCCTCCAGGCTAAGAATAAAACGAAGATTTCTCACTTGTGTATAAGTTTTGTGCTTGCAGCAATTTTTCTTTAATATGGACAAGCTGAATAAACCCAGAAGAACTATGTACAACTGAGACTGTCCCAATGGGACTAAGGATACCCCCTGCATTGCAATTGGGCTCCATTAAGCAGGGTTTCTGCTAGGGTTTGGGGAAAATAAAGTTAAGGAATCATAATTCTGTTGTTTTTTTTTTTTAATGTGACGGGTTAAGCAATGTAAGATTGTTGACATTTAGCATTTAACCAGAGAACCATTGATACCATAAATTTTATTTAAAAACATCACAAGTTAAATCAGCTGGTAAAATAAGTGTACCGACAATTTTTTTTTCGTAGCGCCACCAACAACGGTAGAGGAAATTGTTAAAATTTGCAAGTTATTTTTATGTCAGACTTCACTAACATCAGGGTTTCCGCTACTACGGCAGGCTGGCCGTCCAGCGGTCGCATTCCCCTCCCCAACCTTGACTTAATATTGGTCACAAACTAGCCACAGACCTAGCTCAGTTCGCTTTTTACACATGATGAGCGATCACCGACGCTGATGATTAACAGATTGCAAGGAATCCTACACTTGGTGCTTGAATAAGACATGATCAGTAGCACGGACCTGCACGTGCACAGTTGTCTACACAATCGTGGGTAATGCTTTGTCGTGCGAATATTTAGTAGTAATCAGCCTTTCTGTCAATAAGTTTCTAACCCACTATTTCCGCTCAAAATGTGCAATATACATCGTATGTCATTGGGGTGGGGGTTCTGAGCTACAACAATGAACCATCGATCTATATTTCGATGAATGAACACAGGTGAGTTTTGGCAGTCGCTGCGACGAAAAGTGCATAACTTTTCCCCCAAATTAAGATATGTATCAAGGGAATGTTTCATTAAAAATAAAACAATTAAATTATTAATAGTTATTATCAGTGTATTTGTTCCCTATCCGATTATTACAAAATTATCCATTTTACGAATCCAGCATGAGGTCATTTTCATCTGAGGAATGGCTTTTGATTTTACAACAACTAGTTTTGATCGGTACTGTGAACAAAATACAAAGAAAGCACCGACGCAGAACGTGGTATAGCACGTGCTCATCTCCTTACGTAACACCTGTTAATGCTGGACTGTGTGACAATACAATGTGTCTTTTGCCAACCCCGGCAGTCTTTGATGTTGGTAGTCTTTGATGACTCGGCTATTAATATTGCTACGGTTGAAATAAAAGGTGTATCCATTTTATGCTGTTGTGCTTACATGCTTTTAGTTCATTGACTTGAGAACTAAGCAAGACGATCTGTTTTAATTTGGTTTCTATACAAAGCTTCAATGTTCCTGCCTGTTGTCTCAAGTGCAAGGAAATGGCTTCTTTCAGTGATAAACATCCAATTTTTCTCTCGACAGGGCACCTGGTATGTGCTTCCCAAATACGGCCAGATTCCCCCAACCCCTAGCGGAAACCCTGCTAACATTACATTAATGAAAACATGTTATACAATGAAATGTTCTTGATCATCCTTTAGTGGGTAACATCTGGACCTTGTCTTCATAATCATAAATAAGTTTACTAGTACCAACCTGAATAGCACAATGTAATTCATTAGAACCAAGATTCACTCTCAGAGCATTAGATTTAAAAAAATCGTTGTACCGCCTGCAGACATCGGGATATGGCATATCGTGCTATGACCTGAAGGTTGCCCAAACTGATAACCTGGATCAGTGCCTGAGGGGGTATTAAAATATATAACTAACCATCATATTTTCTGGTTATCCAACATGCGGTAAATGCATTATACATTCAGAGGTAACAAATATCAATACAATCCGAATCTGACACAAAAACAAATGTGAAAACTGATGGATATCAAAATAGTTTTTTTAAAGTCTGTTATCCACATTGTTAAACAGTCACATCCTGTAGGTGGTGATGGAACTAACATTTTAATTTCCTAACCATGAGGTTATTGTTTATATTAACTTAGCAATCTCTTAGCTCAAAAGAAAGCAAGCCATGGGGACACAGATCTGTACCTACCTGTGAGCTACCCGAGGAACCATGGAGATCATCTGAGCTCCCACATTGGCCAGCAGACGGAGTTGAACCTGAACCGGTGAGATCAGAGCCGCCACCGCACAGGCCAGCAGGTAATTCTGAACTACCACAAGGCCCTGCAATATTGCTAGGTGCAGAATCAGTTGAACTAGATCTTGCTACATCATCGGAACTTCCACAAGGTCCTGAACTACAGCTGGATGGGCCAGTGGCACTTCCAGCCTTTCCCGCACTTGAGGCGTCGCACACACTTGAACAAGCTTCCGCCTCACTGCCCTGTTGTGAAGGCCTAGATTCAAGAATAATTGAACACTTGTTTGTCTGATCAATAGATTTTGCAGATTGAGACTCATTAACGGATGAACTAGGTGTTGCGGCCTCATCTAAAGGCTGAACAGAGTGTGATGAAGATGATTTGGTGGATGCTTCTCTGATGTCACTAGATGAAACACATGAATCTGCAGTGTTTGACTCAGCTTCAGACTTTATGCTCACTACACATTCAACTGAACTAGAACATGTGCTGCTACTAACTGTTGAATTTTTATTCTCTGCACATGGTTCAGATTTAATACTTTGTGGGTGAGATGAACTGATTGAGGCTTCCGCCTCTGAATCAGTATCACGTGACTGCAACCTCTGAGCTAATTCACGCTCTTTATTGAGATTATTTTCATTATCTGCACATCCATTGGACAGTTTTTCTGCAAAAGAACACACAGATGACACATGGTTAGATGAACGGTTGATTAATAATGATCTAACATTGGACGAAGAACTGGGAGCAGCATCTGTGCTGTTTGCGCCATCTGCTTGTAGCGTCTTTGGTTTTAATGCCGGCGATGACTGAATTTGTTGCTTTTTATGAAAGTTGGCCAGCTGACTGGGTCCACAAGCAGCACCGTCATACTTCTCCAATACCTCGTCGAGTGGCATATTTGCTTCAGCACGTAAAATATCAGCCTCATTTCGACCGACTCCAGCTGGCATGCACACTTCTGAAAAAAAAATTCAATGTATGGATATAAACAGTGAGCTCAGTCGACCTAGAACAGCTATAGCAATGCCTTAAATAATCGACTCCTTAACGACAGCAGAATTATGGGTAATTTTTCGGGAAATATGGCTTGTTGCCATTCATCGGAAAGCTCTGTGAGAGCTTTCCGATGAATGGCAACAAGCCAAATTTCCGACTAAATCCTGAAAAATTACTCATAATTCTGATGTGGTTAAGGACTCGATTATTTAGGGCATTACTTTACTAGTATTTGTTTGATAGTCTGAAACAAATAGCAAGGAATCCCATTTAATACTTTCAAAAATTATTATATCAAAACCATCCAGAAACAAACAAGAGGCTGCACCAAGGGTGCTGGGATACCCCCATGGTGAAAATTGAAATATCGGCAGGTTGGAATCCAAATTGTGGGAAAAAAATGTGATGAACAAACATATTTATACTGGACAATTCTAACGGATGGAAATCCAAAATTTTCAGATAAAGAAAGAGGGATAACTCTTGAACGGAAAATGAGAACAACGTCAATTAATGAAATTTTAAAAGCCCTCCTGATGCCAAACCATCATACCAAATTTCATTGATATCCGATAATCCATGGTTGAGATATATGAGCAGACAGACACATGGACGCATGTAATCCAGTATATCCCCATCTTTTGGGATGGGGGTATAATTAGCAGATCTATATAAGAGCCATCACCAAGGTATTAATTAACATGGTATGTGAGAGATAACACCCGAGCAAAATGTGGTGTCATAAAGTAAAATGCAATTATTTTAACTGTAGGATTTTATTCCATAAAAGGGAGAAGTCATAAAGGATGAAGTTCAATTGACTCTCT
This sequence comes from Siphonodentalium dalli, assembly GCA_032622095.1. Taxonomy (NCBI): domain Eukaryota; kingdom Metazoa; phylum Mollusca; class Scaphopoda; order Gadilida; family Siphonodentaliidae; genus Siphonodentalium; species Siphonodentalium dalli. Next base: position 187,130,606 of record CP136063.1, on the reverse strand, counting down.
AAAATCACATTTCTGTGACCCAATAAGTATTATGCAATACAGGAGCCCATTTATAATACCATTAGGCCACAAACAAAATAGTTCTTTTCTCATTGCCTATTAGCTAGTCTAATTCAGGGACCGGCCTTGAGAATTAAAATTGGGAGAATTCCAATAGGTCATATATATAGAACCAGATACTGGGACCCGCATGTATACAAGACTTAAAGACATATTAAGGACTTATTTGGGTGTGTGAAACTAATAAGTTAGTATTCAGGCGCTATGCCAACTGGGGGAATGTAGCATTCTACTAACATTGCAGAAAATCTCAAGCAAATCGACCGTACCACTCCATAGAAAACATCGTCAGAACTACGCTCAATTGCAAATATTTACTTGTCGATTTGGGATGCAAATATCAGTGATAAACTAATGAAAACGATTTCGCCACCAACAGTAATTAATATATAAGAATGACGGTGTGTGTTGTAAATTTTGATATACTATTTGTAACAAAAATAACTACTTTGAGCAAGTTTATTTGCCAATTCTATTTGATCACCCTACTGGAGTGTTTCACATTACTTTAAATAAATAATTTATATATTATTATTAAATACCTATATCCTTAAAATAAAAAATTCAAATAGATAATAAATACAAATATCTATTAATTTGATCTGGCCTAATGTGTCTGTGACATAACTAGGTCAGCAAGGTATCTTCAACCTGTGTCCTTGACTATATACGCCCTTGGTTTCTCCACTCAGTCTCCATCAGTACCCTTGTTACTAATAACTGGCTCTGTCAAACAATATATTCAGGTACAGTAATGCCCTAAGTAATCGACTACTTAAACACAGCAGAATTATGGGTAATTTTTCAGGATTTAGTCGGAAATATGGCTTGTTGCCATTCATCGGAAAGCTCTCGGGGAGCTTTCCGATGAATGGCAACAAGCCATATTTCCGACTAAATCCTGAAAAGTTACCCATAATTCTGCTGTGTTTAAGGAGTCGATTACTTAGGGCATTACTGTAAGTGCAGAGTACTAGCACAGACAGGAAGCAAGATAAATAAAAACACTGAGCGACTACTGTATCTGACATGACTTATAATTAAATTAATCCCGAGGTGCAACCCCATCACCAATGCGACGTAATTATTGCAAACTGTGTGTTGCGTTCTAAAAATAGATCGCTAAAATGGGTTTGTGGAGATGACACAAAATATGAGTGCGACAGAGAATATTGTTTGAAAGAAAGCATTTACGTCACAAGACTCGCCTTGATGCTGGTGTATAAATATTTATTCCTGAAAGGAATAAAAGTTAAACATAAGTTCAAGCAGTAACGCATAGATGTGTTCATGTTTGCTGGATGTGTTAAACTGTTACTCGGGCATCAATCATTGAAGCGAGTAAAATAGTGCCAAACAGAGCTTTTTTTATCAGTCTTTTCATTCAAATGTTGAAAAAGAACAAAAACTTTTGCTTGAGACAATTATAACAGAAAGTCAATTTGACACATTCCAACACATCATAGAAGCCGATAATTTGACAATATGAGGTAAAAAAAAAAATGTGCGTCGGTTGGAACAGAATCACGTTGATTGGTTTCGATCGGTTCTGTTTAAAAACCGAGTTGTATTCTTAGTTAACCAAATTACCACCGATCACTAAAAAAAAAAATTTGACGTACAATAACAATGAAATAGCAAACTGGATTGTAAGATTATATTGATTTGAAATGGAAATATTGTTGCAAAAATTGAAAATACAATATCACTGCAAATTGCCGAGGTATATCAGGCATCTTTTCCTCAATTCCCAGGGATGTTACCTATGTACAATCGGCAATCAAACGAGGGTCACTTCCTCATATCACTATCATATCACTACTAATTAAATTGCATGATTTACTCACCGTCTTCAGCAGTCTCATCATCATCAAGCCCCGCCAATTCCTTCAACTCCTCGACCACTTTCTCCTTGTTGAGAGTGGCATCAAATCCAAGAAACGATTCCTTGAGGGCTTTATCAAAATCCTTGTTTGTAAATGACTCCAAAGATTTGAGGAATTCTGGGAAATACTTGGCAGTGTACTGTGCAACTTCGGCTCCTGAAAAACCAGTTGTGATCATGATTACTAAATGGATTCTCCCACCCAGTTATAAATGTATACACTGGAATGTCTATTATTCAGTTAGGAGGGGTGTTCAGGAATTATGGCTGGTGGCGGCCATGTTATTTAACATATTTGGGAAAAAATGATTACTCCCATCTAAAGGTCACCCGAAGATCAATACAAGGTTTGTTGACAATTGGATGATGAATGTGGGGCCTGTAGGGCGTCCTGAAGGATTTAGTCCTGCAAAGAGTAAAATCCAAGATGGCCACTGGCAGCCATGTTTTTGAATGAAATTCAGAAAAATTAGATGGCACCTCTCTTGTGGTCACCAAAAAGATCCATATGAAGTTTGGTGATAATCGGATGAGGGATGTGGTCTGTAAGATGTGCCAAAGGATTTAGTCATGCAAAGATAGCTGTTGGGCAGTGTCAGCGGCCATGATTTTCCAATGGAATTCGGAATGAAAGTGTCAGTGACACTGTAGCTCAATTTCATGTGTTACACCTAATGGAGCGATTAGGAATGCGGAAAGTTGAAATGTCTAAGTAATACTAGATTATCAACATGAAGAGATATATATAAAGTAAAATCCAAGATGGTTGCTGGCGGCTATGTTTTCCCAATGAAATTCAAAAACATATGATAGATTCCATCTAGAAGATCAATATCAAGATAAATATGATGTTTGTTGATGATCGGATGAGGGAAGTGGCCTGTAGGGTGTGCCAAGGATTTAGTCATGCAACGAATAAAACCCAAGATGGCTGCCAGTGGACATGTTTTATGGCCGAATGACCCCAAAATGACTGGTTCCCATCTATATGTCAATGTTAACAGCCATGACAAATTTCATGATGATTCGACCAAAGGTACGACCTGTAGCCCGTAAGAAAGGATTTAGTCATGCAAAGAGTAAAATCCAAGATGGCTGCCGGCGGCCATGTTTTATGGCCGAATGACCCCATAATGACTCATTCCCATCTACATGGAAAATATTAACATCCATGACAAATTACATGATGATACGACCAATGGTACGACCTGTAGCCTGTGCCAAATGATTTAGCCATGTTTTTTGGCTGAATGATCCCAAAATGACTCGTTCCCATATACATGTTAATATGAAAGTGTCAATGACACTGTAGCTCAACTTGGAAAGGGAATAATTTAATGTATTACAGTCAATGGAGCGATTAGGAATGTGGAAAGTTGAATGTCTAATACTAGTTTATAGACATGAAGAGAAATTTAAAATCCAAGATAGCCACTGGCGGCCATTTTTTTTGTCCGAATGACGGCAAAATGGTTCGTTCCCATCTACATTCCAATTTCAACAGCCATGACAAATTTTATGATGATCAGACTAAAGGTACGACATGTAGCCCGTGCTAAAGGATTTAGTCATACAAAGAGTAAAATCCAAGATGGCTGCTGGCGGCCATGTTTTTTGGCCGAATGACCCCAAAATGACTCGTTCCCATCTACATGTCATTTTTAACATTCTTGACAAATTTTATGATGATCAGACTAAAGGTACGACCTGCAGCCCGTGCTAAAGAATTTAGTCATACAAAGAGTAAAATTCAAGATGGCTGCTGGCGGCCATGTTTTTTGGCCGAATGACCCCAAAATTACTCGTTCCCATCTACATGTCAATATTATCATCCATGACAAATTTCATGATGATCAGACGAACAGTACGACCTGTGGCCCGTGCTAATGGATTAAATTTTGAAATCCAAGATGGCCACTGGCGGCCATGTTTTTTGTCCGAATGACCCCAAAATGACTCATTCCCATCTACATTCCAATTCCAACAGCCATGACAAATTTCATGATGATCAGACTAAAGGTACGAACTGTAGCCCGTGCTAAATAATTTAGTCATACAAAGAGTAAAATCCAAGATGGCTGCTGGTGGCCATGTTTTTTGGCGGAATGACCCCAAAATTACTCGTTCCCATCTACATGTCAATATTAACATCCATGACAAATTTCATGATGATCAGACGAACAGTACGACCTGTGGCCCATGCTAATGAATTAAATTTTGAAATCAAAGATGGCTGCTGGCGGCCATGTTTTTTGGCGGAATGACCCCAAAATGACTCGTTCCCATCTACATGCCATTGTTAACATTCATGACAAATTTTATGATGATCAGACTAAAGGTACGACCTGAAGCCCGTGCTAAAGGATTTAGTCATACAAAGAGTAAAATTCAAGATGGCTGCTGGCGGCCATGTTTTTCGGCCGAATGACCCCAAAATGACTCGTTCCCATCTACATGTCATTGTTAACATTCATGACAAATTATATGATGATAAGACTAAATGTACGACCTGTAGCCCGTGCTAAAGAATTTAGTCATACAAAGAGTAAAATCCAAGATGACTGCTGGCGCCATGTTTTTTGGCCGAATGACCCCAAAATTACTCGTTCCCATCTACATGTCAATATTAACATCCATGACAAATTTCATGATGATAAGACGAACAGTACGACCTGTGGCCCGTGCTAATTAATTAAATTTTGAAATCAAAGATGGCTGCTGGCGGCCATGTTTTTTGTCGGAATGACCCCAAAATGACTCGTTCCAATCTACATGCCATTGTTAACATCCATGACAAATTTTATGATTATCAGACTAAAGGTACGAACTGTAGCCCGTGCTAAAGGATTTAGTCATACAAAGAGTAAAATCCAAGATGGCTGCTGGAGGCCATGTTTTTGGGCCGAATGACCCCAAAATGACTCGTTCCCATCTACATGTCATTATTAACATTCATGACAAATTTTATGATGATCAGACTAAAGGTACGACCTGAAGCCCGTGCTAAAGGATTTAGTCATACAAAGAGTAAAATCCAAGATGGCTGCTGGCGGCCATGTTTTTCGGCCGAATGACCCCAAAATGACTCGTTCCCATCTACATGTCATTGTTAACATTCATGACAAATTTCATGACAATAAGACGAACAGTACGGCCTGTAGCCCGCGCTAATGGATAGAATTTTTAAATCAAAGATGGCCGATGGCGGCCATGTTTTTTTTCTGAATGACCCCAAAATGACTCGTTCCCATCTACATGTCAATGTCAACATCCATGACAAATTTCATAATAATCGGACCAAAGGTACGAACTGTAGCCCGTGCTAAAGGAAATTGTTGACGCATCACGCACACACACACGGACGACGGATACCAAGCCATGGTAATAGCTCAAACTTTACAAAGTAAAGTTGAGCTAATTAAAGGTACTCAATCCGATCAGACGCTCCTAAATTACTATTTCTTTGGCTTCGGGGGTTAAAAATATTTTATTCGAGTCGAGGAACCTACCTACCCATCAAAGCTCAGAGTGATCACATATCAATTTTTGAAATTTGTAATTATAATTGTTTCAGGCCTGGCATTCTCAGAAATCTAGGAGAGCTAAAAATCGCCCTCCTGAAAAGGTCTAGGAGGGCTATTATTTGTGCCGAGCACAGGAGGGCGAAAATGTTTGCCAAATGATTAAATCAGACATAGTAAATATTCCACTCCACATGTACAGTATTGATAAAAATAAAGTACATGTCAGTATTAAACTATTACAATAATTGCTGAGTTTGAAGAACAAGTTCTAACAATGCCTCAATGATGCCTGACATTATATAGCACTGTTCAGTTGCGTGGGAGGCATGACGCAATACTTCAAAGTGACATAACTCTGAACGGTGTGTCTATTTCACAGAGGCACGTGCTTCAGGTGGAAATGTTGCTACAACGTAATCAATATCGCTTGTACATTTCGCCAGGGACAGTCGGAATGCGGCTTATAGATCAAAGGTCCCATACCGACATCGTTTAACACTTCGTTGCCGACTCTGTTAGTACATAGATCATTACTTACACCCGGGTCCTGGAGAGCGAGGTTTTGCCGTTTGGGAGGGCGTTATTTCGTCCGCCTGGATTATTTTCAGGCGGGCGGTAGGCGAGCGATTTTATCGCTCGCCTCAGAATGCCAGGCCTGTTGTTTGTGGGCCACATGAGGTCAAACGGGACGATCTTGCATATAAAGATGGATAACTCTAAAATCAAGTGGTAATAATAACCACTTGATTTTAGAGTTATCCATCTTTATCTGCAAGACCGTCCATTTGACCTCGTGTTTCTGGTAATCAAACAATTGAAATCACAAACTTCAAAAATCTATATCTGATCAATCTGAGATTTGACAGATAGGTTCCTCGACTCGATTCAAATATTTTTTACCCCGAAGACAAAGAAATAGTAATTTAGGAGCATGTGATCGGATTGAGTACCTTTAACATAAGTGACAAATTTCATGATGATCAGACAAACAGTACGGCCTGTAGCCCGTGCTAATGGATTGAATTTTGAAATCAAAGATGGCCACTGGTGGCCATGTTTTTTTGCCGAATGACTCAAAAATGACTCATTCCCATCTACATGTCATTTCTAACATACAAGAGAAATTTCACGATGATCCGACCACATGTACGACCTGTAGCCTGTGCCAAAGGATATAGTCATGCAAAGAGTAAAATCCAAGATAGCTGCCGGCAGCCATGTTTTTTGGCCGAATGACCCCAAAATGACCCGTTCCTATCTATGTCAATGCTAACATCCATGGCAAATTTCACGATGATCAGACAAACAGTATGGCCTGTGGTTTGTATAGCTATTCGATTTCCTCCAAAACAAGACAGTCAATGACTGTGGGTCGTTCACCAGACTGTAACTAGAGGTGTGACTGTCCCAATGGGACTACGGATACCCCCCCTGTTTTTAAAATACTAAGATGTTTCACATGTCAGTAAACATTTAGTTAAAATAATAAAATAACAGTTCCCATTGCAGGTGACAACCATAACCCTAATCTTATACCTATTGACCGAAAAATGTAGGAATAAAAGCTTGGACAAAATTATGTATGTTGCGAAAATATTTCTAAGTCGAAAAAGGGGAATAACTCCACACAAAAAATGTCGGACAGACATCATAATCGCAGGTGCACAGGTTCCCATGGTACTAAATATCAGTGCCAAGATTAAAAAACATTGATCGAAAAATGTAGAAATAAAAGCTCGGACAAAATTATGCATGTTGCTAAAAACAATTCTAAGTCGAAAAAGGGGGATAACTCCACCAAAAAATGTCGGACAGACGTCATAATCGCAGGTGCACAAGTTCCCATGGTACTAAATATCTGTGACATGTTTTAAACAAATTGACCGAAAAATGTAGGAATAAAAGCTCGGACAAAAGTATACATGTTGCGAAAAGTTTCTAAGTAAAAAAAGGGGGGATAACTCCACCAAAAAATGTCTGTGCCAAGTTTCACGGAAATTGATCAAAAAACGACTTAGAAAAACTCCGGACAAATTTGTGTCCACGGACGGACGACGGACTGACGGACAGACAGACGAACAAATGGGTAGATATGTGGCTCCGACCTATGTGGCTAGAAATGGTAATGTGGCTTTAGTTTTTATGTGGCTTCTCAAGTAGCCATAAAATTTTATGTGGCTATCAAGTAGTGGATAGTGATAAAACTCCAGATTATGGATTCATAACATGTTGGAATTATAGCAGAAGAAGCTGATTAAAACTCAAAAACTTGCACACAGCAACTGGGACAGTTAAATAGGAGAAACTGACAGGTCCGTGATTGGGTGGCTAGCCACATAAATGTCAGTCAGTGTCCGACATCTCCTATTGACAGGTCATGGATGTCTAAATCGATGGACTTTTTGTTTCCAAATTTTGAGTGACTACAAAATTAAATAAGCTGATTAGGCCAAATAGATCATTTTTGAACGTCCATCTGAAAGCTGTTACGTGGCTAGCCACGCAACGGAAGTTATGCACATAAATATCCATTTTACACAATCTTAGCCACATAAGTAGTCATTAGTAAACACGGACGAGCTGACTCCAGTATACCCCCCCTAACTTCGTTGCGGGGGGTATAAAGACTGAGAATGAGAAGACTGTGACTATGAAGACTACAAGAGTCAGTACGTGACAATATCACTTAAGACAAGTACATGTAGTTCTAAACATGGACATAGCTGGAGGTTCTCAGATGAGCAGGGCTCTTCAACTTGAAATTTCTAATTGCACACCACTGACAAATCTCCAACCTCTTACCTTTTAAAGAAGACAACCATTCCACAGTACTAAGTTCACAAAAATCCTTTAGCACATCCCTCTTAGGTTGAATTTTACAACTGGTACCAGTACTTCAAGCTCTCAAACGTTTGAAAATTACCAACCCCATAAAGTTAAAATTTGTGGCCAATTTGGTCCAACAGTTTAACCTGAAGTAGGAACATATGGACTGTTGGTTTAAAAACATACATGATGGAAAATCAAACCTAACTATGAGAACAATTCTAACCTATTTTTGATGTGAACATCTAATCTACAACTAATGTTATATCAGGCATGAAATTTTCAACTGTTTAAATTTTGATCAAAGTAGGGGGTCAAAACTCAACCCCCTCTACACTCCTTCCCCATTGCCTCAAACATTGCCCCCACCCAGGCTGCCAAGAAATCAATATTATTATACCAGTACCAAACAGGATAGAGGAGAGTTAAATCTCTTATCTCTGCCCCTATTAGAACAAATGTGAATCCCCATCTATGAGATCCATTCATCTAGTAATATCAATATACCCCCCACTATCCAATAGGGTATGATTTCACCTGGATAAGTGGTGGTTAAGAAAATAATATTGGAACAGCCAAGTCTGTATTTAGTGTGTCTGACCTTTGCAGAATGAGGTCCCCAAAAGGTGAATTTAATGACACTATTCCCCAAGGTGCAATAGCATCAACGAATTCACACTCTGGGGACCTCATTTCCTAAAAATGACCCCATTTGAACAAATCTGAACCCGGTCACCCAAGGCCCATCCTTGAGAAGAAATTATTTTAAGATTTACTATGGAGGGAAAGAGTTATGGTCCTAGCTTCGCACCTATTTGATCTGATTAACTTATTTGAACAAATCTGATTGTGAGTCACCAAGGGAACATACACACTGAAATATATAAACATATTTGGTCTTTAATATGGAGAAGAAAACAATTGTTGATAGACGGATGGATAGACATCCCAACAGACAGACGGATGGAAGGACCTCCTGACAGACAGATGACAAATTCAATTCAATATACCCCCCAATTATTCTTTGAAAAATCAGGGTATGATTTCATCTGCATAAGCGGTGGTTAAGAAAATAATATGCCAGCCAAGTATGAATATAGTGTGTCTGACATTTGCAGAATGAGGTCCCCAAAAGGTGAACACTATTCTGAAAGCATCACCGGATTCATCCTTAGTCTGATTAGGCCTCAACAGCCATGGGAAACCTAGGAACAGATTGAATTTCTACAGTTGAAGTTTGTAATGCACATCCATTGAGCACCTCAATTATGCATTTTATCTTCTGCAAATTAGGGGGACATAGAAACTGAACAGAAGGGAAAAAGTCCAAAAGTAACTAAAACAAAATTTCAATTTGATACTTAAGATACTTCCCAGAATATGATGCCTAAGCAGAATTAGGTCCCTGGAGGGTGTATTTGGTGATGCTAGCCTGCTGTACGGGGTAGCAACACTAAATTCACCCTCTGGGGATCTCATTCTGCAAATGTCAGACACACTAAATTCAGGCAGTTTGTTTAAATTTGCTAGCAGTGTTGTTTACACAAGCTGTCAGATGACATATATTATTCTAATCTAGATTAGTGACCTGTGTCTCTCTGTCTCTCTGCAGAGATATAACTGCTTTTGGATAGAACAGGTATTATAGTTGGAAGTTGGAGATGATATTGGGTTGAAGGGATGTTGGTTGGGTGCAGGGTGGGGGGGGGGGTGGGTAATGGAATATTTCTGTAATTTCATTAAAGATTAAAGTTTCATAAGGCCTAAAAAAAATATACGTTTGTTTCCGCTAACGAGCTGAAAAAAATTAGGGTTGGTAGGTAGGCTTAACTTCTTTTTTTTTCAGTATCTTTAAAAATAACTATAATACTTGCACTTGCAATAACCCAAACTATGCACTTCTTAGCCCCAATCAGGTTAACCCAGATGACAGAGGAACTAGAAACTCCAATTCAATCTTACATATGCTTTAATATTTACATATATACTAGTCTATATACTAATATAGTCTTTGATAATCCTAATATTTCCCATATGGTCTGGCGACAACTGGAGTAAGTCCAGCACCACTGCACTGTTCACATATTGGAGTGACCGTCTTGTACCGATCTTTTAATGATGGGTTCACAACACCACCTTCTCCTCCGCATTCAGTGAAGGATCGAGGTATTTTTTGGGGACACCTGTTTTTGGGCAATGATATGCCGAACGCATAAACCTGAAGGCCTGAGCGGAGGAATGTTTGGGAGGGGTGACCCCCTGATGATGGTGGAGGTTCTCCCCCTGGAAAAAAATTGTAAATCCATTGCATTTCGAGCTAATCTAAGGCACTTTGAGTCAGTATTTTGAATTTTACTGAGAGGTCAATTTGATCAAGTTTCTCAAGCATAACTTTGGATTTTTTTTTTATATGTATGGATTGGAAATGCTTATAAGTTATTGTCAGATATCTTTTGGTTCAATGGATTATGCTTATCCTGCTTGAAATGAGACTTACCATTATCACTCTAATTCATATAATAGGCTATTTTATCAAATTCAAGTGAGACACATACTGTACAAAATATACTACATGTAGTACAGAAAAAATGTCTATTAAGGTAGTAATTACTATATATGGTACTAATTTTTATGTTAATTTTTCATTTGGTATTATGAAATCCCACCTGATAACCAGGTTGATTTGATCAAATTGTTAATGTTCCTGTGCTGTAATTGATTGAAATACTGAAGTCTGAGCGCTGAATGATAAATAACCTGAACTCAAATTATTTGAAGTATTCACAGATGAAAGCTAGATAAAGCCAAACATACTTTACAGTATGATTCCAACTGTTAAACTTAAATCTTTTTGTAAACTTAAATTTCTTATGTCAATATATATTAAATATATAAATGTTTTGCATCTTGTTATGATATGAATTGGGACCTAAATAAAAAAAAACAAAACAAAAAAAGTTTTGTGTTTGTTTTTTTTTTGGGTCCAATTTTTTATTTTTTTTTGCAGTGGCAATAAAAAGTTTAGGGTCGGGGGTTTAAAATAGGGTCGGTCGGGTTAGCGGAAACAAACGTCTTTTTTTTTAGGCCTAACTCTGCAGATGTTATATAATGGTGTCACTTTTTTTCAAATTTTATAACATGTTTAAAAAATAAATTTCTTGTTTGTTAAATTGAGCAATGTGAAAATTCCAAAAATCTGAATTTAACCAAAAAAAAATGTTTTTTGAGTTATGTCACTGGCTCCGCCCACATTCGACCCAGTGACCTCATTTGAACAAATCTGAATCACAGTCCCCCCCAAGGACCCTTAATACCAAATATGAACCCATTCGGCCCAATGAAATTTGAGAAGAAGTCGTTGTAAGAATTACTATGGTGGGAAAGAGTTATGGTCCCACCTTCGCACCTATTTGACCGGGTGACCTCATTTGAACAAATCGGAATGTGATTCACCTAGGGAACATCCACACCAAATATGAACCCATTCCGTCTTACAGGTCTGGAGGAGAAGATGATTCTTGACGGACGGATGACGACAAGGAGTGATGACTATAGCTCCACCGGAGACTTCGTCTCAGGTGAGCTAAAAAACAGTTGACTTATGCACCAAATGATCACTACTCAACGGGGTTTTAAGGGAATAGTTGAAATTGGTAAAACGGTATACCGCAGTGTTGTTATGCTTAAATGCCGCCCAGCACTAATCTGTGTATCATATTTATCCACATCACCATGTCCCATATCAGGTTTATAACATCTTTGAGTAGTCACTATTGAGATATTGGACATCCAGTTATTTCAGTGCCGAAAGGGCATTCAGTGCACTGGCATAATTTGATACGCTGGCAAGGTAGTTATTTATTGTTTTATGTAACCTGCACATGGTTAATCAATTAGCCTTTATCAAGAGAATTCATTGGCCATTGTTTATTCAAACTAGTATAGACGGAATCAGACGAAATAGTATATACTATAAAGACAATAATGAATAGACCACTGACAAACAAATAATTTTAATAAATTGATTAGGTTTCATCTCGTACATTGTATTATTTACTCTATAACAACTCAGTAAATAATTTTGTTGGATGTTGGTCTTGTGGTTGGGCAAAACCTCAAAATCAAAGAATAATAGACCACTACGAAATAAAAGGATATCAAACTAGTATAATATATGAACAAACCCAGATGCAGGGTGGATTATCCAGGGATATTAAATAACTGTGTTCATTCTAGGTTTGAAACGATGCAGAATTTTACTTTTCGATGCGAATCACGATGTTGCTAGATGCCATTGTGAATTATTTCAGCATTCATTTAACTTATAGGAATGAAGTTGCCTGCTGCCTACATGTCAACTTCAACATGTTTCCTGCGATTAGGAAGGCTAAACTAATATAGTGTATCTCTCTAATTAATGAAATTGGTGTCTTATGTTGGAAATAAACATTGAGAAACTGCATACTTGATACCGGTAGTTGTTAGAATAGATACAGTGGCATATTTTTTGGGGATGAAAAGTATGTTTCTCTTAAATCATGATGCATCATGTCAGACATACATAATGTTATACATAGAAAACAAGAGCATTGCAGAGGCATGGTAAAAATATGCATGTGGTAATTCCATAAAACCGCCATAACTCTGGTGAAAATTGGCAGACGAAACCCAAAGTCATACTTTAGCTGTACCAAAATTTCATTCCATTCAGAACAGACTTACTATAGTTATCTTATGAAAATGCTTTTAAAAAAACGAATGGACGGACAAACCAATGATATAACATGTCATGATGACTCATTGCAACCCTAACATCATTCAAACACGAGTGAGACTAACCTCCATGCCCATCATACACTGCGAATAGAGAAGCTTTTATTTCCTCATGAAGTTCGGGAATACAGTTATGCGCATCCTGAAAAGATATAAGGATATGGAGAGCATGAAATTTGTGCCGCACAAAAAAATTAACGTTAACCTACCATCAATAACCTAACTAAAGCGGTACAGGGTATAAATATCAGTACTCAGAATTCTATAGAAGGATTTATAGAGTTGATTCACTTGCATCATACTACGTTTGAGTACATGGCCGACTCATCATGATAATGTCATTAATCTCTACTCTTAGCTACGCACGTAGAGATCATATTCCACCAGTACAAAACCTGGGAACTTTTTGAAGTTTGACAGGGAACCTTATAAAGTCGAAAAAATAACTCAAGGAATAAATTTCTCAGTTATTATCTGTCTCTTAATAATATACTTCACTGTAGGTGAAAGTCCCAACTTTAAATTGAATGTTTTTCTGTGACTTATGTGAGGTGAAATCGCAAGAAACATTGAATTAATTACCTAGGAGGAGAAATTCCATAATTGTGCATGACGCTAAGCAAAATCGCTCACTAAGTCACTTAAATCGTGAAATTTCGAATTTGGGACCTTCACTTACAGCGAAGTATATTATTAAGGAACAGATCATAACAAAGAAATATATTCCCAGCATTATTTTTTCGACTTTATAAGGTTCCCTGTCAAAACTTCAAAAAGGTCCAAGGTTTTGTACTGGTGGAATATCTCTACGGGCGTTAGCCAGAGCAGAGATTCATGGCATGATCTACGACTCATCATGACTGAGCACACCTGCCTTCCTGGAGTTTATGTTCAGCATTGTTCATCGCAGGTAAGAAGAATGTTGCAATAAACAACCTTAAGATGACAATAACTGTGAAGACAAGAAACTAAAGCAATTAGTCTACATCAGAATACAAATTGTATCTTTTACTTATACGGTATGTGTATGCTTGAGACTGTTTCGTTAATTATGTAACAGAACAAGAGAAAAGTGCGGGAGTAAGCAGCATTCAGAATCAATCACTGGCTACTAGTACCCATCAAAGGACTAACCAGACTTGATGTTGCTTACATACCTCTATCACCACAACAATTGTCCAATTACCAATGGTACCGCGATGTACTTGTCGGTTGTCGTGCTGTCATGGTTTATAAAGTCTGCAGCTGAGAACTGCGGCCGAACGGTAAGTACTCCGTGGCCGAATGGCAACTACACTGCAGCCAAATGGCAACTACACTGGGGTTAAAATACCGGTATATATAGTGTTTTTTTTTATTTGAGAGAAATATTTTATATACGCAGGTATGCAGATTTTTATTTTATATATACAGGTACACGTATTAAGTATGCAAATTTTTATTTCTGAACAATGGAGTTTCATAATATAATATTGGCGGTATAATAATCTCGTTATTGCTATCATGAAGTCAATCCACCAGATTTATTTAGTAACATATTTTTGCATGTTAAAATACAAATGATTGAAAACTAAAGACGAAAAGATCTTTGACCTCTCTCTTTCAACCATTATATAAAGATTAAAGTGAACTATGTCACATGACTAGAGAACAAACTACATGTGCATATGTGCTAATGAGAATGCACCACCTGTCAATCCCCCTTGTCCTAAGTTCCTAACGCCCTCTGACAATTTTCATTTTATTGATTTTGCAAAAAATATTGTTATGCATCTGCCTCTAAACTGAACAGACAGATGGTTCATTTTCTGCATTCTGTTTTGTCAGGTTGAGTGGCTCATTGACATTTTCCCCATGCAAGGTAGTCAACATGGGCCCCAAAAGAAATGGGTGAATTGGAAAAAGATTATTTGAAAACAAATTTGAAGAATATATAACGATCAGAGTACAACTTATTTACTCGAATAGAAGTTTTCAATAAATTCCAAACTATGATCACGAATTTGGTGGCATATAATAATGTTATATTTGACCTTTTATCTAGCTTCGAAAAAGGTGTGCAACAATATCGCTTTTTGTCACTAGAATGAAATGAATGGAGGAAGGAAACTCAATCCATCTTTAAACTACACTGCGGCCCAACTAAAGTTGGCCGGTGGAACTGAAGTGTAGTTTAGGGCTGCAAAGATATGCCCATGTCACGATTCAATACGTATTACAATTTGTTGCAATGATATGATACATAATGCGTTACATTCCAAACTGAAAATGTGACCAGTTTAACTGTTGTTATATCATAACTGGTGTACTATTATAAGGAAAGTTGTTCTAAATTCATATTTTATAAACTTTAGGAAGGACTAAAAGAAACCTCATCCCTGGGATACAGTTGGGGAATTTGTCTTCAGGATGGACTATATGCTGATAATTTGGGCAGTTTGTGGCGAGCCATCTTCATGGCGAACCATCCCTTTCCAATATATCAGGATCATATTTATTCAATGCCAGGGTCTCCGGCATTGGCTCTGTCAAAACGGACCCACTTTTGATGATCAAAAAAACATAATTTTGAATCAGTATTTCCTAGTACCGGTAATTAGCATGCCGACAGATACGTTTGTTCTCCAACATTGTACATGAGTCTGCCGATTTGATCATCAACACCTGCCTAGATAGCTAGGCTAGATAAAAGCCAAACATACTTTACAGTATGATTCCAACTGTTAAACTTAAATCTTTTTGTAAACTTAAATTTCTTGCGATGGCAATAAAAAGTTCAGGGTCGGGGGTTTAAAAATAGGGTCGGTCGGGTTAGCGGAAACAAACATCTTCTTTTTTTTTAGGCCTAATATCAAACTCCAGTGATTATACTCCTCTAGAAACTTATTTGGGTCTACTCGGGTGAAAGGAAATGGGTTTTTTTTTCAGACACAACATTTCAAAATTCGAGTAGGATGGGCTGAACCATGGTCCTATGGACCCAACATTTAGACCGAAGCGGAAACCCTGTCAATGCACCAATCATTCACATAACACAACCATGGCAAAATGAGTGAGTGACAACAAATAACAAAACAATTATAAGATAAGTCGGCCATAGTTTAACTCTTTCTATACTAAATACTGGTACTCATTGATGAGTAGTTCCCTTGAGAAATGTTCAGAAAATAATGTTTGAACATTATTCAGTTATTAGAGTGATGATTTGAACATAAAGATTCCATATTTGAACCATTGTTTCATCATTTTAATTTAAATATTACATATCTCCTATTTTATATTTTACAGATGACTACTGTGCTGGTCGATTTCGTAAAGCCCATTTCGCCATAGAGAATGCCCTATTTTTGTGATAGGGAGAAGTCACTGATGGAAACCGGTGCTACTAAATTTGTATCCATCCAGCTAATTAGTACTGGGTGTCTTGGCTAAGTTGGCTTGCGTTTCATTGCATATAGGTTTATCGTTCAGCATTGTATTATGCCACATTCATTATACCATATCTGGACACATTAGTGAATAGTCCATACTCATACTGAATTATTTACACTCGTACTGACAAGAGAATACGCAATAAACGTATTGGTATAATGATTGTATTCAATTAAACTGACGTGACGTGACACAAATTGAAAGAACATCAAAGGCTTCAAAGCACAGTTGCCGATACTGTTATCTTTTATCAGCCATCGCACAACAATGTTTATTTATTAGGAACATTGTCAATTTCATAACTGGTGTTTGTGTAAGTAATTCTACTAAATAGTGCGACTTTTGTTTTAACTTTTAACACTATTCTTGCCATATATGTAGTTGGTATATTGTATTGAAACTTTGTTCTGTTAAAACATAGAATGTGCATAAAACAATTGAGCACTATGTTTTAAAGGAACAATGGTACAGTGTTAAAAGCCGTGCTATTTAGTAGAATTACTGTGATGCCCTACTTAAGTACATTAAACAGGGTTTCCGCTACCACGGCAGGCCATCCAGCGGCCTCATTCGCCTCCCCAACCTTGAATTAATATCGGCCACAAAATAGCCACAGATCAAGACTTGGTATATTGTATTGAAACATCGTTCTGTTAAAACATAGAATGTGCATTAAATTGAGCATGCACTATGTTTTAAGGAAACAATGGACCGTTGGTACAATGTTAAAAGTTAAAACAAAAGCTGTGGTATGTAGTAGAATTAGTACTTACACAAACACCAGAACTTTATGAAATCTAAGCTGGATTGATACAAAGTTTGTAGCACCGGCCACCAGTTTGTAGCACCGGCCACTGTCTTCCGATCGTAACACCCGTGAAAAATTGGAACAGCAGTTATCTCGCAGTGATTTATAGTATTCAAAAGCCAAGTAGTAAATTGGAAGTTTTCGATGGTAATGGGGGTTCTCGATTAGTCAACTTTATGGGGGTTCTCGATTAGTCAACTTTGACTCGATTTTTGACTGTCGATTAGTTGAATTCGAAAATCCCTAGTCGATCATTTCAACACTACCACTATCAACAGTACATAGAGGAATTTACTAAGGAAATTGTTAAAATTCGCAATTGGACAATTCCACGGTAACGGGCGTACCATTCCGAAGAAAATTTGAATTTCAAGTCCAATTTTCTTGTAATACATGTAGGTTGAGTTTCTCACTGCCAGAATTGAACGTTTTCAAAGCTCACCCCAATGTTGTTCATATGATAGTTCTCATCCCGTTTGAAATTACAGATCATATGGGCTATTAAGACTTCGGTAACAGACGTACTCAATGAAATGAAAATCCATATGATTGTCTCACTTAAGCCCCAAACTATGTGAAGTATTTCTAGATAGCCATACATTTTATCTATTATAGGGTGGACAGATAGATGTTCTACCGGTATAATAAAAGCCTGATTTCATGCATGATTGACCATTATATCTGCATTGGTGACCATTTGACTCACGGTAACGGACGTACCATGTTTTGGTAACGGATGTACCTTTCGGAAATGTTGAAACAAAAATGCACCTTCTGATATGATTGCCCTATTATTTGTGGGTTTTCTATCATAAATAGGCTGTTTACTGATGACAAAACACAAAACAGTCATGCATGAGTGACCACTGTTTTTGCATTGGTGACAATTTGATTCATGGTAACGGACGTACCATTTATTTTGGTAATGGACGTATATATGCAGATAATATGAAATGTACAAACCGAATAATTCCACTTGAAAAATATCTTTTTGGTAACGGACGTACCACTTTCGAATGGTAACAACGTACCAAAATTAAGATGCATCGATCTTGTTCACAAATTCTAAACATATCAGGTAAACAAGGTATGAGCTTCAGACAGGGTCAAAGACTCAAATAGTGGCTGATCTGAGTCCAATACATATGTAAGGCCTAAAAAAAAAAGACTCGTGTTTGGGGTCATATGGTCTGAAAATATTAGGGTAGGTAGGGATTATCTTTTGTTTTTTGTTTTTAAATAATTAAACATACCGCATAATAATTTAACCTTGTAATGATATTGTGAATGTATTAATTCCCCCATGTACTCTGACAGCCATATATTATATGAGATGTGACATACTAGTATTTCACATCAACCAGGCCTAGATGGATAATAATTTACACATACCATATTCATTTTAATATATTAAAATAATTTGATATAATTTCAGAACAAACATCAATTCACAATACAAGTCATGGTCGGACGGAGGTCAATTCTATAACCCACAATTTTTTTCAGCGGACAATATTAAAGCACATTTTAACAACTTTTGCCAATTCATTTCAGAACAAAGTTCAACAAACATCAATTCCCAATACAAGTCATGGAAAATAAAACAAAATGTAACACATTCAATTATTAATGCAAGTCTTTGGTTTGGCCATATCAAATATTCATTTAATATTGTACTAGTATGTGTTTCTATTCATGTATTTAAATTTATTATACCGGTACTTGTTTCTATAGTATTTGAATGTCTTTAAATACTGAATGTATTATATTTGTTGAATACATGTAAAAGTCAAATCTTTATTATTGTATGTGTTTCTATTCATGTATTTAAATTTATTTCACCGGTAGTTGTTTCTATTGTATTTAAGTGTCTTTTTAATAAATATTATATTTGGAAATTATAAGTGTCAAAACAAGGAGAGTAACTTTAATATTATAGTAAACAGTAGTAAAAACTTATAAATAACTGCGGAATTTCCCATTCAACGAACGATCCGATTGGTACTAGCACATAATTATTTATAGCAGTCCAATGGGCGGAGATCTGACCAGAGTGATGCATTGGATGTCAGAAACACAGGGTCGTATTTTGTCACAATCATGTCGACAACTTTTCAGCACGAAAAGGTGTTTTGCGAAATATTCGTATTGACAACAATATGTAGATATGTACTAGATCATACATCCAACTGCATTCACGCACAGCTTGGTAAAACACAGCGCCAGATTGCAGCAATATTGCCAATATAAACAAGTAAACAATACGCCCATCATAAACCAACTTCCCACTGTGAGCCCCGTGTGTTCAATCAATGATTCTATACGATCATTTGTCCGACCATTCCACGTATGGATAAAGGGACGCAGGTTGTAAACAGCGTGACAGGAAACTCCTCTCGTGGGCCTCACTTTAGAGAAGCCGCGTTAGCAACACGTTCGCTACGCCGCATTGAACGGATTGGTTTATTATTTACTGCGGGTGAAAGCTATACACGTGGTTTGTGAATGAATGTTACAGAACATCGCGGAACATGTTGTTGATGTTTAGAAATTCTCAAAATATGAACTATGCAGGCTGGATTAATTATTAAATAAACACTCTGTGCAGCAGTGCCTACGTATGGCGGCCTATTCATGTTTTAAAATATACAAAGCCGTATATAAAAGATGTAAGATTGGAATTCAAAATTTTTGGAAATCTCAATAAAAAGTTTAGGGTCGCATGGTTTTATTAGGCACGGTCGGGTGACCCCAAACACAGGTATTTTTTTTTTAGGCCTAATCATGTATTTGACTCAACTGGGGTCTAGGCCATGCTGGGCGGACCTGGGAAGGCTGATAATATTTACAATTACATGCATTTTCATTTGGTACTTTTTACATTTTCCAAAGCAGTTGCCGGTTAACATATATAAACTATTAATTTGCTTCTTTATTTCTTGCAATTCTTTATTGAAAATGTCCAGGTCATACACATTAAGTAATTATGACTGCATCGTCGTCACCCTCTGTACGTGTCCCCACACAAAAGTTCAAATATATGCCACTGTCTACCTATATCCTCATTAACTTCAGTGTAATGTGCACACCTAGACCCAGTTGAGTCACATACATGATATACACATGTATGAGACTCAGATTGGGTCAGTAGTGGCCGGATCTGATGCTCATACCTTTTCTAATTACAGGCGACAAAGGACTCCTGGTCGCAGATTCTGCTTGGTTCTCTTATTATGGTGACAATAAAGACAAGATTCCACCAAAAGTTCCGAAATCCGCGCCTTCATGAGCTAAAATAAAGACTTTTGTCATTTGTGCAAAAGAAATTGTTGTCTGTCTGTTTACGGAAGCGATATTTCACCACA
This sequence comes from Siphonodentalium dalli, assembly GCA_032622095.1. Taxonomy (NCBI): domain Eukaryota; kingdom Metazoa; phylum Mollusca; class Scaphopoda; order Gadilida; family Siphonodentaliidae; genus Siphonodentalium; species Siphonodentalium dalli. Next base: position 187,109,933 of record CP136063.1, on the reverse strand, counting down.
TGTTAATGCTGTTTATCATGCGCAGTTCAATGTTTCATGATGGTCAATAAAACGTGTACTCCACCCCGAAGACGACTGTTGGAAATGTGTACTTGGAAGATATTATGGAAAAACTAAATTCTTTTGCTAAATGTTATGCTACTATGCCAATATATTACATATGTAATAAAAATATTACCGAAAAATTATCAACATATACTTTTTAATAGAATTGTTGCATCGAAAATATACTATTTAAAAAGTGTACTCCAAGCCAGAATGAGAAAAAGTGTAGCCGAGTTAGATCATGCTTTATTACCCACTTCTACAAAATGTTGTATTATACTTTCAACAAGTTGTAGAAATATATTGGTGATATGAAGTAATTATTTTATTCAGTGAAACATAATCAGTTCTCACATTTGTCATGGTGTCAAAAAATGACATACTCCGGCCCTGACGCCGACTCGGGGAAATTGTGTGTATACCGGTACCGGTACTCGGAAGATATATGGTATAATTGCATCACTATACGGTATATATACTTATACCATTGTTAACTTCATTAAAAGTTGAACAAAACAATCATTCTCCTATTATAATAAAGTGTACATCGAAATAGCATTAAAAAGTGTAGGCCTACTGCCCTACTCCGGATCCGACTCATACATTTGGCCAATATCGGGTTTTTTTTTTTTTCATTCAGTGTCTATTTGTTCAGTTTAATTACGGTACCTACTCTCGTCCTGTATCTGGGATTGGGATAAGCAGACTTCATGGTAGCCGTTTTGTTATAGTTTTCTTTGTCCTGGTTTTCCCCCTGCACTAACAGCTACAAACTTGCACCATCATCTGGTCGTCCGTTGTTCGCACAGTAGTGAAACAAACGCTATTTATTTATACCATATCAGGAATAGACTCACACGGAATGCTCTTTTCCAAAAGCAAATATTTTTAGGTGTAACATGTTTTCATATTAGCGAAACAAACGCTAATTATAATAACCTATTTAGTGACACTTTAGTGATAATATATCGCCATTTTATTGTTCATAAATAGGCCTAACAAGTTTTGAGACTTTTTTTTACCATACAGTTTCGTCAAGACTGGTTTATAGCATTAGTCTGTTGCAGTAAATCGATTCTGATAACTAAAGCTTATTTTGAACAAATGTTGTTATTGTATATATATACGCAATAGGCACACGAAAGCAAACCTTATGGGTGTTAGAATACAAACACAGTTCGCGCAGCTATCAATGCGCGACGATGTGATTATGTCATTTTTGACACCATGCATGACAAATGTGAGAACTGATTATGTTTCACTGAATAAAATAATTACTTCATATCACCAATATATTTCTACAACTTGTTGAAAGTATAATACAACATTTTGTAGAAGTGGGTAATAAAGCATGATCTAACTCGGCTACACTTTTTCTCATTCTGGCTTGGAGTACACGTTTTAAATAGTATATTTTCGAAGCAACAATTCTATTAAAAAGTATATGTTGATAATTTTTCGGTAATATTTTTATTACATATGTAATAAATTGGCATAGTAGCATAACATTTAGCAAAAGAATTTAGTTTTTCCATAATATCTTCCAAGTACACATTTCCAACAGTCGTCTTCGGGGTGGAGTACACGTTTTATTGACCATCATGAAACATTGAACTGCGCATGACAAACAGCATTAACATGTGGTGAAATATCGCTTCCGTAAACAGACAGACAACAATTTCTTTTGCACAAATGACAAAAGTCTTTATTTTAGCTCATGAAGGCGCGGATTTCGGAACTTTTGGTGGAATCTTGTCTTTATTGTCACCATAATAAGGTTGGCAATTATCGCAATACGATAGGGGAACACTTTTACGTTCGTACTCATATTTCACCAATTTTTGTACCTGGCTTGCCTGTCCTGAGTTTCACGGGAAAATGGCCAATTTGATACTATTTGTCGTTATATACATATTTATCAACCCATTTATTATTCATTTTCATAAAAATAAAATAAAAGAAGCTGAAGATGACATGTTTAAAATGTTTGAAGCATGAATTTGGCGATAAGTAGTTTTCAGAGTACGTTATACTTGCGATAGTTACGTTACGCACACATTGTTCCCCTATCGTATTGCGATAATCGCTAACCCCATAATAAGAGAACCAAGCAGAATCTGCGACCAGGAGTCCTTTGTCGCCTGTAATTAGAAAAGGTATGAGCATCAGATCCGGCCACTACTGACCCAAGCCGAAACTCAAAAGAGTGTAAATCTTTCGAGTTTCCCCGGAACTAGTGCACACCTTTCGTCGCAGTTCCGCTGACTTAATGCGAAGCACGTGATAGATCTGCCAAAATATTTTTCAGAGTCTTGTGTCGTGAGTTGCGACAGAGATTATAGCTTTAGTAGCCTTTACTTCATGCAATATTGCACGGTTACTGTCATGTCGCAATACCCTTATAAATTTTATCTACACTTGTGTGCATGCATAACATTGTCAATTATTTACTTCGCCACAATCGTACCGCCATTGAAGCTTTCATTAGTTCTGTCAAAATGAAAGAAGGAGAATGTGCCAACTTCGTATAGTTATATAATATATTTGTTTTGTTATTTGTTGTCACTCACTCATGCTGTAATGGTTGTGTTACAGTGTATGTGAATGATTGGTGCATTGAAAAAATGAAGATCGAGATAAATTCAGAATCAGAATAAGAATTGAGTCTAACTCGGACTCTTCTTGAACTTGGAAGTTGAGTCGGGAAGGAGAATCTCAGAATCAGATTTAGAAATTAGAGAACCTCTTGAGACATCCGCCATCCTTGCATTGATGACGCTCCATATGTGAATTTTTCACATTTTTCGTCCGCTGATATCTTGTCAGTCACAGGAGAAGATAAATAGGCACCCATTTCCTCGAATTATTCAGCCGATCATCTCATAAAACACCACAAAATTCATTAGAAAAACACACGTGATTTAGGTATGTTCGCGGTTCCATTTGCTGATCACGTGACTACAAGAAGTTGTTTTTGAAATTTCGGACAACCGCTGAAAATCGGACAAATAAAAAAGTTAAAGAGACCTATAATATTCGAGGGAATTATTTTGTTAAAGTATTTAAATCATCACGACACTGAGCAATACAATCGTATAAAGAACACGTAACAGTTATAAAATACATAAAATATACTAATTTATATTTCACTAAATGCAAAATCACTATAACGCCTGACCCATTTCCATATAGTCCAGGAGATATTGGTAGACCTCTGCACCCCCCCCCCCCACACCAGGACTTAACTTCACCCCACTAATTTTCTTCCTTAAGGTCTCCTCTAATTTTTTTCACTTGTTAACAAGAAAAAAAAGTGGCCGCAGAGACTCCAGACAAGATGGCGTCCATCATGGCGGCCATTTTTTAAAAATGCACCAGGTCTCTTTGATCGCCATTATAGTAAAGATGATAGCACATGCGGTCTTGTTTTCCGCTCGATTCGTTATACTAATATACAACCCTTACAAATTAGCCAAAAATCCGACACCAGAATCCAATATGGCGGCCAAGATGGCCGCCGAAATGTGAAAATATGCTATTTTTCTGACATGTTACCACTTTTCGTTTGTCTCTGTGGGGAAATGTTAGAAATTTTGCGTCATATTATACATTTATCATATAGAGGAGTCATTGGCGAACACATGGGTACCATAATATGCATTCATTGCGGGATATTTTTGTCCGATATCACGTTTTCCGAAATGCCGGTATCATAGGTCAAAGCCGAATCTCCGTTAATAACGCGATGTTATGTTTCGAATCAATGAATCTTATTGATATTATAACAACACCCAGGCATATATATTTGCAGTAGATACTCGAGCTAGGATTCCTCTTATACCTGAGTTGAGGAATATTTACCCAAATCCAAGATGGCGGCCAAAATGGCCACCAGAAATAAAAAATCGCCGAAAATCACTGATTTTAACATCAGTGAGCATTATTGTCATGACAACTCCACACCTGCTTAATATTGTAAGTTGGGAACACTTAGGCGAAGAACTTTCATTGTACCATATCCAAATAAAAGTCCCCCAAATCCAAAATGGCGCCCACAATGGCGGACAGATTTTGAAAAATCACCGAAATTCCCTCATATTCACATCATTGGGCATTATTGTCGAGACAACTCCATCCATGCGTACAGTTGAGTTGGAAATACTGATGTGAAGTAATTACCTTACATCTCATGCAAGAAATGGTTTTCCAAATCGAAGATGGTGGCCAAAATGGCGACCGAAATTTGAAAACACGCCTACATTCCTTTACTTTCTTAGGATGGGCGTTATTGTTTCGCGATTTCTACCCACCATTACATGTTGATATGTATGAATTATTCATTAGGGTTTGGCAAGTGATACTCACAGTCAATATGGCGGCCAAACCGGCGGGCAGAAATTGAAAAGAAGCCGATATTATCACATACTAATTTCAACTTTTTGTCATAATATTGATTTGAATAAACGAAACGGTACATAATATAAGCCATCTATTAGTTCCAATGTAAGTCGTAGCCTTTTGGAAGGATGAAAACCCACAATCGCGATGTGGCATTCCAAAATCCATTCTCCACTAAGGGCTCATACTGGCCGTAACCGTATATAGGTGCGCCGAATAGTCATATTATGACTTCCAAGAATCAAAACAACAGTACCTGAGCTTATTCTGAATTGCCACATTCAGCATTATCTAGATTCGTTTCCGTCTCTTCGTCAGATTAATCTATCTCACTCACAACAACAGTTCACTACTCTTCTTTGTTGGAGGGTGGCACTAATCGGAATGTTTCAAACAATACATATGCCGGTGTCCAGCTCAATTGTTTGTTTCGAAAGCTTGGAATTATTAGCGAGCTTCATTCGTGGTATAGCTTATGGTATAATTCAGATGCTACATATGGGGTATATGCGTCATCTTGTGCGATACATTATAAAGGTATTCGGTCGATGCGTATACTAGCTTTCAGAAGGACCTATCTATCTGGGTATTGTCAGCTTTGGTGACCTAATTGGGATAACAACGTGTACAGCTGGTGATCTTCCCAAACAGCCACTTCTCAATATATGGTTCATCAATTCACATACTCATCTAATGCACTGACGTACCCGGACAACTTCTGTATATGGCTTCGAATGTTGAACGCCCGACATTTGACGGATGCATTTCTGCTAAGGCGTAGAAGACCATAATGCATAATATACCCAAACTCCTTGAACATGCTCATAAGAACAAGCTTGCTGGCGTCCAGCAATCGTCTCACCGAACAGATCCAAGCAGATGATAACAATACATACGGTGCTAGTTTGTGGGTATGTGTCATGATAGTGGAAATGAAATTGGACCATGACTGCACCGCCCCTTATTTTGTTATGTTTTAGATTCAGACAGGATCTCATGTGTGGCTTTGCTTTCCTTGTATGCTAAGATTGTATGTTCCCATCCGTTTGGAAGCCGTTCTTAAAGAACTGGACCAGGAGTATGACATTGGCTACTGCTGTATAAGACCCACCGAGACTGGGGTGTAGTCTTAAAGGCGATACCTTTGATAGTTGGTTGATATGTCATACTCACGATGGGTGGTATGGTTCAAGAAAGTACAAATGCCATCAACAAAAGGGTGAAATGTTCAACGCGAAGAACATCCAGAGGAATGTTACGTTGATAAGCTCTTGCATTAAGTTCAACAAACGTTGGTACACCAAGTGATTTCTTGGTAACATCACCAATGCGACCATTTTCCTGCATGAGACATTAACTACTATATTCTAAAGTTATATATATAAAGCTATATGATCATAAAGGTCGCGTTCCCCAACGTCCACATCCATTGCCATCGAGACTGTAAATTATTTTCTTGAATAATACCGCCCACATACTGCCACTAACCCCGAGAGAGGATAACAAAACACGCATACATTGATGCTATAAAGACATTATCCTTTAGTCCATCCGACTGTTTTGAGGGAGGCTAGCATAGTATTATCCAGACAAAAGTGTACGTAGTTGAATCAGAAAGGCTTCGAAACGGATGTGGAAATACAATCTTACCACACCAAATAAAACCGACACGCATGACATTCAATATATTAAACATGCACCAGGTGTAGGGGTGGTGTATACAGTGGCCCATTTCATTCCTACTATCATGGCGCATGTCCACAAACTAGCACCGCGGGCATTGTTCTTCTCTGCTGGGAGATATTCGACGAGACAACTGCGGGGCGTCACACAGTTAGCGTCGGATAATGGTCAAGAAGTGTGGGTAGTCTGTACACTAGGGTCTTCTCCTTAGCAGATAGACACCTTTCCAAGGGGATGAGACAGCTAGCAACCTTTTGTGAGTTGACGAACCATCTATTGTGAAGTGACTAGCTAACTGGTTCGCCAGGTGTACATGTCGTTATCCCATGGGGTATGAGACACATACATACATACAAGATGACCTTCTGTAAGCTTGTATACACATCGGCCATATACCTTCCTAGTTCAAGATGACGCACAAATGTCATATTTAGCAAATATTTAAAATCATAAGCTAGACACCGGAAAATGAATTGTTTGAAACGTTATGATTAGAGGGACCCTACTCCCAGGAAGTGGTGAATACTTTGTCGGTGTGAGCGACCTTGATTTATCAGACAAAGAAATGGAAGCTGGTCCAGCTAATTATGGACGTGACGTGGCAAATCAGAATTTGTTATCAGGTAATTGTTCTGATATAACTATTCGGCGCACCTACGCTTACGGCCATTATCGCGCTAAGTGGAGACTGGATTTCGAAATGCCACATCGCGATATTAATTGTGGTTTTTCATCTTTCCAGAAGGATACGAGCTATGTTATGCGTTTTGATACCTTTAAGTTGAACTAGTAGATGGTTTATGTACAGTTTCGTCCATACATACCGATATTATGACAAAAAGTTGAAATTAAAATATGTGAAAATATCGATTTCTTTTCAATTTCTAGCCGCCAATTTAGCAGCAATCTTGGCTGTGAGTATCAATTGCCAAACCCTAATGAATACTTCATGTCACTATTCCATATCAACATGTAATGGTGGATATGAATCGCGAAACAATAACACCCATCGTAAGAAATTAAAGGAATGTAGACTTGTTTTCAAATTTCGGTCGCCATTTTGGCCGCCATCTTCGATTTGGAAAACAATTTCTTGCATGAGATGTAATGTAATTACTTCACCTCAGTATTTCCAACTCAATTGTAAGCATGGGTGGAGTTGTCTCGACAATAATGCCCAATGATGTGAATATGAGGGAATTTCGGTGATTTTTCAAAATCTGTCCGCCATTGTGGGCGCCATTTTGGATTTGGGGGACTTTTATTTGGATATGGTACAAGGAAAGTTCTTCGCCTAAGTGTTCCCAACTTACAATATTAAGCAGGTGTGGAGTTGTCATGACAATAATGCTCACTGATGTTAAAATCAGCGATTTTCGGCGATTTTTTATTTCTGGTGGCCATTTTGGCCGCCATCTTGGATTTGGGTAAATATTCCCCAACTCAGGTATAAGAGGAATCCTAGCTCGAGAATCTCCTGCAAATATATATGCATGGGTGTTGTTATAATAGCAATAAGATTCATTGATTCGAAACATAACATCGCGTTATTAACGGAGATTCGGCTTTGACCTATGATACCGGCATTTGGGAAAACGTGATATCGGATAAAAATATCCCGCAATGAATGCATATTATGGTCCCCGTGTGTTCGCCAATGACTCCTCTATATGATAAATGTATAATATGACGCAAAAATTCTAACAATTTCCCACAGAGACAAACGAAAAGTGGTAACATGTCAGAAAAATAGCATATTTTCATATTTCGGCAGCCATCTTGGCCGCCATATTGGATTCTGGTGTAGGATTTTTGGCTAATTTGTAAGGGTTGTATATTAGCATAATGAATCGAGCGGAAAACAAGACCGCATGTGCTATCATCTTTACTATAATAGCGATCAAAGAGACCTGGTGCATTTAAAAAAAATGGCCGCCATGATGGACGCCATCTTGTCTGGAGTCTCTGCGGCCACTTTTTTTTCTTGTTAACAAGTGAAAAAAATTAGAGGAGACCTTAAGGAAGAAAATTAGTGGGGTGAAGTTAAGTCCTGGGGGGGGGGGGGGTGCAGAGGTCTACCAATATCTCCTGGACTAATAATAAAAGTGAAATTTCACTATTATTATTCCAAGCTACTCTGCCACGAGTGGAAATTCATTTTTTTTTGTCATCACGAATTTAATGAGATAATTACCATATCCAACCAAAAAGTGTAGATGTCCTTATATGCTCCGCTCAGTCGCGGGCCATGTCTCCATTCGAAATAAGAGTGAAACGTGCATATTTGTTGAGGAATAAAGGAGCTAACATCATAGTATGTTTAATAAAAACTATTTAATTGATCACATATTACAATTTTTTCAACCTAAAGTCCTGAACCTACCTGAACACTCAGCCTCGGCGAAGCGTTGCTATCTCATCTAGTACCGTATCACTTTTAATTTTAGCTCGGGTGGATTCGAGTGAGATATCGATATCTCATTAGACGGATAAGGGGTTTTATCTGATGCAAAATACTATTTGATTGCTTAGCATATCATAAATCTGAGTACGTAACTGACTGGTAACTTTGGTCAGAATGTTATAGAAATCTGAGTATTTCCAAACAAATAAGGTATCAACTTGTTTTTAAAATATATATAGAATATGCTCGTAGCAGTCAAAATGGTATGTTTTGTGTCAGTTCCTCATATGAGAAGAATAGGAGCCTCGTTCGCTCCACTTCTAAAAATAGAATCTTTGGGGTCTAAAATTGGTTGTACTAAAATATTCCCAAAATAACAAAACCCAAAAAAAAAAAATTTCAAAACTTCAAAAATTTATTTTTTCCAAAAAATTAAAAAATTTCCAAACTTCCAAATTATCAAAACCCCAAAATTTCCAAACTTCCAAATTATCAAAACCCTCAAAATTATTTCTCTAAAAAAAGTTTAAATAAAAAATTTATAACGAGTTTTCGGTTTCTGATAAACTCGATATTAAAAAATGTCGAATGTTAAATTATTTGCGCGTAATATCTTTCGTAATATTTTTTGTTCAAATATTTTTCATGAATTTATTAATCGATGTTTAGAAATAGCTTTATTGGACATTGTGACCATCGATATGAATGCATACATTCCAGTGTTTTATCGGACGCAGTTCATATAATTGTCATACCTGAAAATAGACACCATTACTTTTACATAAATAATAAAGAGCGTTTATTCTTTACACTCTCTCTATCCCATATGACAGGTGTGTATTATCGTGAATTATTGGAAGTTTTGAGATGTACTATGTTCAATCCCTAACGGTCGAAAATTGTAATGTGAAATTACAACCTTCCAGAATGTATTGTCATATTCGCTGTACACGCAATCACACACGCGACATTGGTGGTAACAATGTGTCTTTCACACCTTTGCTTTACCAAATGAATTATATTATTTCCCTGGTCACAGTTATATGCTATTCAGAAAACATATCGATTTAATGTCTGAACAAACGGGTTAGTATCAATTAAGGTTGATAAACTGTGTCATTCACACGATAATTAGTTAGCCAAAACATGCATACATATTACGTCAGGTCGTGAGACACTCAATTATAGAAATTGCTTTGATGACATTGTTATAACAACATTACGTAATAACCACTTATCACTCCAGTCACACTTACGATCATATACCGAAACTACAGGTAGCACCGATGATGTAACATTATATCACTGCTATTGTACCAATGATAGGTTCAGACATGTTCGATGTTTAGAAAAATAGATAATCTGCAGGTGTTCACTTGACAAGAGATTTTGTACACTCAATCACAGACCAACGTGATAATACCAGCCCACACCCAACCCCCAACATCCACCAAACACCTTCACATCACTTACCAAAACCAATGATGTTATAAGAACTGTAGGTTTTTATAATATTATAGCTTGCAGTGTCATCCTGGTAATTCATTTACAACAGCCATAACAAATGTTTACTTATGATGTATATAAGAACTGTATAGCTACTAATAAATAGGACACAGTGAACACAAACAAAAAATGGGTCCAATTAACCATAGCTCCATACCATTTGAACCTTGTTCTAGTATTTGCATCACCGGACCAACGAGATGGGTCTACAGATTCCTGCAAAATCTTAATGGAATGTATTCTAGAGATCCACCTAAGAAAATAATGTACTGTTACGGTATTTATCAAAATTTCTATGATGAAATTGAATCATCAATCGAAAATTTGGTCATGCATCAAGGATTACCTACCCAAACAGAAATCGAAGAATTTGCTGACGGTAAACATAATATGTTGATATTAGACGACTTGATGCATCGCATTATTGACCAAAAAGAGATTGAAACACTATTTACGCAGCAAACTCATCATCGCTGTCTTTCGGTGCTGTTTATTTCACAAAATTTATACGCACAAGGCAAGGCTGCGAGAACTATAGCCTTAAACACAGGATATCTAATTTTATTCAAAAATTTGAGGGATGGATCACAAATTTCCACATTGGGTAGACAATTGTATCCCGGTAAATCTAAAGTACTCATTGAGGCATACAAGGATTGTATGAAGAAACCATTTGCGTATCTTATAATAGATATGTCCCCTCACACTGAGGATAAATACAGGCTACGAACAGACGTGTTTCCCAACCAAGACCCTATAATTTACGTACCTACTACGTAATAAGAAGGGGACAGTCGCGGCGATAAAATGAGTCGATTATTACGTAATGAGTTGAATTTTGTCAGACTATTGACATCAACCCAATCAAGATCTCAACGAAACGCATTATTGACATCGATAACTAATAATCAGTTGAAAGTTCTGGTTGAAATTACGATCAATTTACTACATGATAGTTTAACAGTTACAGTTCAACAAAAAGCTAAATTACGGCGATATAAATCATTTTATATATTCTTGGGTGATAAATCTGTGAGTTTGTTGAGGAAAAGAAAAAGTGTGAATAATCACTCAACCGCCATTACTTTGATGTTGAACATCGTTGAACCTAAATTGAAACAGTTTTTGTGATGGAGTCTGTGAAGAAAACTGTTTTGATCCCGTATGAAAGATATATGAGGTACACTGAAAAAAGTGAACACAAAAAAGTTTCATCGGAGTCTAACATTGAACACAGCGACATCTTGGCAAACAATAGTAGCCATTCCGATGAAATGGATAAAGAAATGGACCCGATGAATAATCAGATTGTTAATACAGTTCAAACGACTGAACCTCAGGATGCAATCCAAAAATCAGAAGTTAACACATCGAAAAAGACACATACCAAGCAAAGAAAAAAGAAAATAAGAGGGGTTAAGCGTGAAATATCTAGACCTCCGGGTATAATCGCCGGTAAACTGACCAAGATAAAGAACAAACGCTGGATATCACTGTGAACAATATGGCCGATTGGAAAGATTATTTGAGTTCAATTTATTTTAATCCTGGTCACCCCGCATCGTACTCAGGAGCTACAAAGTTGCATCAGACTGTAAAATCTGAAAATAAGCACAACATTTCCAAGCGCGAGATTGTGGCGTGGCTACAAAATCATGAAAGTTATTCCCTGACAAAAAGTGTTAGACGAAAATTCCCGAGGTCTCGTGTTATTGTAAACGCTTCTGACAGTCAATGGGATGGAGACCTCATGGATATGAATGATGTTTCCAAAGACAACGACAATTACACCTACGTGTTAGTAATGATTGACATTTTTTCTAGGAAGTTATGGTGTGAAGCTATAAAGAGGAAAACTGCAATTAATGTGATCAATGCTATGAAACATATATTTGAAGGTGGAAGAACCCCTCGCGTCCTCCGAACGGATCACGGTTCGGAGTTCACAAACAAACGGGTCAAAAGTTACCTTAAGGGTCTTCATATATCTCAAATTTTTACGCAAAACGAAATGAAAGCCAATTATTCGGAACGGGTCATAAAAACTATAAAGCAGAAGATTTCACGTTATATGATAAAGCATAATAATGCTAGATATATCGACATTCTACAAGATATTGTGAAAAGTTATAACCATACAATACATCGTTCGTTAGGCACCACCCCTGACTCCATAACTGTTGAGAATGAAGATGAGTCTCGTCTCGATCAGTGGTTAATAAGACAGAAGGGAGGTGTTAAAAGTAAATTGAAGAAAAAGTTCAAATACAATGTAAATGATATCGTTAGAATATCACACACCAAAGCAGTTTTTGACCGAGAATATTCTCAGAAATGGACTGGAGAGTTGTTCAAAGTGACTAAGAGGTTTTACAGGCAGAACATACCCTTGTATACATTGACAGATTTCTTGGATGAAAACATTGAGGGTGCTTTCTACGAGTCAGAACTTCAAGGGGTGCGCGTTGATGACGAAACAGTTTACAGAATAGATAAAATTGTCAAAAAGAGGAAACGAAAGGGTCAAACTGAAGTCCTGGTGCACTGGCATTCATGGCCTGACAAATTTAATTCATGGATTTTAGAGTCTGATGTCGACAGATATCAAAATTAATAAGAGCAAGCTATCCGAGGGGAAACCATTACAATCATGAATAATAGAACAGATACCTTGACGAATATGTTTCAAACAGAACGCGGTCGTCTACATATGAATCTCCTTAAATGGATAGGAATTACTATTATGGTAATAACTCTGTCACTACCGGTTATAATAGTTCCAAAGAAGATACCACGTCAGACGGGGGACTATGAATTACGTCATACGAATGAGTCACGCCCCCCCTGATTACGAACAACACCCCTGTGGGTTCGTGAAAAAGTGGACAATACGATCAAACATTACTGTTACATTATGTAATAATCAAGGGCGCATTTATACACGCATTAGGCGAGTTGTGAATAACACTCCCGCGATTATAAGTATTCCGTATAACCAGTGGTCTGCCTTCAAGTATATATTCAGTGATGTTGATAAAACTATAAGAGAAGAGATGAACATTGATTCTCATTTGAAACAAAATAGAAACTAGTCATATGGATAATTATTATCTGTACCTGACTAGCGACGATTCCATAGATAAATATCCAGATAATCGTCCTTTCGACTTCACAATAGAGTTACCTGGTGTATTAATATTGGAAGGGGCGTGGTTATGTTGTTTGAAAGACATAAACATAACTGACCATATAGACACGGATTTATTATATATTTGTTCGGACATATGTGGAGAATCAATAGCCTGCGACACATCATCCCCCATCCTCCGGGTTATAAAGAGAGACACACGTGATACGGGTCATTGGCGGAGTTTTGAGGACTCATTCTACATAAACGTAAGACAGGATAAACTTCAGCGTCTCAGGATTTTTATAAGAGGCGATAAACTTTCTAAAATAAATGCAGAAAAAAGAGTGACCTGTACACTACATCTGAAGAAACATGTCGATCACGTATATTCCCGCAGATATTGAAAAGTGGAGAAAACATTTCAGGGACATGATTAATGGGAAGTTAACGCCAGATAATGAGGGTCGCTACTTTATTGACAAAACTCAAAATAGCGATAGTGAAGAAGAAGACGTTCTAAAACCACATATTAACGTAGTGACACCCATAGCGCAAGCGATTGAAATGGCCAAAGCAGAAGTTGCAGAAAATAAGTTGACACAAGCACGTAAGGCGTCCAAAAAAAACAATAAGAGGGTGTTACCTAACGATTTGGCTCATAACCCTAAGAAAGTGAAAACCACCTGGTTCGATAAACCATGAATGAATACAGAGAGTACCATACCTCTAAATTGGCATTATTTGAATCGCCCACGGTTGACAGCGGAATACAAGCGACAGAATGGATAAACTACAGACCCGTGAATCAGCTGACAGACACTGCAGCTTTAGAGTTCAATATTCCCGCCATGGCCACAACCTACATGGACCTCAAACGGACATTGCTACTTCTCAAACTCAAAATAACCAAGCAAGATGGTTCGGCTCTAACCGTTAATGACGATGTGGGTCTGATAAATGCACCCCTACATTCAATATTTTCGCAGGTCGATTTGAATATACAGCAAGTTCCCGTGAGTCAAGTCGGGCCGAATTATCCATACAAAGCATATTTCGATGTACTCTTAGAAACTGAACGTAAGGAACAGCTACATGGACAAGCGTTCGAAAAGGACACGGCAGGTGGTATGGACCTGGCAGATTCGAAAAGCGGGAACTCTGGCCTGTATTACAGGTCCAAAACAACCCGTACTAGTCAAATAATGGATATTATGGGATCAATTCAGCTTGACTTCTTCCAACAGGACAAATTACTACTAAATGGTCTCCCGCTCACGTTAAAATTCTGGCAGACGAGAGATGTTTTTAGACTGATGTATGCGGGAACCACTGAGACATACAAGTTGAAAATACAGGAAGCTAATTTGAGACTAGCCACTGTGAAAGTTAACCCCGGTGTATTACTCAGTCATACTGAGTCACTCAAGAAAAAGAACGCGTGTTATCCTTTTTCAAAATCTATCATAAAGACGTATACAGTGTCAAAAGGTGCATTCAGTTTGGGAGAAGATAATCTATTTCAAGGAAACGTACCCAGTAGCTGTATTATTGGCTTAGTATCATCAAAGGCTGAAAGCGGTTCACGCGATAAGAACCCGTTCAACTTTGCGACTTTTGGATGCAACTTCGTCGGATTTTACGTCAACGGGCAGTCTATGCCCGCCCAAGCACTCCAACCGAACTTTACCAGTAAGGAATATGTAGAAGCTTACAATACGATAATAAAAGATGCGAAACGAAAAGCCGTTCATATTACTTATGAGGATTATGCGAAAGGTTATTGCATATATCGGATAAACCCGCAAGGAATTAATCACGACAGGGTCATACCACACACAGGTCACACACGCCTCGAGATTAAATTCTCATCGGCTTTGAAAGACAATTGTACTGTAATCGTTTACGCAAAATTTCCTGCCTTTCTCAAAGTTGACGAGAGTCGTAAAGTTTGCATTGAATAATGAATACACGCGGACTCATGAGGGCGATAAATAGTTTCACAAACCATAATGAGATAGATGTTTGTCCCATAGACAAATTACCTCTTTATATCCAATATCCCCGGATGTATATAGTTAACACAGACGAGAGTAGCCAACCTGGACGCCACTGGATATTGATGACATTCCAGGAACATAACGCATCAGAGTTCTTCGACCCTATGGGATTAAAACCCGAGTGTTACAACGGACGATTTAAACACGTGTTGTTATTGAATGGACCTCGTTACGAGTGCAATGCTTACAGATTACAGGGTTCTAATATATGCGGTCCCTATTGCATATACTTTGCATTCTATAAACTGTGCGGATACAGTCTAGAAAATATAATGAGACGTTTCAGTGCCAATAATTATATGTATAATGATTTAATTATTAAGGATTTTATGTTGAAATATATTCTGTAAACGCTCTTCATTAGCGACAACGAGAGAAACACTCTTTAAATTATATAATGTATATAAATAAAATATTGTAAATACAATCATTTATCGTTCTTATATTATCATATGTATGACTGGGAAAATATATATATATATATATATGTATATGACTGGGTTGAGAGGGTGGGGTGGGGGGGGGGGTCTGTGGAGAGAGTCCGGTGAGGTGGTATTAGGTCTGTTGTCAAAACAAACAAAAAAATCTATTGTTTTTGTTTGTTTCGTCAAAAGCCAAAAAACAAAGGTATGTGAGCCATCCCCCCGAATGAAAAAAATAGATAATCGATACATATATATATTTATTCTGAAAGTAATTCAAGTTCACATATGGTAGGATATACAATATTTAACATCTGCTTTTCACTTTTAATGCCCGTAATCACAATTTTTCCATTATGAAAGCATGTAAAATGTATTTTCTCACGTCTGAACATTGCCGCAGGGAACAGCTCTAATTCGTAAGAACATTCCATAAGTTTCACTAAAATGTTTAAGTCAAGTTTTCCATTTAACTGACAAAATGCAGACATTGTCAAAATTTTTATGGAATTTAATCTCACTCGCCAACCACATTTTTGAATATGTCGAGCGTACCGACGCAATCGAACTCGTGTCTGTTTGACACTATCAGAAAGCCCGTTAACAACGATTTTACCCGTGTTAAACACGAGGCAACATCCACCGAATTTAGAATGTTTCCATACAACTCCGCTAAACTTTTTGGAATTGTATTCAATGTTCGAACAGCCGAGTGTCAAATCCCTTAGATTAATAGAACAGTTCAAATCTGCAGAACATACGACATTAGTTATTCGTAGCATCATAGGAGTAATGTTTAGATCAATGTCTGCATCCGGTTAATCAAACACGTTCTATCGCCGTTGGGGCAGCATTCCATACATCTTAAAGATCCTTCCTGGTTTTGGTGATCGTCGGTCAAATAGCACTGCACAGTCTGATCAATTTCAGGAATATTAGCACACAGGACGAATATAGCTCCAACTAGTTCTTCAAATTGGTCGAATGTCAGAGATATTCCGTATTTGGTTGCACACAAATCATCTGAATGTGCAGGCAGCCAATACCTGCGAATGTCAACACGCGGGATGCCGCTCTTTATCGTAATGAAGAAATTCCCTCCGATATGACGTCTCATGAATACATCGTCTTCACCGGTACGATAACTGACCACTTCTTGATGTATATCTGCTAAGTAAGATTTCAACTCTTTGAATCTCCTTAGATTTAATGTTATTCCAGATTTTGTCGGAAATTTATGGCCCGCAGAACTTTCACCGCACTCTCGTATATGTGTATATACAGATTTCCCCGGAATCGGCCGTCAAATAGGAAAATGTCATTTCCTAACGGGGCTAAGCATTGTGGATGGAACGCCCTCTCGTTGGTTTCAGTCCGTTGGTTTCCTTCAACATCGGGTTGATCAGTCATTGTTTTTTATTTTGAACCTGGAAAATAAGAAAACAAAACATTACTTATCAGTTACACATCGAGAATACAAAAGTCCGAAAGGAGTCCGCTCATGCGTTTGGTGGATGTTGGGTGTGGGGGGAGGCCCGCCCCCGCCCGCCCCGCCCGCCCGCCCTGGGGAGGGGGAGCCCCGCCCGCCCGCCCTGGGGAGGGGAGGCCCGCCCGCCCGCCCGCCCGCCCCGCCCGCCCTGGGGAGGGGAGGCCCGCCCGCCCGCCCGCCCCGCCCGCCCTGGGGAGGAGAGCCCCGCCCCGCCCTGGGGGAGGGGAGGCCCCGCCCCGCCCGCATACTCAATAAGAATAAGAAAATTGAGTCATTGAGTCAGTTCATTATGGAGAGAATACTACCCGCAGAAATACTGGAGAAAATATACAATCAGCTAATTGAAATGTCATCTATAAATCCAGAAATAAAAAAACAACTACTACACAATTGGTTTATAAGAGAAATTAAAATAATACTGAAGAATATAGATGAAGGATATTTTCCTGTACAACGATTGAAATCTTTGATTGCTAGGTCTGAATTTGAAACTGATTTCTTACAAGATATATTGAATCAAATGTATTCAAATCGCTGGGTATTTAGAGGCGTTCCTAAAAACAAAATACATGACATTCGTGAACTTATTGGAGATAACTTTGTGAGATTTGCAGAATACCGAGACTGGGTTTTCAATCAGAGAAGTTTTGAAGAAGTGACAATAATTCACGGATATATCATTCTCCGTGAACCGTGTACACTGTTCACGATTGAACAAATACTTAACAGCGGCGTGATTTTGGATTACATTTCTACAAGTAAATCGAAATATATTTCAGAATTAGAGAATGAATTAATCTGGTCATTCGGAATAATCTGGAATTATGGTGACTCTTCGTTGAGAAAATAAAAAAAAAAAAACATAGTTGTTTTTGGTTTAAGTATAAACCAAAATGAGATTGTACTGGAGGTAAAAATGTAATGATAGAAAAAAAACAACTAATTCATAACTAACCTGTATAGAATATTTCACACGCACAGTATAGGACTAACGAATTTGTAATTGTGAACTGGATCGGGTAGCATTTTATAGATCGAAAAAATGGACACCTTGGATAAATTGACCAATGACGGTCATACGTTTATAGTAATACGTGTTCATACACGCTCGATGTTATCTAACATCGAACGTGTTTGAACAAGCCTTAGTATAATCCGATAACTACCATCGATCGAATGTTTACACTCTCATTACAACCTTGATCAAATATAGACGATTAAATTATATATATTACGTACCTCGTTCAATATCCATATGGCAGTGTATCCATGTTATCCAATCGTCTGCGTTTGGTATAAACAACTCGGTACTGTTTGTCCTCAGATCTGTTATATATTTTTCTTTTTCCTTTCGATCTGCATATTTTCCTTGGATTGGTTGTGGTGATGGGCACTGTGCTTCCAGATTCTAACAGCTCTTTAATCGTCTGGAAATTGATGAATTGTGAATTTTCAAAGTTCAAAGAGAACCCTCGAACTTTACACGTCTCTTTAGCTTTATTTGTTCGATAAGCGTAATTCTTGGGGCCTCCAGAAACAAATTCTTCGATGTATTCATCAGGATCTAGCTCGCTGGTCAGTTGTCCCAAATAGTCGCCCAGTGGGGGATTAATTTGATCCTCAGTGCTGCTAAATACACAACTATCCGTGTCGTAATATAATACTCTTCTGTCCAAGGAATGAATAACTTCATATAGCATTAATCGAGCGTGGCACGTCGTGAATGTGGCCAAATATATGTTATTCGCTGCTCCACAAGGCACACAGTCTTTTCGATAGGTCCACTCCATTTGAAGAATGTCATCAGTTATGACATGAAAATTTTCCATTTGTTTCATTGGATTTGAAATGAGCTGGAATAGATTGTCTTGTTCCGATTCATGGAAATACTCGGTCTGTTTGAAATTCTGGTTTTGGCCTAGCTTCCCCCAAAATGAGTTGAGCATGAGCTTACTGATTTGCCTCAGTCCTGGATTCTTTTCGATGCTTTCTCTGTCCAGTAATATACCTTCGTTGTCTTTATACGCTGTGATGTATTTATCCATGTCTTCGTTAGATTTTATCCAATCCGGAGGACCGCTAGCCTGCTGCTTGAACTTTAAGAATGTGTTTATATATTCCGTGAATAATCCATTTTGTTGGCTATAGTCTGACGTTTCGGTCCAATGGTATATTTCATATATTTTGAGAATCTTGTATCCCACTTTGACAGCTGTCTCCAGTTCAGGAATACACCAAACACCGGTAATAGCTCTCTGTTGGCACGTACACGTGCAAGGTCGTTGATTTTCATTATCAGCACAAGTCCTGCACAGTGGAAACTTCAGTTTACCTTCGGATCGATACGGTAATACGGGGTGATAGAGTCCATTAGGTGGTAAAATCTTGACTTGCGCTATTCCGAAGTAATCCTTAAGCTCGGTAATGTCATCGCCCAAAATGATTTTCGGGTGTCCAATCGGGTAGCGAGAGTATTTGAGCACACTTGGATACAGCGACGTGAAGTCAAAATAATGTATTTTCTCACCAACGGCAGTTTTGTAGTGTAATTTAGTTGCATTCGTTCTGCCGCCGAAGAAACTGTCTCTAGGCTCTAGCCGTTCAACAATGTCTAAGCTAGCGATGAAGTCACGAAGCTCCGGATTAGTCTTTCGAGCAGCGACGAACTCGTGTTCCCAAATGCACACATATTTCATGCCTCGACTTTCTATAAACTTCTTCTTTTTCTGTGTGAGTCCGTATAATTCATTAGGTGTCTGGTTGGTTATCGGATTCTTGACTACGTCTCTATCGTGACTCAGACAAAGTTCACATCCATGGAATTGACATCCGTGAAATTCGAATGCCGTGTTTAATTCTTCGCAATAGCCATCCAATC
Source organism: Siphonodentalium dalli (assembly GCA_032622095.1). Lineage (NCBI taxonomy): Eukaryota > Metazoa > Mollusca > Scaphopoda > Gadilida > Siphonodentaliidae > Siphonodentalium > Siphonodentalium dalli. Next base: position 187,089,921 of record CP136063.1, on the reverse strand, counting down.
TGTACTTTGCATCATCGAGTTTCTTTTCACGGCCGTTCAATGCGTGAGTTATGTGAACTTTGTCTTTGAACATCATCCATTCCAGCCATTGAATAGAACTTTTGCTGTATTGATCTTTATATGATGTCTTGGGGATTCGAGCTATCTGGGATTTGAGAAATTCTTTGTCACGAATTTGTACGCCGAGTTCATCTTCAAGTTTTGTTTCTTGAACCCATTCACCTTTGTATAAAATAGACAAAGTTCCATCTTTACATTTAGCAGGAAGCCACGTTTTCCCTTCGGTACTTAGACGCACTCTCCATTCCTCGTCGACGAATTTCGTTCTGAATATACCCATACATACCGATGCGATTGTAACGTATTGGAATGGATCAACCGCACCAACCAGTTTGAACTTCATATCGCCAGAAAACTCGTCAATTACGGGTTGTATATTTCCAGTCGCATTCATGATGTGGGTTCTGAATTTTATGCAAGCTTGTCTCAAAATATTGACATCACTACGACAATAATCCGATAATTCTTTCTTGAAGATGAAAACTGCATTTGTTTGAGCAGCGTGCCATTTCGTGAAGTCTTTTCGTTCAGCCACACTCATATAATCAGCGCCGTAATATTTGGCATCCGGATAGGGTCCTTCATAATTCTGGTTGGCTGATTTATTGAAAAAGTGCGGGAACCATCCTTTTTTCTCGCCATCCAGACCGAAAGTTTTCGGTAACAGTGCCAACTTCATTGGTAGAAAGCTGAGACTGTCCAGTACTTTGATATGAAGATCTTTTTCCACGTATAGGTACATCAATTTGGATCCATTATATATAACTTTGGGTCTCAATGATTGATCAATGAGATATTCCATGAGAAAATATCCATCGTAACCCTTGAAGTTGTGAGCCAGTGCTATGAATCCCTTGTGTTGTTCCGAGAATAACCATTTTCCAAACTTTTCACCGGTATCAGGACCGCTAAATATAACCTCTCGGAGCCCGCATGTATCCGAACATAAATTTCGGTCACTCTTCTTCTTCTTCTTCTTCGCATCACTGTCGATACACGCATCACATAGAGGTCCGCAATTTCTACAGTTCGGTTTCACTTCCAACGATTCATGCATGCATTCGTAGCAAGCTGTTTGGGCGACGAGGAAGTTCGGTGTATGCTGGACTTTTCCGCACCGTGTTTTTAAACAGTTCTGAAAACTAATAATTGAACGTTTTAACCTCTAGCTTTATCGATAATAAACTAACAAAATAAAACGTCTACACTTTGTTTAGATAATTATTTATAAAAAAAAAATGTTTTGGTATGGGTTCAACGTTAATAAAGAGCGTTGACGTATTACTATTGTTCGTTGGTTGATCCTAAAAATTACTCCTTCCAATCTACGTGTCAATATTATAAATGTATATCATGATCCGACATATAACCTGTATAATTGTCGATTCAAGCACGCAGATATCAAGTTCAATAAAGTTAAAACAATTATATATTACGGTTAGTTTACTATATAACAATTACAAAATCTCTTTTCACAAAAAAATATGGTACACATTTTTTCAATGTGTCAAGAATTAAAAAAGTTAATTACTCGATTTAACATCTGTGACTCAGTTGAATTTTAATATTGAGACCCCCCTTAACTTTGGTCGAATTCAAGTATGTTATTGTTTTATGGTAATCTCACACGCGAGGTAACAGCTAAAGAGCGTTCAGCGATAATCTAATATAATTTTAAAAAATGAAAGAGCGTCTCTACTTATGCGCGCCTTTAATAAAGAGCGTTGACGTATTAATATTGTTTGTTGGTTGATCCTAAAAATTACTCGTTCCAATCTACGTGTCAATATTATAAATGTATATCATGATCCGACATATAGCCTGTATAATTAACGATTCAATCACGCAGATATCAAGTTCAATAAAGTTAAAACAATTATATATTATGTTAGTTTACTATATAACAATTACAAAATCTCTTTTCACAAAAAAATATGTTACACATTTTTTCAATGTGTCAAGAATTAAAAAAGTTAATTACTCGGTTTAACATCTGTGACTCAGTTGAATTTTAATATTGAGACCCCTTAACTTTGGTCGAATTCAAGTATGTAATTGTTGTTATATGGTAATCTCACACGCGAGGTAACAGCTAAAGAGCGTTCAGCGATAATCTAATATAATTTTTAAAAATGCAAGAGCGTCTCTACTTATGCGCGCCTTTAATAAAGAGCGTTACGTTATCACGATTTCGACTGTAATGTGTTACATATATATATATCACAATTAGGTTAAGACTCACCTGACACTTAGCACATTTCTTGCATATATGATCCTCTTTACAGTCCTGGCAATCCTTTGTATGTAAAGGTGCATATCCTTCAGAACATTCCAATATATCATGTTGAATGGTTTCGAAGTCGAAGAAACAGAATTTAGCTCTTTCATCATCAGTAACGGGAGGTATGGCCCTTACATAGCATTCGTGTGGTCCCATTGTGTATTTGTCACACGATCTACAAAATGTTTCTCCGCACACGTGTTGATTCGGACGTCTTTTCCGTCTCTCCATGACTTTTGTACAGTCCAAGCATTTCCACCATTTTTCGCAAGGAGCTGTCGTTTCTCCCGAAGCTTGATTAATAGGTTTTGCTTTATGACGCACGAAACATTGATGAGACATACACGTCATATTACAATCTGAACAATGTTCTTTGTTTTCACTTTGTTCACATTTATCACTTTTACACACGAAACAGGTGTGTTCACAATAATGCTTTCCTTTGTTTGAATAATGTTTTAAACAATGCACACAGAAATATACATTGCTAAAGAATCCCGTTATGGATTGTATAGCGTGGAAATGTTCATTAGCAGTGAGATATAAATATATCACGGGTCTTTCTATACCGTCTGTAGGCGCGCTGGTAATGAATTTATTACCCAGTCTAGCACTGACGACTAGTATTGTCAAATTCAGAGTGTCCTCGAATGCTTTTAGATCTGCTAAACTAGCTGGTCTGTCTGTTGATACACCTGCGATGACACTAATTGCTTTGGCTAATTTTCCTTGCTCAGTACGTTTTTTGTGCAGCACATTTTTGTAATAATTGATCGGTACTTTTCTGTATTCCATGATGAGTTGTAAATTATTTCTGGTTCCTCTATTCTGTGTTATTTCTAGCCATTCATCAGGACTGCAAATATTTAATTTACACCAACATGTGGTGATAGCCCGAGCCATACACATATTGTCGGTATTTTCAATCGTAACGATCGATGTTTTATTTCTTAGATTGTCACTTTCATCATGTAAAGCCGTTATCCTCCTCCGTGCTCCGCCTTTAGGTAACTCGATGGTGCCTATATCTATGCGGAAACTTTGATTAACAGTCAGTGTTTGGTTGCTGTTCAAAACGAGTTCGATTCTGTCAATCACAGTGTTAGCATTTAACGTTTGCAACGTTTGTAACGGAACTACTATAGGGTTGTCCAAACTCTCATGTTGAATGATAACTCTGCCAAGATCATTGTCAGCCAAATTTCCACGAGCTCTTTGAATAGTGTCCTCGAACATTGAATGTAGATTCCTGTATATGTCGATTAACTTTTTCTCTTTGTAAATTTCATCTAATTTGATCTCATATGTTCTCTGTGTTGCCAAATTGTTTCCGAAGGTTCGTTCACTCCTTTTGCGAATGCTATATCCGGTTATTTGAATATCAGAACTGCCGGCTGTTTGATTGTCTGATTTTACAGCTCCTTCTTGATGAGGTGTATGTTCGTCTTCTCGGTTTTGTAATCCTGATGGTCCAGCTGTACCGGGTTGTGAGTTGTTAACATCATTTTTAGGCGCATCATGTTCTCCGTATCCGATTTGGTTCGGCCATGGGTCATCTCCTGAACAAAGCGTAGATGCTTCAATTATATCTTCATCCAGTTGATAAGCTACGATAGCCTTGTCGTATTCTTCGATGTCTTGCAGAATACATTCTATTTCATAAATTTCATCCACTGTCAGAGGTGTCATTATTTCTTCAGCCATTTTTCGAGAAGTCCTGAGTAGTGATTACAACGGCGTCTATTCACTATATGGAATACAGCTTAGTCATATATATTTTTATACCATAAAATCCCGAACATATGCAAGCACGAATGACGTAACATTATATAAGATTATATATATGAACGTAATGTATGAATAGGCCGATAATTGGTTTTTACGGACGAGGCAACATTAGTTGTTTAACTGGTTATTATTACGTAACCCTGTGTTCCCCCCGCTGAGAACACCTGCAGATTATCTATTTTTCTAAACATCGAACATGTCTGAACCTATCATTGATACAATAGCAGTGATATAATGTTACATCATCGGTGCTACCTGTAGTTTTCGGCATACAAAATGATCGTAAGTGTGACTGGTGTGATAAGTGGTTATTACGTAATGTTGTTATAACAATGTCATCAAAGCAATTTCTATTATTGAGTGTCTCACGACCTGACGTAATATGTATGCATGTTTTGGCTAACTAATTATCGTGTTAATGCTAACAATGACACAGTTTATCAACCTTAATTGATACTAACCCGTTTGTTCAGACATTAAATCGATATGTTTTCTGAATAGCATATAACTGTGAACGGGGGAAATAATATAATTCATTTGGTAAAGCAAAGGTGTGAAAGACACATTGTTACCACCAATGTCGCGTGTACATACTTGAAAATATGTACACGCGACATTGTTACCACCAATGTCGCGTGTGTGATTGCGTGTACAGCGAATATGACAATTCATTCTGGAGGGTTGTAATTTTTCACATTACAATTTTCGACCGTTAGTGATTCAACATAGTACATCTCAATACTTCCAATAATTCACGATAATACACACCTGTCATATACTCAATAACTTCATCTGGGGTAGAGAGAGTGTAAAGAATAAACGCTCTTTATTATTTATGTAAAAGTAATGGTGTCTATTTTCAGGTATGACAATTATATGAACTGCGTCCGATAAAACACTGGAATGTATGCATTCATATCGATGGTCACAATGTCCAATAAAGCTATTTCTAAACATCGATTAATAAATACATTGAAACATTGGTTGAACAAAAAAATAATTAAACATTCGACATTTTGGGGGTTTTGAAATTTTTGAAATATTTGAAATTTTTGAAATTTTTGGAAGATTTGAAATTTTTGGAAGATTTGAAATTTTTGGAAGATTTGAAATTTTTGGAAAATTAGAAATATTTGAAGTTTTGAAATTTTGGGGTTTTGATAATTTGGAAGTTTGGAAATTTTTTTTTGGGGTTTTTTGATAATTTGGAATATTTTAGTACAACCAATTTTATCCTCGAACAATTTTACCCTCAAACAATTTTTAGACCCAAAGATTCTATTTTGAGAAGTGAGGCGAACGAGACACCCACAACCAATTTTAGACCCAAAGATTCTATTTTTAGATGTGACGCGAACGAGACACCCACAACCAATTTTAGACCCCAAAGATTCTATTTTTAGATGTGACGCTAAGGAGACATCTATTCTTCTCATATGTTATGTTGTTTTACGTTTGCACTCGCCTCACGCATTTTGAATGTGCGTTCCTCACGCTGAATTGGTCATTGTCACATGGTTATTATACTAATATTAATAAATAGCAGACGACTAATATAAATTCCCGTTGTTTGGTAAGCCTTTGAGATCCTGCATGGTGTCTTTTTGCACGTTTGTAACATCCTGGCCGTGTGTGTCTTTTTGCACGTTTGTATGCGAGATCCTGATCGAGTGTCTTTTTGCTCGAAACCATGCGACAATGACCAATTCAGCGTTACTCACCAACCTCGAAACCACGTGAAGAAATCATACCCAGCAACATTCACAATACGAAAAGCTGTGAATATACGTCCACACCTCGTAACTGTCATGATAAAGACAAGATTGAATATATAACACCAATATAAAATAACAACACGGAGACGTCAAAACACGACTCCACATGCAGGTAAGCAAAGAAAGCTACCAAAGAAAAATATCAACACGATAAGAAGTTCCATGGGTTCATCGCCACTGCTAACCGCAAATGGCAGAAATGCTGCTAAATTCAATTCATCAGCCATGACCGGAACTATCAAACCTGAGCAAATGAGAACAACAAGAATCAGACAACCCCCGAAAACCTATACACCTAGCAGAAATGAATCTACCATCAAGGGTTACTATCTAAACTCCGGAAAGCTGAAGAAAAAGTCTACTCTGGCAGAACAACGGGAAGACATAGTATCTAAAGATAAAGCTGGAAACTACATACTATCCATGCAATCTGATATTTACAATGCATATACAAAAGCTTTACTAGAGCTGATGGATGAAGAATCAACAAAAAGCAAGGAGTTCGACAATACAATACGAACAAGTAAGGATAGGATAGGATAGGATAATTTTATTTACAATATACACACATGGAAAGTACAATTACAAATAAATATAATATTGATAGACTATACATGTATATTGCTAGGGGTAATATAGTCATGACTGTAATGATCGACGTGGTACACAGGCTGACGTCGTTATCAAAATAAAAACAAGCAGAAAGAACAGAAGCAAAGTTACTCAAAGCTGCAGTGTAAACTGCTATCATACGACCTATAGAGTTATGATTAACGGCAACAACAAAGACCATTATATGCTGAATATACATACAATCATTGCATCTAGGCTAACAAAAATGGTTAGCACCGATATACCAACATGCAATAAGACAGCTGAACATGTAAATAGCACACTATCTAATCACAGTTCCGCTATTCTGGAAACAATAAAATCCCCAGATAACGAAATACAACCAGAACCCTCATATAATACTCCATCTGAACTAGAGGTACCATCTCCAGGCAGGATAAACGACTCAACTGCCAACAAACTACTACCCGAAAATATCATACCTACAACAAATAACGCAAACAAACAAAAAATCAGTAAATATGATTCAACCACATCTCCAGACAGGATTAACGAATCAGCTGTCAGTACACAAGCACCAATAAAACTCGTATCTATCACAAATAACGAGAATAAAAATGACACAATTGTTGAACCCGAGATAACTGAGCAATCCTTAACAACTACTGACATCATCAGTAACTATGGCTCAACCAAAAATAAACAAATAACAAAGAAAGCTATACATGTAAACAAAATGTATGCTGCAAAAAAAAGTGTCATAGCTGCTGCATAAGAGATAAATCACCTACACTTATCAAACGACAGTATGCAAACAAAAATAACATCTAATAACGACTTGAATACTGACAAAAACATAATCAGTGATAATACACCCAATGACTATGCAAATAAAAATCTGGAAAGTATAGCAAAAAACACCAGGGTCAACAAAAACCATCAAACACAAGATAACATCACTAAAACTAACCCAAATGCAAGTAATGAAACTTGTCATAAATTCGAAGAGGATAATAGTAAACCTATATGTCCAATCTGTATGAATGAAATACATAACATCTATCTAAATTGTGGAAAATGTGATGAATGGTTTCACCCAAACTGTGAAGGCATAAGCGAACACCAAGCTAATGCGGAAAATATCCAATCACACACCGACAATTACATAATTTTATTATGCTCGATTTGTTATATGAAAGATCTAGAGCATACTAAAAAAAAAACCTGTCTGCCCAACAAGACAGCACAACTGGTGACAGCCATGAAATAAAAATAAAACCATAGCAAAATAAAAAATTACTAAAACCAAACAAAAGAATAGTAGTAACACAGGCTGTAAAGATAACTGTGAAATGCAAAAGGCAGCCCTACAAGCTGAAATAGCAAGGCTTGAGGATACTATAAATGAACAAACAAAAACAATTAAAGTACTGAGAACAAGGAATGAAGTGGCTAATAACACAATACATCAAGCCAATGATACGTATCCACCATCAAATACGAATAACCATCTAAACATCATGCAACGATTACAACAGCTAGAACACGATCAGATTAAACTACGTCTAACAGAAGCAGAAAGAAATATTAAAACAATTCTTAGACGTAACGAAGTACATCATGCAAAGCAAAACCTGAGCCAGTACACACAAACAGAAGCAACAAACCCAAACAAAATCCGGGTAAACCGAAACAACTGTGTTAACCAAAATACTGTGTGACGCTGCTATATTGAAAACACCAACTTAAAGGTACTCAACCCGATAAAACTCCTCTCAATTACTATTTCAATGGCTTCGGGGGTCAAAAATATTTGATTCGAGTCGAGGAAGTCACACATCAAAGCTCAGATTTGTTAGATATCGATTTTAGAAATCTATTATTTTTCATTATCGGGAATACTATCTGGCCCAGAACTCAGTCAAAATTGCGTTAAAATTACCACTTGATTTTAGAGTTATTCATCCTTGTCTGTTTGAATAGATTTGGAGTACACATCCAGAGCAGATTACGGCAGTTATTAGTACTCATCTCGAGAACATAACAAATTTGAAAAATCAATATCTAATAACTCTGAGCTTTGTTTGATGGGTTTCTCGACTCGAATCAAATATTTTTTACCCCCAAAGCCAAAGAAATAGTAATATAGGACCCTCTGATCGGATTGTTGTTGTTGGAATCTGTTGAGATGGGGACCCTCTTTACGGGTTGAGTACCTTTAATCAACCATATACCGGTAGCAACATCAGACTATCGTGTAGAAAATATTCGGAACGATAACATGCAGAATAATCACAATTTTCAACAACAAAAGCGAATAATAACCGCATCAGATAAACAGAAAACTGCCAACTGCCAGCGAGAACCTGAACATCATTTTTTAGAGCATGGCAGGGGGTCGACCCAAAGGGCCATACAAACAAATCATTACCAGCCTATACCACAGAAAATTATGACAGATCAGAAAATTGTGAGAAAAAACAAAATAGAAAAGCGAAACCATCAGCTTATATTACATCATGTCAGAACACAAATGACAAGCAATATAGCAACACAACCTCCACCAAACTGTGACCTATATGCATGGGAGACAACATCAGTAATAAATCAACATTCTCCGTTAAGAATCGAAAATATAACTGAGACACAAAAACTCAATATAGCTTCAATTAACATCCAAAATATACATACAAACAAAGTGGTATTACAACATGCAATAGAAACATACGACATCATATGTATCCAAGAACACTGGCTTTTCCAATATCAAATTGCTCGAATAAAAGAACTAGCCGAAAACTTTAACAACTTCAGTAAGTCAGTAGATCAGAATGAACAACTACCACCAAACATGCGGGTCAGGGGCTATGGGGGAGTATCAACCTTATGGCACAAAAATCTCAATAAAATCATCGACGCTAAAGAAGATGGTGACAACAGAATTATCTGTATTACAATCAAAAGCAGCCCAACAAATATATGCCTAATAAATGCATACATGCCCAGTAACACTCACTCGGTTGATAAAAAAGACAAAGATGAATACAATGAGACACTGGAAAAAATATATGCTATTATGATAAAATACTCAGATCATAAAATAATAATAGCAGGGGATATGAACGCTTCATTAGATAGACAACCACCTAATGAGCAAGACAAACTTTTCAAAAAGTTCTATATAGACCATGAGCTTACCATACCTAATGGATATGTTCCGGAATTCACATTTAGACATCATAATGGGAAATCACAATCCATCATAGACTATTTTATTGAATCCACAAAACATGATAAAATTCTATCAAATATGCAAGTTATCGATGTTCCATCAAATGTATTTGATCATGAGCTCATTAAAGTCGAAATGAAAATAGCACCCTTTGTAAAAATACAAAATAGTCTTGAAAACATCTCACAAAAAAGAACAAACTGGAGAAAATGTGATTTAGTCCTCTACAGACAGCATATAGACAAAACCAATCACCTAACACAGACCACTATACACAATAATCTGGAAGAATCCATTTTGAAGTTTGGCCAAATGATAATAAGCGCAGCAGAGAAAGCCACACCTGCCAAAAGGCATAAAAAAAAATCCCCAATGCTCAAAAACAATGGAATCCAAGCATAGCCAGTGCGATACAAGAAAGTAAAAAGGCCTATTATCAACGGAAAACGGCAGGTAGGCCAGCTGACACAAATAATCCACTTAAAGTGGCACAAATGGCCACTAAAAAGAAGTTAAGATGTACACAAAGGCAACAAATAGCCGCAGAGAGAACCCAGCTATATGATGAAATCTCTCAAGCCAATGCATCTAATGATCAAGTGCTATTCTATAAACTTATAAATAAACAAAGGCTCACCAGGAGTGTAGTCACTGAGTATATTGAATTAGATGGACACCAATATGGTGCCGAACAGATGATGGATGGGTGGTTTAAACACTTCAAAAAACTGTCAGAACCAAAAACTGCTGATAGATTTGATGATACATTCCACAAACAAGTCTCGGCTGATATTGAAGCTATTGAACAAATATGTCGTGATAATAAACCATCTTTAGAACCAGTCACACTGCATGAAATTAAAATAATTGTCAATAAGCTCAAACTAAACTAGAGGTCAGATTCCATGGAATCAGATATACTTCCATGGTATTCCATCCCATCCCATGTGAGTGTTATGCGTATATATGTGTGTTCCTCTTCGTGCGAATGCATATTCGTGCCTTACGATCCGATGTTGGACTTGCATTGATATTTCTAAATTTAATATATATTTTGGTACTTCTGTCTGTCTGTTTGTTTGTCTGTCAGCTATGGCCGGGAAAACTGCTGGACGGATTTTGACGAAATCTGATAAATGTGGGTACTTTTGTCCAGGGAGTGTTTTGGACGGGTCGAATCGTGATCCCCGACCTGACATTTGTCTTTAAAAAGCTCAATCGAAGCTCAAATCGGGTAAAACAGACGGATTTCCACGAAATTCGATACCTAGGGGTACTTTTGTCTGGGGAGTCTTTTGGGCGGGTCAAGTCGTGACCCCCGACCTGACATTGACATTCGAAATGATCAGTTCAAGGTCAAATCGGGTAAAACGAACGGATTTCGACGAAATTTGATACCTAGGAAAACTTTTGTCCGGGGAGTGTTTTGGACAGGTCAAATCGTGACAATATGTTACTTTTACAGTAGAGCGGACATACCTATATAGTATATCGGTGAGCATATTCATGCATTTGCCTTGATTCTTGATAAGTCCGTTTGAATTTGCGTCATGAATAGAGGGTTTGAATTTGAGTAATATATATCACCCGTTACAACGTTATACGCTACCAGGGTTAAACCGTTCAATATAAATAATTAAAAAGTGTACTAATCTTGCGTTTAGATACTACTTATCACATCCACTCATCAAAAAGTTTTTATCTCAATATATGATTTTCGGAGTAATTTTCCCCATTTGATCTTCGGTGGAATTTGCCAAATCTGAAGCCACCGACACAAACACTCACTTGAGCAGGTTGCGTTTATATTAGAGAGGTCAAATTTTGGAAGCATACCTACAGTATACCGGCTTACGTACCACCGCATTAAACTCGCTCCTACATTAGCCCGTTTGGATTTGGGGCTAAAAATCGGCTAGTGATAGACTACAGAAGTATACATATTTATGATATATAGCGTTGTCACGAGTAAACCGTTCCATCTGAAAATGAGAAAATCGCCCTCTGGATGCGCGTGAACACTAGCCATCAGATGTACTCGTTAAAAAAATTTTATCTCGATGTTTGAATTCCCCCCCCCCCCCTTGCAATTTTCGTGGAATTTTCCTAAAGTCTCAACCCACACTGACACGCATTCTCCGTTGGGCATGTTACATTTATAGTATAGCCGTCAAACTTCTGGGAAGTACATAAAGTATGTCAACGTACATGCTACGACATTATTTTGCTCTTTAACCAGCCGGTTTGGATTTGGCGGGAAAAGTAGTCCCAATATTTCCGTACCCCGTAACGCGGAAAGTACTGGGTAAAAACATTTTTCAGCGGTATATTCGAGTCCGAATCTATCGTCCAATTCGGAATATGCAATAAAATATTTTGAGCTCTGTACTTATGAAAAAACAAAAAAAACAAAAAAAACATTGGTTTATTCATCCTGGTGTATAGTTTGTCCATTTTTATGGCGGTAACTCCTCAGGAAAAGCTCGGACACAAGTTTTGATGCCGTTGGTCTGTAGGGCATATCGAGTTGTGCATACGGTCCAATTTTCGATGCTCTGCTCCTTATAATTTCCGAGATAATAAAATGACATGTTTTCGTATAAGGGGAGATAACTCTGCGAAGAAAGCGCGGACAATATTCGTTATGCGACTAAGGCATAAAACTCATTTGCCCCAACATACTTACCAACTTTTAGTTTTCTACTGCTCATACTTTCCGAGTATTTTAATAATAATAATAATAGTGAAAAATATATTATTTTTTTAATTTCATTCCGTGGCGAAGCGTTCTGGCGACGTCGCGATACCTTCATTTTCAGTATCCCTTAGATGCCTACGTTCCCTAGAGATTTCACGGTCCTCCTCCAATCAGTTTCTGAGTATTTTCAATAAAACGGAAAACGGCCCCAATAGAAAAACAATATACTTCCTTGGTTACACCATGGAAGTATAATAAAGCAGCTGACTATGCTGGAATTACGACTGAACACCTCAAATATAGCATAGAAGAAACTGCCCCAATAATCATGAACATCATAAACACTATATATGAAAAACGAGAAGTGCCAAAAGAAATAAAAATCGGCATATTAACACCTGTACCAAAAAAGGACAAAGACCCAACAAACCCAGGGAATTACAGGGGCATAACTATCAGCTCCATAATATGTAAAATCCTAGAAGCAACCCTGCAAGACAAATTAGACAACATACTATTACCATCGCAAAATAAAATGCAACGTGGCTTCACTCAAGGCACATCACCCCTAGTTGCTGGGCTTATGATAACTGAAGCATTCAATGAAAGCAAAGACATAAATGAGAAATTAATATTAGAAACCCTGGATGCTGAAAAAGCATTTGACGTTGTATGGCATAAAAGCCTACTGAGAAAACTTTTCATTGATGGGATCCACAGCGACCTATGGCTACTTGTAAATTCATTACATCATGAGGCGAATACAAAGGTAAAATGGGGTGGATCATACTCCTCATATATACTACTTCACCAAGGAATAAGACAAGGGTTTAAATTATCAGCAATGCTCTATAAAAGATTTAACAACGACATGCTAAATCAGCTAAGTAACAATGCAGCTGGGTTTAAAATTGGCACAATTGATATAACAGCCCCCACCTGTGCAGATGATGTAGCCATCTTAGCAAAAACAACAGCTGATTTACAAACTCTCACAAGTATTGTATACAATAACTCATGTAAAGATCGATTCGCAATGAACGCAACTAAATGCGAAATTGTCCAAATGAAAACATCTACACAAAAATTGAATGGTGAAATAAAAACTGTCCTAGGTGGAACACCTGTTAATATCGTAGGCTCCACCAAACACCTAGGTGTAGAGCGTAATCCAACGAATACCCCAGATATCCCAAAACGAATAACAATGGGCAGACGAACCCTATACTCATTGATGGGCACAGGCCACAGGGCTACATGGAACAAACGGTATATCACCAGTAATAGCATACCAAATATGGAACACTTTTGTCATTCCTAGAATGCTGCATGGTATAGAAATCCTACATATGAAAAAAATGACATAGATGAACTCGAACGTTTCCAACGAAAAACCATGAGACAATTGCAGAGTTTATTAACACGCACAGCAAATGCTGCTACAAATGCACTTATTGGTGCTATTCCCATCCAAGGCACTATAGATCTCAAAATTACAACATTCTATATTAATATAGCCAAAACACACAACTCTGCAGAGCGAGCTATCTGATCTTGCAATAAGACAACTTATCATGAAAAATGACAACAGCCATAGCTGGTTTGTACATGTCAGGGACATACTTTCCAAATATACCCTTCCTGACCCACTGCATATCATAAGCACCATCCACAGTAAGGAAGATGCCAACAAATGGAAAACAATATGTAAAAAAGCTATATACCAATATTGGCATGATATTAATGACAAAGAGTTCTCCAGTAAAACAACATTAACAATGATCAAACTGCAAGAAAATTCCAGCAGCAAATGTCATTTTGTATGGGATTCATCAAAATACTCGCTCGCTGCCACAAAAAAGGCTATTATAAAAATATGGTTGATGACAGACACTTATTTACTACAAATAAATAGAAAAAGATTCAGACAAAACCTGACCTCTGCCATATGTCCACTCTGCAAACTAGCTGATGAGGACAGAATACATTTCATTTCACAATGTACGAACACTAGCAACCAAACGACATCGTTACATACAAAAACTCAAACTATGTCTCTCAAAAACTACCACTGACAAATACATTATTGATCAACCATAACTCTTAACTCAGTTAACCTTAGACTGCACAAAACTATAAACCTGGAACCTTACCGAAAAAGAACAAATTGAAAAACTGGCAAGAAATTTCTTATACTCAATTCATGTGCACAGAGTAAACACTTTAAAAACAGAAGCAGACAAGCACATATAAAATGACAAACTAGCCGAGCTGTACAGGAAAAACAACTACCTGTAAATATTCTTGTCAATACGACAATTTTAACTATAAACAAAACAAAAATATACATGTACATATGTACATATGAAAGCTCATCTTAAAAGTTCTTATGTGTAACTTACACACACACAAATCTTTTAACTCACTAGTACCACAATTCTACCAACTATTTTATCATTATTGCAGTTTTACCTGGTTTTATTTGACTTATTTTTACTTCCATTATTTTATATACCCAATATAATGGGGTGCTCCTCACTTAAAGGAGGGAAATCCACAACTGCAAGCAAGCAACAAGCAAGATTCCCCACTGTGTATTAATTAATCTACATTTAATAAAACTCAATTTTGTTTGTTTGTTGTTTGTCGTGTGTTTGTCCGCTCATAAATAGGCGACAAAACGACTGGACCATATGAGTGATTTGACCGGGGGAAGCTTATTAGATATGTCACGTTGACCTCAGATGTCTTAAAAGAGAACTAATAGGCCTATATAAGAAAGGAGAGAAGAATGACCCAGCTAACGTTACCGATCAATTTAATTGACATGCATAACATGTAAATTATGGAGCATAGTATAGCTAGGTAGCAGCAAAATGAAGACAAGATGTGCAGAATTATGAGCAATAATTTTTTTAAGAGCGTTATTTATCCGCTTAGAAGATATGTAGGAACATTGGTTCAGATGGGTCACCTGACCAGGGGATTGTCATTGGATAGGCGCATTTGACCTCAGATGACTTAATGGGTGAATAATACATTATATGATAAACGAAGAGCGTTTATTGTCAGCCCAGGTGAATATGTGGGAAATATAATATAGGTGCACAAAAGTAAAATGACGCGGGGACTGTCACGGGATAGGTGTAAATAGTGTTGTTGACCTCAAGTGACTTAAAGAGCCACTAATAATTATTAATAAAGAGCGTTTATTATCAACTTAAAAGATAGATGTAACTCTATCCGGACAGTCATGCAATAGGTGATATTTACCCCAGATGAATATTAATTATTTCAAAAGAATAAAAACTGGTACATAACAAAAGCACGCTGGGAGAGCTTGGTGGTGATTCTGTCCGAAGAAAATCTGGTCCGAAAAAGAATAAAAAAAACTTTCAGTGCAGAGCAAATATTTTATCAGGCAATGTTTATAAAAAAAAATCATATATTTCCCTTCAATTACCGAAGTGGTATCTTATGATTTAAAGTAACACTTTTTATTGTTATTCTGATATCAACTATTTTTGGACAAAAGAGAGCATAAAATTAACTGCGTAACTCACATGACGTCATATTTGGAAGAGGTCCAAAAATAGTACTTAAAATTTGTAAATAAGTCATCTGTGATTTCTATATTCTTGGCGTTTAAGGCTCCCCTACAAGAAATGGGCGATCCCGATAAACGCCAAGATGCTCTGAAAAGTGACAGTTGTGATGAATCAGAAGATGAAAGCGATGTTCTCGAGGAAAGTCCGTGTGGAAGGTGGCAAAAACGAAGAGAAGAGGTCAGATTTTTATCTCCACCAGGCACCACTCACCAGCTCAGCTGTCCACCCCAGAATCGAACATTCAGCCCTCTTAAAGTTAATTCAGATTGTTTGGCTTCGGCAATCTGCTACAGCAACAGTATGCCGTGGCCCAGTTTGCTTCAGCAAAATGCTTCGGCAATGCTGATTGCCTAGCCAATTATGAAGGCTGAACATTCCAATATCGTTTGTCAATACAATGAATTGTCAAGGCTATTTTGCTCTCACGGCTGAATAAACATATTTTGCATCTACCCATAATTATAGCAACAACAAGTGTCCACTGTTCTAGATCAACATGACCGCATTCATAGGGGATGCACTACGTTCATGACTGAACTACGGTACCGGTACTGTTCTTGCTGTTGTCAGTGTTGAGTGTTGGACACTGTGTTAGACTTATTGTAACTGTTACAAGTTACAGTAGTTGGGTACTGTGGGATAATATCAAGTACACTATGGCTGACACTAAGTAAATGTATGTACAATGCAGCCGTCAAATGGCTGACCTTAATATCCATGATGGGCCTTATGGGAGGCCAAATTCACATTTATTAATAATTGTGCTGAAGCACAATTCAATTGCGCTGAAGCCCAGTCCAGCTTGAGTCATCAATTGCGCTGAAGCGGGGTCCGAGAAGATTCGGCTGAGGGAAGATTCGGCTGGGATGATTCGGCTGAGAAGATTCGGCTGGTTGTATCGGCCGAATCTTCCTAGGTTTAGACCTATGAGGGGAGGAATTTTAATAGCTTTATTAGGATGTTTTGTCGTTTGTTTTTAAATATTTTTTATTTTATGAGTATGAAATTATTTTATGTTTATAATAACGAAAGTTTATTTGTATGTTATTCATGAATTATGTGGATATATCTTTGTATAATATTTCACATGAGTGAATAAGAGTTATTACTTTTATGATGTTTTGTGCATGTTTGTGTTGTTTTGCTTTTTTGTTTAGACATATTTTATGAGATTATTTTATGTTTATAGTAAAGAAATTTTAATTGTATCTTACATGAGTTATGTGGACATATATTTTAATGGTTTTTACATGGATAAATCGTTATTACTTACACATTGTGAGGTAAATCCAAATATCACGTTCGAGCACTATATAAGAAATTTTTATTAATAAGCATTCAAGGCAGAAAATTATAATTATAAAGAATGATTGATCGGGCATTCAGTTTTTCACACTCAGTTCAGTTGGCACTATAACTATAAGTGTGTTTGCATAACTGGCGACGGAGTATACAGAATCGACCATCCGATGCTGATATATGATATCATCAGTGAGAAATACGAACAACCACATATATAGAAGTTAAATACATTTTAAATGGATAACAAAAACTATATTGAGAAATGCTCTTTATTCATGTCTTATCACATAAATAAAAAAAAAGATGATAAGAAACGCTCTTTATACATCGTCAATATTTCATTTGAACAAAAACGGAACTTCACAATGACAATTTCGTCAGAATTCCTTCAAGAGGAAGTAACCAAGATATATACAGACTCGACAAGCATAGAAATATAAACGCTGTGCAATAACAGCAGGACAGCAAGAAGAAACCGCGATTATTTATAATATAAAAGTAAAAACAAATTATTTTCTATTAATGTTACGATTTTTAATGTTTCATAATAAAGTAAGGATCGTTTCTATATATGTAATTCATGACTGATGTTTAATTATGTGTTTTCAAATAAAGAATAAATGTCAATTTTGCTCAGTTAATAATTTCAATATTGATATGTTTGTATTGTCCGTTACACCTTCTATCGATCAGCTTGGGTAAATATGTTTCATCATTTTTATTATATTATTCGTCTAATAAAGTGTGTTATTACTACAAATGAGTTAATCAAGACCCTTGTATATGATCCCACAATTGCTCATGCAATTAGTTGTTATTGTTACAACTAAAGGTTCTTTCAATAAGACAAAGGCCAAGCTGTCAACAAGCCACAATCCCTGCACTAATTAACTAGGTCAATAGACTGGCTGAATCTTCCCAGCCGAATCTTCTCAGCCGAATCTTCCCGAATCATGTGTTCATGGTCTCATGACCCTCGTGTGGTCACGGTCTCGTGGCCCTGGCAGACTGGGAAGTGTTTTCAATTCGCAAGTCCAATATCTACATGTAACTGTGCACCAAGTTTCACGAACATACCTTTACAGATACAAAAGTTATTGAGAAATACCCAATAAATATGTATTTAGCAGAAATATACTAACATTATCTTATATTTCGGGATGGCGGCCATCTTGTTTTATTGTCACATGATCGTGGTCACGTGAAATATGACACCGGCGGACTAGAACATATTTTCTATTCCCAATACTGATAATTACATGTACTTACATACCAACTTTCATGAAAATATCTCTATAAATACAAAAGTTATTGAGAAATACTGAATTTTGTCTTATATTTTGAGGTGGCGGCCATCTTGTTTGTGGTCACGTGATCGTGGTCACGTGACAATAGTGGACTGGGGCGTGTTTTCGATTCCCCAGACCAATACCTACATGCATACCAAGCTTCATGAAAATAGCTCTGCAGATACAAAAGTTATTGAGAAATACCCAATCCATATGTATTCTGCAGCAATATGCTACCACTGTACCAGTACATGTATAGTATGCTTGGCAGTAGCAGATCTGTCTGTGTGAAAGAGTTAATTAACTCGGGGGGGGGGGGGGGGGGGGGTGTTTAGCCATATACAGTATGGAAAATTAATTGCGCTGAAGTGCAATTCAATTGCGCTGAAGGACAATTATTAATAAATGTGAATTTGGCCTTCCATAGGGCCTGGGGGGAAGGACAGTACTTACCGATACCCCCAGGCCCTGTCTATTATGTTTAAATAAATACCTTTTGTATTTTTTTAAACAATTTTTGAATGGCAGCTACAATGCGGCAGAACAGCAAGTGCACCACGACCCAACTATTCACACAATGATATGGTTGTTTCAACGCTCAAGTAATAGGACAATTAATTCTGTACAACATTTTGCTCTAAAAACACTAAGTACATTCATGTACCAGTAGGCGGTACATGTACAGTAATGCTCTAAGTAATTGACTTCTTAACCACAGCAGAATTATGGGTAACTTTTCAGGATTAAGTCGGAAATATGGCGTGTTGCCATTTATCGGAAAGCTCTCGGGGGGAGCTTTCCGATGAATGGCAACAAGCCATATTTTCGACTAAATCCTGAAAAGTTACCCATAATTCTGCTGTGGTTAAGAAGTCTGAATTTTACGCAATTTTCCCGAAAATGCCCAAATTTCAAACTTACTCTAATGTCTTGGGAGGATACAGTCATCCCAGCCCCTGGCCCATACAGATAATTTATAATGATGCAGATGTCGATCACACTACATGTAATTATGCTGATATTATATAAATATAAATACATTAGTAATAACAAGTTTTTATTAACAACCCAATTCCATTCCATGTTGTTCTATAACTATGTAACGATGTGCTTACCCATCAGATGCAATTGTGAAAATTCTATTTTGTTCCAAGCATATCTTCAATTCCACAATGTCCTATGTCGCTAGTTCTGTATCCAATTAATTCCAGCTTGTTCCAAATACCATCTTTTACATGCTAAAATGTCAGTTAGGCGACACCAATTTTAAAGTCTGGTTTACGAACATGTGGGGAGAAAAAAAGTAGATGCAGGAGGGGAAAAAAATAAAAATAAAAAAATTGTCCCCCCAATTTATATCAAGTAAATCGTGGAATTTTACAAAAATTGTGAAAAAATGTTTTTGAATGAAATTCTGAACCAAACAAGACATTTCTTGTAATGAAATACATGAAAATATGGATTTGTAAATGATCATAAGCAGAACCGGATGCGACAGCACATGAAAATCAGTACGTGTGTAAAAAAGTTTGGGAGAAATTTTTTTTAATGTTTTTTCATGAAATGGAAAAAAAGTTGTAGGAGGTGTTCGTAAACCAGACTTAAAAATTGGTGTCGCCTTAAGACAAAATAGAAGTATGGCATTAATTTGTTTTTAAACAGACAAGATGGAAATATATTTGTTTGTGTGTACAAAAGTGTAAATAAGGCTATTAGGCTTAAAATGAGATGTGACAACCTGGAAGTTAAATACATTGAATTTCAACTACAATGGAGAGAAAAGAATGATATCTTCGAGAGAAGTGAAAATACAAACTCCCCGTCTCCACCATTAGAAGCGTTATTTGACTGGTTTCAATGATACCAATATCTCATTTTCACCAAAAAGGTCACTTAGGACAACCTGGAAATTAGGTCGCGATTTGTTATCCTCCGCCAAATTTAAAATTTGCGGGGGATATAGTAATGGGTTCCGTCCGTCCGTCCATCCGTCCCGAATTTGTAAGAGTCATAACTTGAACAATGTAAACGGATTTCAAAGATTTGTGGTATATGAGTTCACCTGACCATTACCTAGAATGAGTTCGCAAGCCAGGTCTGGCCAGATATTTTTACCGGAGTTATTGGACTTTGTTTATTATTTTTGTCGAATTTACCAAATAGCAAATAGACGAAGTCACAGGGCTCATTTCCACAAATCTCAACGGATTTCAAAGATATTTGGTATATGAGTTCATCTGACCATTACCTAGAATGAATTTGCAAGCCAGGTCCGGCCGAATATTTTTACTGGAGTTATTGGACTTTGTTTATTATTTTTGTCCAATTTACCAAATAGCAATTAGACGACGTCACAGGGCTCATTTCCACAAACCTCAACGGATTTCAAAGATATTTGGTATATGAGTTCACTTGACCAGTATCTTGAAGGAGTTCGCAAACCAGGTCCGGCCGGATATTTTAAGCGGACTTATTGGACTTTGTTCATTTTTTTTGTGTGCAAATGGACGACGTCACAGGGCTCATTTCCACAAATGTCAACGGATTTCAAAGATTTTTGGTATATGAGTTCACATGACCAGTATCTAGAACGAGTTTGCAAACCAGGTCCGGACGGATATTTTCAGCACAGTTATTGGACTTTTTTCTTCTTTTTTTTTGTGCAACTGGACGACGTCACAGGGCTCATTTCCACAAATGTCAATGGATTTCAAAGATTTTTGGTATATGAGTTCACATAACCAGTATCTAGAACAAGTTCACAAACTAGGTCCGGCCGGATATTTTCAGCAGAGTTATTGGCCTTTGTTTATTTTTTTGTGTGCAAATGGACGACGTCACTGGGCGCATTTCCACAAATGTCAACGGATTTCAAAGATTTTTGGTATATGAGTTCACATGACCAGTATCTAGAACAATTTCGCAAACCAGGTCCGGCCAGATATTTTCAGCAGAGTTATTGTACTTTGTTTATTGGTATATTCATTCCCATGACCAGTACCTAAAATGAGTTCGCAAGCCAGGCTTTTGGACAAAATCTCACCTCTTGTTTAGCACATACTGAGAACACAAACATTATTGAGAATGCACTTCCCCAACTGCACATTTCGGCGGGGGATACCGCCATCTGCGACTGTTTGTTTATCTCGCTACACGCAGTTTGGTGATTTATTAATGACTACACATAGTTTGTGTAATGTATGGGAGACCATGCTTGTATTTGACAGCCCAACAATTTTTATTGTGCAGTTGCTATTTAAAATACTAATTGTTACAAATGCTCAACATTTAGAACTTGGGACCCTCCAGATTTGGGTTGTGGAATATCTCCTTTTCTGCAAAAACCTGCTTTGAAACAAAAATTTCCGGGTTCAATGGAAAAAGTCTGTTTTGCTGCCGGATTATTTGTATTCCCACACATA
This sequence comes from Siphonodentalium dalli, assembly GCA_032622095.1. Classification (NCBI taxonomy): domain Eukaryota; kingdom Metazoa; phylum Mollusca; class Scaphopoda; order Gadilida; family Siphonodentaliidae; genus Siphonodentalium; species Siphonodentalium dalli. Next base: position 187,067,893 of record CP136063.1, on the reverse strand, counting down.
TGAATTTAATTGAAGTGATAATGAAAGTCAAAAAAATTTAATAGATTCTATTATAAATACAAATAAAATCTATATATGTACTAATTATTAATAAAACTCATTTTGTTTGTTTGTTCGTATGTTTGCTTGTCCACTAAAAGGAGACCAAACAGCTCAACCATCGGAGCTGAAAATTTGTATATAGGGGTAATTTGACCCGGAAAGTGTTATTTGATAGGTACATGTACTGTTCACCTCAAACGTCTTAAAAGGGGCAATAATAATTATTTTATATTTTGGCTAGAGGCGACCAAAGAATTGTCCAGAGCTGAAAATTATTACATATGGGTAATTTGACCCTGGGAATCTTATTATATATGTCCCATTGACCTCATACTCTCCGGCTCCAAATAAAAGTGCAGGCCCAAGTAATAGTGCAGTGGGAAAATTCCATTAAAAGTTAATAAAAGTGCAGACCCAAATAATAGTGCAGGGGGAACTCTGAGCAAAACATCAACTGTTAAACAAATTATTTTTATAGTACATGTAGGTCAATTATAGGAATCAACATAGTATGTGTCATGTGGTGTTTAATTCAATATTTAAACGTTCACATGTGTGTCATATACTTGAATATGTACATCATAAATTTATAAGCTCATCATTTTGGTATCAGAATCAAATAGAAATCTTGAGTTTGATCTGATTTAAACTTTCATAGCCTCAAAATTAATAAACGTGCAGACCCAAATAAGCACTGTGCAGGGGGGAAATTTCCCAAGAAAATAATAAACGTGCATGCATGTTTATTTGGAGCCCAAGAGTATGTCTTAAAAGGGCACTAATACTTAATTTAACTAAGAAAGTAATTATGTACCTAAAGTGGTTGCAATCTGACTGGTAAGAATTGAAAAACGGGGATAAATTGACCCGTAGCATGTCACAAGATAGATGCAGTTGACCTCAGATGATTTTAAGGGCAACTATCAGCAATATAGAGCATCTGTTATCAGAAAGTATGTAGGAAAATTGGTACAGATGGGTCACCTGACCAGGGGATTGTTGTGGGATAGGTACCTTTGACCTCAGATGACTTAAATAAAGGGAGACTAATACATTATATGATAAATAAAGAGTATTTATTAGCAGCCCAGGCAATATGTAGGAATATTGGTGCAGAAAAGTCAAATGACACGGATAATGTCACGTGATAGGTGCTGTTGACCTCAAATGACTTAAAGATTTAACTTTATACGGAGAGTCATGCAATAGGTGCTGTTTACCCCAGATGACTGATAATTATTTAAAATGACTTGAAGTGCCACTAATAAATTACACATTGTTCACCCGAGCAACGCTGGGTACCCCAACTAGTAACTGATAAAAATAAAAGAATTATTATATGGTCATCCACCTAAGACAAGTTGCCCCGGACTAGTACATTTGACAAGTTGCCAAGAAATTACAATCAGGGATAGTTTCTCTGGCCAGAGTCATCACAGATCTGCTGGGGAACCTCGCTGTTGTTGCTGTTTGGCCACGGTGACTATTTTACACTACCGCGGTTATGTGGACACTTGTTGTGGAGATAGGGGTATCTGTAGCATACCTATCATTTTGAGGCCCAACCAGGGCTAAAATTAAACTTAATTTGCATGGTCTATAAACACCCTTCTCGCCCCAATTTCTGAAGGTAACAAATTTGTATCTCACACTCTTTTCAAACTCTGTTCTGCATGCCTCTGTTTAATGTTTATACAATTGTCCATACACGTTGAATGGAGGCTTGCACTGGTGCAGAACAGTCTGTGACTGAGTGTGTGATACAAATAGGCAGCCATGCGAAGGTGGGCAGGGGCAATTGCGCGCCTCAAAATGACAGGCCTGCTATAGCTGGAAACAAAATAGCCATAATTAAGCACCTCGATATACCTAGCTGTATGATGCATCACTTATAAATTGTCAATTTATAACAGCCCTACAATATAATAGACAGCGTACATCAAAGAGACAGTCTATTTGTTATCATTATCTCCTGAATCTAATATACAAAACAGCAGGGTTGTTTTTAGGCAACAACATGGGCCGAAATGGGCCCCATTCTCAGTGAGAAATATTCATGTTTATTCCTCATTTCTGAACCTGAAATTCCCATTGCGCAGAAAGTCTCTCATTTTCTGAGCAATCTTAGACAGTACTTCCCATTCAATTTATGACAATTTTCAAGTCGTGTCACTCCGTTTTCATAAAAAAATAGGAATAAAAAATCCAAGAAATACATTAACAGCTTCATTACACTGAGTTTCACAATTAAAAATGCTTGTTCCTATATTTTATATATCGGACTGACTAGAGTGCCGTATATGGCACTTTACTACTAAGTTTAGCCGTACTGCTAAAGTGCCGTATACGGTACTTTAGCCAAACTGCTAAAGTACAGTAGAGCTATGCGTTGCTTGCATGATGTCATTTGTCACGTCAAATGTGCACATTCATCACAACAACAGCGGCGTCCGAGTGTTGATTTATTCAACGCCGATTCCACGGGCACATGCATACTCAATGGAATTCGAGCGCTTTCAGACAACACAAGGTAATTGGGGATTTGAATCCACGTAGGATGATCCATTTCCAAAATCTAAATCACGTGCCTGGTTGTAGTACTACTGTATAGTATGGACTCGAAAGAGACTATATAGTTCCATGTCGAAATACCATTAAAAAACGATTTGTGCATGGCTCAAGGACAGTCCAGACCATCAGTCATCACGTATGCCCATAGTTCATATATGAAATAAAGAATCATTACTCAAAACACAATCATGTCTGTATAATCGCGTGGCATGTGAATCAAAATATAGGCCTAGGGTACTCTAGTCAAACTGCTAAAGTGCCGTTTTATATGGTACTTTAGCAGTTTGAATAGAGTTCGGCGAAAGTGCTGTATACGTTACTTTAACAGTTCGACTAAAGTGCCATATATGGTGCTCTAGCCATGGCCTTTATATATTCCCAATTACAAGCATCTATGGCACAAATTATCCCAAAATAAAGGGCCCGAGAGGAGACCCTTTCCAAAACTGGGGTAGAAAAATCCCTGGACTGTCAACACGTATAATCTCCACAGTTACATTGATCTAAATTTGAGCAGACTATGTGTAGTCTATAGATACATTATTGATGTGGTCACCTCTTTGAATTCCATTGTTATACTAATATCTGTTCATGTACATGTACTTACATGTACATTGCAGTTAAATTTTATTTAGTAAAATCAAAGGCTAAACATGGAATGCTATCTTAATTGACAATAATGATTATATAATACCGGTATATGACATGTAACAGGAAGTGCAAGCCTTTCTTTTTGTTTATCTGAAATTTAATACTTTTGCTCCCTAGGTTGACCAGCGAGATGTTCCTGGAATTGACTATGCTTATCTGGCTATGGACACAGAGGAGGGTGTTGAGGTTGTTTGGAACGAAGTTCAATTCTCCGAAAAAAGAAACTTTAGAGCTCAGCAGGTGTGTAATAGACAAATCTTCCAGCTTGTAAGATTATATTCCAACACTGTCTCAGTCTTCTAACACTGTATCAGTGTTTAGAAAAAGAGCTACTCAATACTCACAAATAATATTCTTTCTACAAGACAATAATATATGGGCTGACAGCCCCACTGGTATTACTGTCTTTTAACTTCATAAACATTGTTGCATATAATACACATATACTGTGGCTTACTTTGAAACTTCATAGTTAGCGATGCATTCAAGTTTGAGGCCTCCATTTACAACACATGTATTTGTATCTAATTGAACACCGCTGCATGAGTTGTCCCACTTAAAAAATATTGATTAGTGTGTGGCATATACTAGGCTTATTGACTCAGTATAAAGTCATCTTGTTATTACAAAGTCAACACTGACAAAGTTCATGCTGAAATTTTCATATGTGAAATTTTGGCAAAAAAATATTTTAGTTGACAAAATTTACAAAACTTTAATTCCTCAAGAAGAATGAAGAAGGTAGAAATTTCTGTTTGGAATTGGTTACTTAACGTCATCTACATGTATGTCAGGAATGCTATACAGGACTTTACTGTCAGTGGGGGCGTATACACAGGGATCAAATCATCAAAATCTGTCTGCTGTCACTTATATAATTTTGTGGCAAGAGAAGAGGTCACATTAATATGACAGACATAATTTTCTGACACGTGATGTGGTACCAGTACTAGGATGTCAATATTTACGCTCAAACATGCATTCGCGTTGAGGAACATGAATGCAGGATGTTAATTGGTTGAAATTACTTAATATATAGTGTATCTATTACAGCTAAATGTATTTTGTATGCTGGTATTTTCACAGCTAATCCCCTCAGATCACATGTGGACTAGCACTAAGAATTAACTTGTGAATAATCATTGATATAAATTTCTGCTGATATTAAGTATAAAACTAACCAACTATATAACATTGCTATTATAAGAGGGGTACAAAACAGAAATAAGAGTATGCCAAGTAGCTAGTTTTATTATACGCCCAATGGTTGTTTTTTTTTTTAAATCATGTTAATAAATTTTTATATTCCCCTGAAGAGGACATAGAAGTCTCCAATTTCAAACCAGCTCCGGTGTACAACCGATTCAATTGCGCATACCAACGTGCTACCAGAATATTTCAAAATCTTCGCGAATCTGTAAAGTTACCCATTACAATTATTAATATCATAGTTACAATAAAAATCTATTTTATGTTGAAATTTGACACAATTATGAGCGGAATAATAAGGGAACAATATTTCTCTATTCTGCGGATGGTGAAGTTAACAGGCAGCGACCTGATATATCGATTGAAGGAGTTGACATGTGAACATATTTATTATCATAAATGGCAAATTTCTTTGGAAACACATATAATAATATCAAGTATTTTTGAGTGGATACCGAGAATTATATGATTTGTGAATGAAGAAGATATTTATTTTCACTCACGGCAAGCCGCTCATGAAAAATAAACATTTGTCTCGCTCAATTATAACATGACATAATTTTTGGTATCCACTCAAAAACACCAGATATCCTCTATTTATTCCTTGCAGCCTTACATGTCTTACAACTAGATTGACTTTTCGTTTGTTTCACAAACTTGCATTTTGTTTACACCTCACTGTTTATCTTTTTAGGAACAAATTCGACAAGTATTTGATAACCTGATTCAGCTAGATCACCCAAATATTGTAAAATTCCACAAGTATTGGACAGATTCCAAAGGAGATAAACCAAGGGTTTGTATTACTTTTATAGTCCATGTTTATGTGCATCAGGATTCAGGATAGTTGTCCAACACATCACTGGGTGCATTGGTGGCTTAGTCAGTAAGGTGCATTAAGCCGTCATAAGCCTGCCAGCCACCGGTTCAAATCCCAATAGGCTGGGAGTTGTCATCCACACAAAGGGAGGGCAATCTGATTTGTGCATCTGGGCAATTTTGGTAGTTGCTTTCTGTGTGGGGAAGAGAGAATTTTATGATGTTTGCTTCCCCAGGCATATGTATGGTGTATTTTGGCTTAAAAAAAGGGATATCTGTCATTTTCTATGACATTAAAAACATATTACCTTGTACCAAGTCCTGCATCTGATATATATGACGCATTCCAAAGACGCAGAAATTAACTTTCAAACTCAATTGGTAACATCCATGGCGCGATACTTTAACGTTACATATTAAAGTTAATAGCAATAGGCAGCACATTTAGTGGAATCTAATAATCATACAAATCCCGGTAATTTAATTTCTCACCTGGAAAGCTTGATAAAAGCATTATAGGACTCTTAGTTGCCAGCTATGGTGTCCTGTGAGGCACAGCAAGATTAAAATCAGTCTTGACTAGCGCCTAGCCCTATATTAATTAAAATTTAATCTCACTTCCCTGCCAGGGGTAATGATGTATTGTAAGTGTCTTGGATTAAGTAATTGGTTAAGCACTATATAAAACCAATCATTGTTATTATACCCCACTCTTGAAGACTGTCCATCCATCCAGATAATTATCAGTCCCTCTGTCTGTTTGGGCAGATATCTCAAACACCAGTTGTTGGGTCTGAATGAAATTTGGTATGGAGGTTCAGTACTATGAGGGCATTCAATGGAGTGTTTAATCATTTTTTTCTTGATTTTCCCTCCTAGTGTTATTCATCTTTGTTTATTTGAGTTCAAATTGATATCAACCACAAAAGAACAATCCGCGGCATTTGAGGAGACACAATTTTAGAGCCAGTCCACACTTGTTATTCTGTACTTACAGGTGATATTCATAACAGAATATATGTCATCTGGATCTCTCAAACAGTTCCTCAAGAAGACAAAGATGAATAATAAGACATTCCCTCTGAAGGTTTGTAAACCATTTTAGCCTCACTTAACTCCATCCAGAAAATAAAAGCAGGAGCGATAAATGAATCAATGATTGAGTGATACTTATTTGAGTAAACTCTATATATATATAAATATGATGCTGGACATTTGCAGAATGAGGGCCCCAGAGGGTGAATTTAGTGACGCTACCCTGCCGAGCAGAGTGTAGCATCACTGAATTCACCTTCTGGGGACCTCATTCTGCAGTTGTCCAGCCCCATATTTTGAGGCCTGTATTTATCTATCTGTCTAATTAACCCTTTACCCAACAAACCGGCCAAAACCGGCCAAATAAAGCTTCAACAGCCTAAAATATCTTCGGTCTGTCTCAATAGAACCATACAAATATGGATATCATTGGAACCGGCTCCTTGACCACATTGTGATAGTTACAGTTATGCCCTGTGCCAATGCATTCTCTTATATATAGAATGCATTGGCCTAAAACAAATCTTTTTTTAACACTTTTTACCATTTTTTCTTACATTCTTTAACAATTTTATAATTTTGAATGTGTTAAGCCAATGCATTCTCTTATATATGCGAGGCGACCTATGGTCGACTCGCATATATAAGAGAATGCATTGGCACATGGCCCTTATGTTGGGTAAAGGGTTAAGGCCTTACTTTCAATCTAAAACTCAAAGAGAAAATATCACATACTTTTCCTGTAGTATGTTCTCTACTTCTGCCATTGTCGGTCGCTTGAAGCTATCTCGAAGACAACACTTTTTTATCAGATCATAGAGCCAGTCTGGACAGTTTCTCGATTTCGGGAGATATTGTTCTATATCATCGCACATGAGTTGCTCCAGCACCTGAAATATAATCAAAAGCAACTGAACTTTTCAACCTCATAATGGAGAATTTTTATATAGATCTTATCCGTGGCTCTCAAGGTGCTCCGTTAACCCTTTACCCAACAAAACGGCCAAAAACGGCCAAATAAAGCTGCAACAGCCTAAAGTATCTTGGGTCTGTCTCAATAAAAACCATACAAATATGGATATCATTGGAACCGGCTCATTGACCACATTGTGATGGTTACAGTTATGCACTGTGCCAATGCATTCTCTTATATATGCGAGTCGACCATAGGTCGCCTCGCATATATAAGAGAATGCATTGGCCTAAAATTTTTTTTTATAATTTTTAATGTGTTAAGCCAATGCATTCTCTTATATATGCGAGGTGACCTATGGTCGACTCGCATATATAAGAGAATGCATTGGCACAGGGCCGTTCTGTTGGGTAAAGGGTTAAACCAGTCTCTTTAATAAGCTGATGCTATAAATCTTCAAGATTTACGTCTCTGAATAAAATTTTATTTATATATTAACGGAAATCCAATTGTTGGTTATGTTGCGGAGTAGTCATTTTATTGGTCGGTGAACCATTTTCGATTTTAAGGTGTGATCCTACAGATTCTATTAGAAATCTCTGCATTATAACCATTGGCTATATTTAATCAAGTGCATCACAGTTTGATTGCATGTGCGTTTTCTCACGCATGTGAGCCTGAGGCGGCACTGCGAAAAATAGTCAATACCAGTATGATTCATATATATCACTGTAGTGTAATTACTGATTACATTCTATTAGACATTATTTTCTTGCTCAATACTATCAGCACAGCTTATATGCTAAAGTTTGTTGCTTTTAAATGCACATGGCTTGTTTGATACTTTGTATAATATTATATAGATAATGTATAGATTGGAGTTGACTATGCCAAATTAGTGGTCCGAGAGGAGGCAACGAGTCGACTATTTCTCCTCGTGCACCACTATTTTTGCATAGGCAATGACAAGCCATGCATTAGTTATTGTATTATATCGGACACTGGTGTGTAGGCCCCTGCTAATATTCTATATTTGTTTTGTTATTCGATTCGACTTCAACATTTAATTCGAATTCAATTCCACTTTGAGACAACAAATATTTTTTTGGAATACTTTAAAATTAGTCAATGCGAATATTTGAACATTCACAACTACCGCGAAGTATAAAAAGTAGATACACTCGTAAGTATTCCCTCAAAATCTACCATTTTAAGTTAACTTTAAACCTATTAGACCTCTTGTTTCACGACCGTGAATATAACAGTTGATAATTTATTTCGAGGACAATCAATTGGAGACGTAAAGATACTTCACAATTCTGTTAATCAGCACTCACGATATTAGTTATATTATCTTTTCATTATTTGATTGTGTTTGCTCAGTTTTGACTTGCAGTGACAGTTGTAAAGTCGATCGCGAAATTGCAGGTCAAATCACTTAAATCAAATGCACGATTTATTATTGAGAAAGTCGTGATACATGTAGCGTAATTCTGCAATAATCTATCTCCTATTCCGCATTTTGAATCAATCAGGTGTGGAATTCCCGATTAGTGATGTCATTAAATTTCGGAAGTTTTTATTTTCTGAGCAAGAGAATTGACAAAATGGTATTTTCCAAATTGTTTATTATAATTTGAAGAAATATTGTGTTTAATTGTTGATCCAATATCAGGGTTGGCGCTGGACCAAAATATTCTCTTGCCGAAATTATTTTTTGCCAAATTTAATTGAGGGTATAATTTGGATAATTGAAGGAACATCTCATGTTTTTATCTTTGTTATATAATGTAAAAACTAACAGACAAAGGTACAGTTAGCTAGTAAAGCAAGTTAGTATTATTAATAAATATCAAAGTAGCAATAAATACCGATGGCTTATTCTAAGCGACACCCAGAAAACTACATTTAATATTGCTACACAGTCATAAAACTGCAAGTATCTGCCATCAAAGCATACATGTTATTTCTCCAATTATCCTTGCTGACCACAACGAGCCACAAATTAATCCAATGCCATTCACATTCAAAATTTAAAATTGCTGATTAACTTATTGTCTTATAGCCGCTGGTCAGAAAACGCTGACATAAATATGTGGTAGACAATGTCACATTAATATGCATTATTACAATGACTGCATGCGTACATTTAAATCCAAACAGACAAAGTGGGGATTAACTCTAAAAACAATTTAATAACTATCTTTTGCTGTTTCATGTAAAGTGATGGTGTCTACGCGGAGAGCAGGTTACGAATTACCTATACCAGCATTAATGAAACATTTTCAGAACATCGTTTTTTTCTGACTCATATTTTAACAACGGTCGATTAGCTGTTTGATAAATGTTTGATTATGACAGAAAGAAGGGAATGCCGTGTTGTTAAAACTAAATAACTGCTGACCATGCTAAGTTGATAGATTTCTTGATCGGGTTTCCCTTTGTATTATCTCTTCTGATGAAGTCTTCTGATGATAGTCATACTTAATAACCCACTTGCCAAACATTTTGCCAAATGAATTGGTTTTTTCCCAAAGGAAAATATTTTTTGCCAACAAGAGCACTTATTTGCTCCCGCAATTCATAAGACAGGTGTAATTGCACCCTGTAATATAATCACAAGTTGGGTGATTCTCAAACAAAATGCCATAATGGGACATACATGTACACCTACATGTCTGTCTTCATGTAGTCAAACTTTCACATGCCCATAATTGAATTGAAACAGAAAAGGATCAAAATAAACCTTCAAATAGTTCAATATTGAATCAACAATTACAATCATCATAATCATTTTGACAAGAGGGACGAGACCACGAGTGCACATTTTAGCACCTGTGAATTGAAAATTGCGAGTGTGAACGGGTGCGAGAGCAATCGCTCCCGTCTCCTGGGAAGGACTGCATTGTGGCAACGTTCACAAAAAGGATGACAACGAGTTTTAATTAATTGATAATTCTAATATACAGATGAAAATGGAAACATTTGTCTTTATCTTATCATGTCGGTGTCTGGTGGTTATGAAATATTTGATTCGATATTCAATTTGTTTTTAAAAAATTCGAGAGCTATTAGATTCGAAAAATTCAATACGATAAAAAACCCTCTATTTGCAGGGGCCTACTGTTGTGATTTGTCAAAAAATTTATGTGTCTGATTTTGTCCCTCTTTATTTGCACAAATTTTGAAAACCATTATCTGATTTTACAATCCAAGGCAATCGTTTGACAATTGGCAGGGCACTATAATTATATTATTAGTTACAACTAACATCATCTCTTCATGTGTCATAAATTTATGTCTCTAAACCAAACACATTTCAACATAAAATTTGAGAACATAAACGGAAAAGGAAGTTATACCATTCACTTTAATGTTAGGACTGTCCGCTAGCTAAATTCAAAAGGCAGAAATTATTTAACTACACTGGATGACTCGGGACGGGTCGAACACAAGATCATTAGATTTTCTAATTATATACCAATAGTGCAACAAGTACTATGCAATGTAGCTTCAGATTGGATAAGTTTTCACAATGATGTTAATACAGTAAAACCTCTCCAAACCGAACACCCTTCGGACTGACCCTTCTGTTCGTTTTAGAGAGGTATTCGGTTTATAGAAAATCTGCATTTCCATATTATGTAAACTACCTTCTGATTTAATATGTAAAATATCTGGCCTGGACCCATTGTTTATCTCATACAATGTGTTTACAACATCCCCATTTTTCACTAATTGACAGCTGAAGTCATAATCAAGTGATTTAATTTGATAATTAACAACCACTTTTCAAAGTGACAATAACCGCTATTGACCAGTTCAGTAATGGCACAATGACTTTGATAGCCAGTAGCAATAAAGCCAACATCAAAGGAATTCCCGCTCAGTGAATTCCAACAGTAACCAGTGTGATGTCATGCTCCATGATTTCTCGCTTTGGGAGCCTATATTCAGCATCGGAGATACCTGTGGCCCCCTTTGTTGGACTTCGCACACATTTTGATCTTAGACAGACCCTTCACTTAACAGAGGCCCCTTTGTGCACTTCAAGCACATTTGGTCATTGAAACATTTTAAGTTATATATATTGTTTTAATATACTTTTTTATGTGTACCCATACCATGTATTGTACACATAATGCCGACGTCCGGATCAACCATCCGTCGTTCATCCGTCCGTCTGTCGAGCCGTCCGTCCGTCCGTAGACACTTGCTATCTGATTCGATTACTCTAGTATTTTTTATCGGATCCTGTTCAAATTTTATGTGCATGTTTATGATGACACACCCCTCACCTGTATAGTTTTTGGTATCAATCGGTTGATCGGTTTAGAAATGATTAACACTTTCCATCCATACCTGGCCATGTTCTATCCGATGCCATAACTCATGTATTTTTTGTCTGATTGTGTTCATATTTTATATGCATGTCTATGATGACACATGGCTCACCTATATATTTTTTGGTATCGATTGGTTGATCGGTTTAGAAAATAATTAACCCTGCACACAAATGCTATCTGATGTATCTAAGTCAATCAATTTTCTTATGATATACCTCATATTTCTTACGTAGGTCTTTCTTAGCACGTTCTTTATCTGTATGTATTTTGGTATTGTTTTGTTAACTCTTTCCACTCTTGTTTTTAAATAGAATTCATCCAAGCTGTGATGACTTAAATATTTTTCATCTGATCAGCACCAAATTTGGGTTTGATCTGATATATTTTAACAGAGTTATGGCCATTTATAATTCAAGTAACTGATAATGTAATTAATAGCTGTTGTTTGCCACTGTGAGATGTGAAGAGAAGTTCTCATGACACAGAGCCTTATTGGTTTTATTTATTTTTAGCTGTACACTAGATTGAGTTAGATAGATAGTACATGGTCAGCCTTGGTGGCTAGCAGACTTTGTTTATCAAATCTGTCAAAAATATAATTAATGGATGGCTCTCTATTCTGTTCTGTGCAATATTAAGTTAACCCCTTTGTTGAAACTGGTTCATAGTTAATGTACACTCAATAAGAAACCTATTCCAAAAGTACAAATTGGAATAGTCCATTGTTTAATGTAGGGATGTTTTACAAACATTGTTGTTTGTAGACATTGTTGTTTACACACACTGTAACTTTGAAATAAATTAACCCACCCATTCCATAGTTCCATCATATGATGTCATTGAACATTATTAACCCTCTCCGCACATCATATGGTCTTCTGATGTTTTTCATCTGACCATTCTCCTATTCTATGTCCAGGTTGATGGTGATCCACTTTTCCCTTGCATGGATTTTGGGATTAAAATTAACCCATTCCATAGACACACGATATCCGATAGGCAGATATTAAATGATCTCTTTCACCTTGAACCAGGTTCAGTAAGGATTTCTATAAGCCACCAATTGAATATTCATCATCAGATGAAATATCTAATTTTGAAATTCACTCAATTGCATTTGGGCTGCAGAATAATAATAAAGGTGCTGGTATTCTTGAGACTACTTATTGGTCAAATATTTCTCACCCGATAACTTTTATAATCTCATCCAGGTTAATCATGACACATTCTTCACCTGTATAGATTTTGGTATTGATTGGATGGTTTTGAAAATATTTACCCCACATTTAATAATATTCTGCTGTTTACAGACATTGTATCTTTCCAATGATCAGCTTAGAATAAAATTAACCATAGATATACTGTATGCAATCCAATGTTATGACTCTAATATTTTCAATCTGACCATTCTCATATCTCACCTTTAGTTATCTGATAATTCTGCATTAAAATATTTTATATCCAACCATTATCAATCATATTTAATAACCAGGTCTATACACCCCTCACTTGTATAGATGTTCAAGTATTGATTGGTCTCTAATTTCAATGATCCCATAACTTTTTAGTATGTAGCTAACACAACAATATAATGTTATGACTCAGGTTCCAATGTAAGAAGTAGATAAATAGAGTTATTATGATGTTATGTACTTAATTTCGTAACTATTATATCTTTAACAGCTATGGTGCATCTGTCTGACTATCGTTGGGCTTATTTCGCTTTATCACTCTATAACACATACATATATCTGTGTTGGAGTTGAAATTGAATGCCATATCCATGGTCATATTGTGTTTATGTGAGCAAGTTGCCCAATAAGTCTGATTCCACTTGGGAACTTGGGAATTAATAGTAAGCTGTGAATTGTTGAAAGTCTTATACTCATCTCATGAAAAGATTGGTGTACAGATTTATGAAAATAGCTAATCACTATCGCCAAGGTATGGGTTAAACATCTGCCGATCGTGATCGGCCTCTCGTTTTAAGATTGAATTCCTTGCTCAATTTAACAAAACCAATTTTATTTTGTTTTTTTAAATTCATTTTTTTGAAAAACTAATACCATTATAACATCCACCATGGTACCCCGAGTCACCACACCAAATTCGGTTGAACTCGGCCCAGGGGTCTGAGAGAAAACTCCGGACAGATCCTACTCGTTTATATATATATAGATGACAAACAGTCACAGCACTATACCAGACTTGGATACTTTCGGTCTTGTGAGAGATCATCTGAGTTGGAAGACATGCAAATAATTCACTGATTGGCTTGATGCACTGATGAACAGTGTGATGACAGTTATATTCTAGCCATTGATAGTCACATTAATGTTTGAGGCAGTTGATCTTTTTCCATGCACACAATGATCTTGGCTTTAGTTACATCAAGACAAGTTTATATATTTCAGTTTTACATTTTCGAAGCTTCTTTCCGAACGGTGTCGGGGAAGGAATTTTTTCACCCCACCGCCCCATATGCAACATGCCATATAGCTTAATGTCATCTCTCCTAAGGCCCATGTGAGGTCCCAGTAACATAAATATGGTGTTTTTGCAGTTATAAATTCTTATAATATGTTTTAAACTGTTACAAATGTCATATAAGGGCACAAAAGGTCTTTAGTAAAAAAATTGCATGAGGGTGTAAAAAATGCGTTTTTTGCCCCTCGGGCCACCCACAACTAGGGTTTAATCCCGGGACTGGGAATTCCCGGGTTCCCGGTTCAGACAGTCGGTCCCGATTCCCGGGAAATTCAATGAGCAGAACCGGGAATCAAAATCCCAATATAATTAGAGTAATACCGTCTAATACGTTCGATATTAGAGCCAATATATGATATCTTTTCATAGAACAAAACGTGAATATTAATGTCTGCCATTATGGAAGCAGGGTCAACAAGAGTCATGATTGGCAAGTTTGTTAAATTTCAGCGGTGGTAAGTATTTGCTATCAGCTTGTAGACAGTTTGTTGAGAACGCGGTAAACATGAGTCGCTTCAAATAGCCAGCGGGTGCATAGCGCACCAGAACTGTCCAACAACCGTACCGTAAAAACATATTTTTTGTGTTCAGTCAGGGTTCAGTGACAAGTTAGACAACGTCCACCGGTAGGTTCCGACATGTGGCCAAAGGCAAAGAACTGGCTTCCTGGTTGTGTAAACACACAGTGGGTATAATAATGGGGGAGAAGGGGAACTTGTCATTCAACAACCATGTCTTCCAAACTACGTCAACGTTATACACTCGAAACCAAAATAAAGGTTGTCGACTTGCATTTTTTCCCCACGTTTTACAGTACAGACTATAGTATAAACATAATCTGTTTCAACTGTAAATATTCAAACACGTGCTTTTTCATACATTTTAGTAGAAATACATCGTCATGTCTTTTGTCAGTAGGCCTACTGTTAATTAATTACACCCAATGGCGTTTGTTAAACATGCAATTAGTCGCTATTGTAACATCCTCTGTAGATCACGAATAAAGCGCTGGGTTTATTATTTTCCTAACCAGATTAAGTCACCCTCTTATTTAATGCATAGACTACTATAGACTATAGATTTACCGAGCTGTCCAAAGTGGCGGAAATCTTTGCCCCCTTTCCGATAACCCACGCTGCTTTACAAATAGTGTCATTTATGGGAATTTTGGGAAATAAAACAACAAGACTAGAAATGTTATTTTAATATTCACATTTAATTGAAAAATTACTTTCTCAAAGTAACTTATACTTACCTTTACTTAATCTGGAAGCTGCGTATATTTCCCGATACTCGGCATTAGATCGGCTTTGATCTATTTCATCAGTTATTCTGTCCCGATTTCTTGGGATTTTTGGTTTCAAGTTGCAAAGGGCCATATCACAGACTCACAGTTTAAGCCCACATGGGTTTTTGAGCTCAAATAAAACAAAGGCCCCAAGGACCTCAACCTGGGTCAGTACGGTAGTTGTTTACACAGCGAAATTATATGCGGTCGGAACTTCGGAAGTTAGGAACTTTGGAAGATGGTCTGCTTTTATTTGTTTATTTTGATGTATGTACCTGAAAATAAGTCTGACATAAGAATATAAAGAATATGTTATGTGCCCTACTTGTGTTTTTGTGTCTTTAAACCACGAAATATTCAGTTATCAGTCTTTCCTGTTGGTCTGTAAATTACCCGGGAAAATTCCCGGTTCCCGGTTCTGATGACATTTTCAGTCCCGTTCCCGGTTCCGCAAAATCCGAGGAATATATTAAACCCTACCCACAACCCCAGCATACCTTCCTGCAAATTTGTTACTACCCCCCCCCCCCCCCCCCCTGATTAATTGGAATCTTTTGTGACATCATTATGGTAGTGATTGTCACCAATACAGTTTTAATCAATCTACCGCAACGAATGAGCCATCACGAATGAAGTCTATTTGTAGAACAGAAATTTAAGCTTATAAAAGATCCACAGTCTACACCAGAGCCAACAATTTCAGAGCTCAGCATCAAGTATGTCAAATCTACCGCACATGCATTCGGTTGGTATTGTTTTCCGCATTTGGATTTTGGAGGTAAAAATTAATGTATTGGATCAATTATGGACTAAAAAATCAATCCGATGTTCGGAACAGAGAGGTTTCAGTTTGTAGAGGTAATTTTTGGTGTGAATGCATTTATGTGAATTCGGGACCGGACAATTTGTTTGGTATGGAGAGGGATTCGGTTTATAGAGGGTCCGGTTTGGAGAGGTTTCACTGTACTATTACGAAAAAGTATGTTACAATAAATAGAAAAAAGAAAAGTCACTATTCATCGGTAGTAGAGCAGTAGGATCATACAGGAAATTGTATAGAAATATGCAGCCAATCATAACGCAAGAATTTCATGTGAGATATAATATATATAAATATATGCTTAGTCGGATATAGAGAATATCAAAAGATCTACTGGTGAAGGACATAGAAACAATGTTATCAATATTTTGCTGAATATGTGTTCTTTGGCTTACCGTGGTATCTTTCCATTGTGATGTCTGAAATTCTGACCCACCCTTTTGGTTTAAGCATAAGATATGAAATATTTTCTCGGATTTATTATTTTGTCTATTCTATTATGTTTTCTCGGAATCGACAAAGTAGAATATTGTGGAGGATTTTCAGGTGATCAAATTCTTCAGCTTCGTCAAGTCTGATTATAGTGTGCCTGTCATTTGCAGAATGAGGTCACCAGAGGGTAAATTTAGTGACGCTTTCCCGCATAGTGGCAATAATCACCAAATTCACCCTCTGGGGACCTCATTCTGCATGGCCTCATCTGCTATGGGAGACATAGACTCAGAAGGATGTTCCCAAATGGTGAATATTTTTATGTACATCCATTGGGAACCTCGATTATGAATGTGTCATCTGCCAATTTGGGGATATAGAGAAACTAAACTAAAAGTGAAATAGAATCTATGTGAAGAAGTTTCTATAGAAATTTGATAATAAAGAAACTTTCCGGAGAGGATGAGGATTAGCAGAATGAGGTCCCCAGAGGGTGAATTTGGTGATGTTAGCTCGCTATGCGGGATAGTGTCACTAAATTCACCCTCTGGGGATCTCATTCTGCAAATGACAGGCACAATAAACTCAGAGATGAGCTTTGTACGTATTTTGTAATCCAACAAAACTATGCAGATGTATAAAATATATATTTTTTGTTTTATCCCATGCGCAAATTTGGTGAAAGTTGTGATCCTATATTATGTAGCAATGCTCTATCATGTCTGTCAAAAACAAACACAATTTCCAACAGAATGGCCAATAAAAAGGATGCAAGATGCAGGAGCCGGAGTGGGCATGAGAAACAAGAATATTGAACTCTTTAAAATATTTTTAAATAGTGTGTCCTTACCATTGGGTTTTTAGCTCACCTGAGACGAAGTCTCCGGTGGAGCTATAGTCATCACTCCTCGTCCGTCGTCCGTCCGTCCATCCGTCCGTCCATCCGTCCGTCTGTCAACAATTCTTTGAACATCTTCTCCTCTGGAACCGTAAGACCAAATGGGTTCATATTTGGTGTGGATGTTCCCTAGGTGACTCTCATTCCGATTTGTTCAAATGAGGTCACTGGGTCAAATAGTTGCGAAGCCAGGGCCATAACTCTGTAATTCTTACAACAACTTCTTCTCAAATTTCATTGGTCCAAATGGGTTCATATTTGGTACAAAGGGTCTTTGGGGGACTGTTATTCAGATTTGTTCAAATGAGGTCACTGGGTCGAATGTGGGCAGAGCCAGTGACATAACTAAAAAAAAAAAAGCATGTTATAAAATTTGAAAAAGTGACACCATTATAACATCTGCAGATTTATGAAACTTTAATCTTTAATCTTCTGAAATTACAGAAATATTCCATTACCCATCCCCCTCCCACATGGCCCAGATGCACCCCCACCCTGCAGTGGCCTACACCCAACCAACATCCCTTCCAATGGATATCATTTCCAGCTTCCAACATTAATACCTGTTCTATTAAAGTTGCAGATATCTCTTTGTGGATAGACAGAGAGAAACACAGGTCATTAATCAAGGAATACAATGTCACTGACAGCTTGTATAAACATACTGCTAGCAATTTAAACAAACTGCCTGAATTTAGTGTGTCTGACATTTTCAGGTCAGAGAATCATTAATAAGAGGTACAATCTATCATGTATTGTTCAACATGGCAAATAGGAGGTCTGTCATTTGCAGAATGAGGTCCCCACAGGGTGAATTTAGTGATGCTATCCCACACAGTTGTTAGTTACATTTCCCTTCTAGGAAGTTTCTATATCCCCTAATTTGCAGAATATAAAATTCATAATTGAGGTGTCCAATGGGTGAACATCAACTTCAACTGGGGAACTTCAATCTTATCCTAGGTCTGCCATAGCAGTTGAGGGCCTTAGCAGAATGAGGTCCCCAGAGGGTGAATTTAGTGATGCTAGCCCACTGTGCAGGATAGCGTCACTAAAGTCACCCTCTGGGGGACCTCATTCCGCAAATGACAGACACACTATCACACTATTTCAAGGCTTGATTGTATAATACATTGTGTTGCTTGAGGCCAGGCACATACAATGTAGGAATAGGTGCACTATTTGCAGGCTTGCTCCTTTGGTGATTGTGGTTCAGATTTGTTCTATCAGGGTCACCAGGTCAAGTAGGTGCAAGGCCAGCTACATTACTCTTTCTCTACATAGTAATTCATGATGTGTCTTCTATGCAATAATCAAATGGCCTATTTTGCTTATATTTGGTATGAAATTACCTTTGTGAAAATGGGATCACAAAGTCAAATAAGGGCAGAGCCAGAGACTATTTCACTACATAGTAATTCTTAAAATATGTTTGCAAGAACTGGTTGGCTTATTTAGCATGGAATGTTCTTCCTTGACTGCAATTCAGATTTTTTTTAAATGGGGTCACTTGGTCAAATAGGGGCCTAACGAAGAACAGTTTCCCTCTTAATATGCTTCCTTCACAAGGACCATCAGGTCTATTTTACTGATATTTATCATATGTATGAAGGGTTCTTTGGTGTCTGGGATTTAAATTTATTCAGATGGGGTCACCAGGTTAAATAGGGTGGGACCAGGGACATAACTATATGTCTCTATAGTAATTCTTAAAATGTCTTCTCAAGAGAGGTTGGACTATTTAGCTTACATATAGTATGGAGCAATCAGGAGGATCCTTAAGTGACTGAGATTCAGATTTGTTAAAATGAGGTCAATTTGTCAAGAAATGGTGGGGCTATGGGGAGTTAACACTTTTGTGTCTAATAAAATCATTGAAATGCCAAATTCATTAAAACGTCTACCTTGGAACCACCTGACTGATTAATCTGACTTACATGTATTGTGTTTTGGATCCATGGATAATTAGGCTTCAAACATGTCTAAATGGTTTTGGAAAAAGGCGCTTGTGAGATTGGAAATTTCCAACAATTGAGAAAGTTTGAGGTGTCAGTTGTGAAATTCCAACCTAAGACTTGGGAGTCTGTATACCGGTCAAAGGGGACTTGTTGAGCTGGAGGATGAGGGGGTGATCAGTAGTATACAGTTGGTAATTTAAAGGTGGATTTTCACCAATCTACATATGTGAAATCTCTCTAGCCACATATCCTGTTTAGAGCTATTTCTTTTAAAGTAATTATGAAAAGTTCTGACTGTTGTAGTCTCCAGAGTCCCAGTCTTATCAGTCTTTGTAGTCTGGTGAGCGACATCACAGTCATTGACTGTCTTGTTTAACAAGGTAATGATATAAATGTACCGTAGCTTTCATTGTTGTTCAGAAATGTCACAGAAATGGTTTTCTGTTGTATTACTGAATTGCCTTTCCGTTGTCTTCTTTTGTCTGCAGCCGGCTGGTGTGCAACACTACCACAAGGAGCACCACCATAGTCATCATAATGTATGTAACAATGGGTTCATGATTCCCTCTATTTGTATCATGTGACAACAGAACAGTTAGAACTCTCATCTGTAGAAGTTTGTGGGTTTTTTTTCCCGATTGTGAGTAAATTTCAGAAGTATACGAAACCAGCAAATCAGAAATTCAATGTCTCTGGACATTCTACAACTAAATATATTTCTTGGATACCCAAAGTTCTGAAACCATAATCCTTCTAAGGATTTCAAAATCAGCATAAATCAGTCACTAAGATGGAAAAATATTGAATATTACAATACACTAAATAATCACCTAAAAAAGTAAGCCCCCCCCCCCTCTTCATATGATACCCTGTATCCCTTATGTTTTTCATCCAATATTTAGTGAACATAACTGCAGCACATTGTGGGAGTTAATTATCTCGAGGGTTTTCTAACCTTCTGAATGTTGCTTGATTGGAAAACTTCCAATTTTCAAAAATCACACTTTCAACTTTTAAACGTGGGTGATCAGTGTTGGTTAAAGATACGGGTGGCCTTCCCTGTGGGTATAGGTTTTAAAACAGTCTCATCCACTAAAACCGCCATAAACAGAAAAAATATTATATAATAGTCAGATATTGTTCTTATACAAATCATAAATATTGCATACATTGCATGTTATTGTCATGTTTGTACCCTTGGTTATGTAAACAAACATCAAAAACATTATGTTACGATTGTTTATAGACAAACACTTGGAACTACCATATTGTCCAATGAAAATGTTCCGTTGCACTGTGGAATGCATAGATAAAATTATTGGCGCAATCAACAATCACATTCAAATCACACCAAATTTTATTTTAATCAACCAATTCTACCCGCTGTCAGTTCAAAATCAAGCTAATTAGGAGATAAACGTACCCTGTTTCGTTGTACATTCTGGGATTCGAGCATGAAAACAGTTTTGTGAATGAGCCGGCTTACCGGCGAGTTCACAAACTGTTTTCATGCTCGAATCCCAGAATGTACAACGAAACAGGGTACGTTTATCTCCATTGTAATTCAATCTAGCAAGGAATTTGCAAAAAACTGTGTAAAAAGTATCATTTAGTCATTTTCATGACATGAATCGAGACTTTCATTTTGCCATTGTCACCGTGCACAAAACGTTGGGTTTGTTCATTGCGTTACTCGGAACACTTCTCTGTAACAATTTCCTGTGGGGCGGGTTGTCTCGTTTTGCTATTCCTTTCTGCGCCAATGAAATTTTACCGTGCTACATTCAGATTTGATGCACGCTGAAGCGGCCAATGTCAGTGAATCGAAAACTAAAGTTAGCCACTCTCGGCCAATCAGAATGCTTGTTTTTAGTGACAAATACTCAATTGAATTATAATCCACATTACTTCATAGCAATAGCCCTTGCTTGGTCAAAGTCATACCCACAGAGTGGCAACTGGTCAAGTTCTTGAATATCCCTGCAGTAATAAGGCTGTGACACTTGACTTAACAAACACCAATCGCCCAGTTAACCCAAAGTTGAGCGTCAAAATTGAAATTGTGATTTTTGAAAATGATGATTTTTTCAATCAAGCGACATTCACAAGAATGTTAGAAAACCATCAGGATATTAACTCTCGCAATGTGCTTCATTTACCATGTTTTCAATTCGTTCATAATTTCAATACGATCAGATTAATAACAATGGATATATACATGCACAGGGTATTATATGAAGGGGAACTTACTTTTTTTCTGTCAGTCCTTCCCTATTCAGGTCCAAAGAACTTTCAGGTGGGAAGTTGTTACATAAAGTAAACAATTCTCTGAATTAATCAATGCATTGTTACTATTTTGAAAATAGGAATCGTAAATCATCTAAATAGTTCATTTCAACTCAGTTTGGAATGGTAAAAGCTGTTAAAAATGTCAGTAACTACACTAAGTCTCCAGAGAAAGTCAGTATATAAGTATTTCATGTAGTTTAACACTTTTTTTTAACCCACCCACCCCCCAAAGCATGATAAACTTATGAAATTACTATGGCAGAAAGGGTCAGGTTACAATGAATTGGGTGGCTGGTTTGATTGAGGCAAGAACAAGTCTAATGCGCTTTTACTTCATTTTAAGTTTCGTCCTATAGTTGATATAATTGCTCAGTGAATGAAAATTGCTATGTAACCAGGGACCAGTCTAGAAGGCGACTTTGTAGATAATCTTCTTCCTAAGTGTGCCACTGTTTTGGTCCTAGAGAGAAGGTGACTTCTGTCTCATGTACAGTAATGCTCTAAGTAAGCGACTTCTTAACCACAGCAGAATTATGGGTAACTTTTCAGGATTTAGTCGGAAATATGGCTTGTTGCCATTCACCGGAAAGCTCTCCCCGAGAGCTTTCCGATGAATTCAACAAGCCATATTTCCGACTAAATCCTGAAAAGTTACCCATAATTCTGCTGTGGTTAAGAAGTCGCTTACTTAGAGCATTACTGTAACAGTATGTATATATCCCTACCTCATATTTAAAGTGTAATACCTGATTATAATGATTTTATAACTGGGCTCTTATATTGCATAATACTTATCGGATCATAGACGTAAATTAAACTTCAGTCTTTATGACTTCTCCCTGATAACAGTCCACTTCTATCTTATAAGCATTTTAGCAGAAGTGACTTCTTCCAATTTGTACTACAAGGCTGCTCCTTGTATCTACAGTAATGCCATAAATAATCGACTCCTTAATCACAGCATACTGAGAGCTTTCCGATGAATGGCAACAAGCCATATTTCCGACTAAATCCTGAAAAGTTACTCATAATTCTGCTGTGGTTAAGGAGTCGATTATTTAGGGCATTACAGTAGCTATCATTTGTCATTGTTTTTGCGACTCTCATGTCTTTGACTTGGCATGCACTCAATGCCTCTTGTTGAATAGACTGGTTCCTCGTCCAAATCTGCAAAAATCCAAAAACGTAGTAACTTGACCCATCCATTAATTATTATGGTTTCATTTGAGGCTTGAAGCTTCAGATTTTTTAACCCTTCCATGAATGTCAATGAATTCTTAGATTCTCTTATATATGAGAGTCTCCCATTGACCTTGTCAGCCAGTGCATTCTCTTATATATGGGAGGCTCCCTATGGGAGACTCACATATAGTAGAGAATGCACTGGTGCCGGATCTTTAATGCACCAGCGCATATCCCGCCATGAATGGGTTAAACATTCTATGAGTGGAAATTATTTAGATCAACTTCATGGAAGCAAAATGTTACACCCACTAATGGATAGGACTTCATTATCTACTGGGTTTTTAGATCTATCATCTATTTCGTCTTAAAAGACTCTCTTAAAAGATGATCTGTTCTTATGTCACTACAATACAAAACAGGGTAGGACATGGGCCAAGATATCTATATATTTATGTTTGTGTCCATTCAGCTAAGCTTGTGTGTTCACATTCATACATTCCCAAGTTCATCACCTCGCCAATCATTCTTGTTGTGCTTGCTTCTAAATTTATAGTCGCATTGACCTTGAGCTCCTCCAGTTTTTATTCAGAACACATAGTACGAATACAACCACAAAAGCATTGCACACTCTCAAGCCTGCAAATAGCGTGTCTGTCATTTGCAGAATGAGGTCCCCAGTGGGTGAATTCACCCTCTGGAGACCTCATTCTGCTTATGCCTCATCTTCTGGGAAGTATCTATATTATCAAATTGACATTGTTTTTAGTTACGTTTTCCCTTCTGGGAATTAAGTTTCTATATCCCATAATTTGAAGAAGATAAAATGCATAATCGAGGTGCCCAATGGGTGAACATCACTAACATCAACTGGGGAACTTCAATTTGATCCTAGCAGTTGAGGGCCTGAGCAGAAGAAGGTTCCCAGAGGGTGAATTTGGTGATGCTAGCCCACTATGCGGGATAGCGTCACTCAATTCACCCTCTGGGGACCTCATTCTGCAAATGACAGACACGCTATTTGCAGGCTTGCACATGCTACAACTGCAAAAGCATTGCACACGCTTCAACTGCAAAAAAAAAGCATTGCACATGCTAAAAGCGTAATAGCGTTGCCCATGCAACAACCGTAATAGCGTTGCCCATGCAACAACCGTAATAGTGTTGCACATGCTACAACCGTAATAGCGTTGCACATGCTACAACCGTAATAGTGTTGCACATGCTAAAGTGGTTTACATAGAAATGTCAGATCAACATGCATCCATTCTCCATTGAATGTATAAAATAATCATTCAGTCCTTATATCTATACTTGTACAGTAATGCCCTAAATAGTCGACTCCTTAACCACAGCAGAATTATGGGTAACTTTTCAGGATTTAATCGGAAATATGGCTTGATGTCATATTATTTAGGGCATTACTGCATGTATACTTGTACTTGACTGGTAAGTTATAATAGTATTCCACAAAAACTATATTCATGTAGTCCGGACCGGTCCAGAAGGGGTGGTCTGTACCGAACCGTTTTTTTTGTGGTCTGGTCTGCATTACTAATTCGGAAAGGTGATTGTTGACTAGTCTTGTAACTTTATTTCGCCATTTTCATGATTTTATGGGAAAATCAGACCATTGGCCAATTTGAACACCCACAGCACAAACCCTGCTGTCAAATAAGTTACCTGGCCAGAATCCCACTATTTTATGATGGTTACCTATAAAACAGAACATGTATATATGATCAACATGAGAACAAATAAAATAGGCTCCTATCAACTACGTATAAGTTTTTATGCCCTTCCCCATGCAAATAATTGAAATTCCATTTAATTTTTTATTCAGCCTTCAAATTGTGTTTTCGCTCAACTTGCTGTTTATCATGATATCCTATTTGCCACTATACAAAGAACAATAACTCTATTTGATGAAAATGACAAGATTACATTGATCATAAAATATTACTTGCAATATTTTACATAACCTTTCTTGTAATTACCGTAGTGAGTAAAATTTAACACTGCAAAGCTCCAAATATTATGATATATACGTACATACATATAACCTTCGATCAGTTAGACATTTCGCAACAACGAGAGAAATGGAAATGACAAAATAATGCGATACACGTTTATTCTATTTGAACATTCACTTTATGTTTTATTATTGCCTGTTGAACAATGCATGTCACTTAAGTATTGTATATCCAAGTAATAATTCCTGACAAAATGACAAACTAAGTTAAGCACATGGCATTGATTGACTTCCTTGCCGATGACCAACAATGTCAGAATGAAATTGTCAAGATTTATCTAATATTGATTTTCCAACCAACATTTATGTGATGTGATCATCTGTGGCTGGGGATGCAGTCATACATACATGTAGATGTACATTATTATTAAAAACTCTAATTATGAATATCTAATGAAAGCAAAAGCACTAGTTATCCTGCGAATAAATTCCTGCGTTTGGTGACTGTCCTCTGTTGAATGACAGGTCGCAAACCATGTCCATCATAATTATGTTGAAGTAAGATATTCAGTTTTCAAGAATTTTTTTTGATTATATTTGGAACATTTTGGATGAAACTCTAGATTGTATTTATGATCATAATTTGATAGGAATTTCAATACAATTTGTTAGAACCAGAACATGTTACGAAGACGTTGCAGGGTTTTAACTTTATGAACATGTTATTTTTTTAAAATTTTCACATTCATTAATCAGACATCTAGCACCTCACTCATTATCCTTGAGAAAGTAGGCATTTATGCCGAACTACTATGTGTTATCGCCATTTCATAATATTTGTAATGTACTGAATATTGTTCAGGAGTTACCAGTGTTCACTTTTTACTAGCTTCTTATATCAACAACCACCCTTGTTTAGTTATATTTATCTCTTTATTCAGTCAGTGCTAGATATAGAGATATTTTTTTGTTTCAACTTAATAAGACCTTGGCCATAGGGTCCTTTGAATATTCAAATACTATCGAATCAAATACAATTGAATACTGCACAGTATTCGCAAATGAATATCGAATCGAATATATTAGTTCGGCGACCAGTAGCAAATAGCGAGAACACCCCATGTTTTGAGTGTGGTAAATAACATTTTGTAACCATTCCTCATATAGAAATCAGAAGTTTATACATTTTGTAGTTTGTGTTGAATAAATTGTTGTAATTTAGCATTAGCTCTTCGAAAAGAAAGCAATGTATTGTCGGAGGTCGGTAAGTATACACATCAATGGCAATAATCATCATGTTTATGCCTATGAGCATTCCCAGAACCATTATTTAGGTGCCAATAACTCTATTTAATAATTTTATTTCAGACCTGACGTCAATACATGATAGCACATCATAATCCTAATTCTTGAAATATATGTGGACTTATGATATGACATAATACACGTATATATCTGATTCAATATGGAGTTACATTTATACCATACTTGTTATCAGAACAAACTCTGAAATGACATCACTACATAATCTGTTTACCATTAGAAACATAGGCTTTCCCCACTCGGAATTGGAAATAGACAGCACATGTTTAATTATCCAAGTTTCTTGTTTACAATCTTTTTGAAATGCTGAGATGTTTGTAGCTCAGTAAATGTCATCAGATGTATTTTAGTCTAATCATCAAGCTCAAAAAGTTTCCCAGGAAGACTAATGAATGTTGAGTTTTACAAGTTTTTGTCTGTGATCTCGATAATGCGTTCTATTTCCTCAATCGTTTGTATGTGTACTGTAATGCCCTAAATAATCGACTCCTTAACCAAAGCAGAATTATGGGTAATTTTTCAGGATTTAGTTGGAAATATGGCTTGTTGCTATTCATCGTAAAGCTCTCAGTGAATGAAACCATATGGGATTGAAGAAACATTGAATATTCAAAGTTTTTGTGTCCTGCCCCCTCATTACTATAAGACTTCTACATGTAAACTTTATATAACAGTATTATTTCAAGTACTATAATCATCAGTACAACACGTTGCAGGTGGGTTGAAATAATATTATAATTATCACTGATAGAGTACCTTGCGCAGCCAGGTTGAGATGTATTCAATCCTATCAGTCAAAGCCAACTCCCCCTTGGCTCAGAATTTTCCAACTTGTACCTCAAGGTCTCCAACTGTTGGCAATTTCCAATATAACATCTTCTACAGTTGCAAATTTTCCAGCATATTCCAATCTAAATATCAGTTAGACACAACATTTTCAACTTATATTTGGTTTGAAATTTCCATATGCCGTGTCAGGGATGGAATTTCCACTGTTGAAAATGATTAACAACGCCCCCCTTTAATCCAAATTGCCCATGGTATATTCACCATGCACTTTTGGGATATATGACCAAATACTATTCTGTACTATACATGTATGTAAAGAATGTGCGTAATCAAAATAATATCTGCATTTTTAAGCAGATAGTGGTAATTGTGCCGCTTCTGATAGTAGATTTATCTCTTCGAAATATGAGTGAATAGTGGTATCCAACAAAACCCTACAGACATCCTTTACTTCCAGTATAGACACATACAGCTATAATGTGCTATTTATTTTATAGGTTTGGAAGAGATGGTGTACACAGATCCTCTCAGCTTTAAGGTATGTTTTATTCACAGGGACGTGGTGACGGTTGGAAATTCTATTCCTGGCACAACAGCAGGTGGAAATATCGGACCAAACATAGGTTAATTTGTTCTGATAGGTTGATATTCCAACCCACATTTAGTATGGATTTTTTTTTTTTAACCATATTAATTTGAATATTTTCCTACTTGGACTGAAATGGCAGCTTGTGGTGTTAGGTTGGAAATTGCCAACAACTGGAAATTTTAACCTCTTCACTTCTAAATGATGTTGTGTGCTGGGCCTGTGATGTTCTGGCCATTTCCAGTGAATAATAAAATGGGGAATGTTTTGAAAACTCTACAACTGACTGAAAGGCTATTATCATTTACAATCAAGGAACATCATTCAATGATTCAAACTTCGAGATACAAGGGTTATGATTCACCAATGTCTTTTGAGTCTCAGTTATAATTGCTAGTGTGCTGAAGTAGATCTATACTCAGTAAAGGATGAACAATACACAGCGTGACCCCCCCCCCCCCCCCCCCCCCCCCATTGGAGACCTTATAATTATTCTATGATTATTAAGTGCAAAAATAAGTTTTGTCCAGATTGTACAAACATGATATACTTAACTCTAACTTTCAACGAACCAGTTAAAAGGAAAGAAACTGTTACTATTGAACGACCTTCCCTCATTAGTAAAATGAATTTTCATAATGCCTGACATATATATATTTATATGCCTATATTCAGTGCCTATATTCAGTGTTAATTGATTGATCAGTTGATTAATTGAATTAATGCTAATTGATTAATTAATCAATTAATTGATTTATAAAAAATTGTCTATTTAACCAATCTTATGTGGTTTCTCGTCATGATTTCTAAATCTATTTGTCCTTTTGTTAGCTTTTAGTATTGAACAAGGATTATAACATAATCAATCCAGCTCTCATGTGTCATATGACCGGTTATATTATAAAATAAACCTAGAATCAGCCAAATTTTTTTGTTATTGATGGTGGCAACAGGAAGACGACCTGGATAGCTATAGGTCATGTTGCCTCCTCATGACATCTCACTTCTGTTTCTTATTATGTCTATGTTTATATTTTATATACCATGTTATGTCATGAAATAAAGTATTCTGATTCTATAGTCATGTTTCTGTTTATTCTGACGTATCTATTTCTAATTGTCTGTACAGATTCAGAGGTACAGTAATGCCCGAAGTATATCACCCTTTAAAGTGATGTGAAACACTCTGGTAGGATGATCTAATAGAAATGGTGAAAATCTTGTTCAAAGTAGTTATTTTTACAAATATTATATCCAAATTGACAACACACACCGTGATTTTATATATTAATTCAATACAGTGACTCTCGATGGTGAAATCGTTTTCGTTAGTTTATCGCCGATAGATGCGATCTGACTAGAGTAGTAAAAAATTACAATTGAACGTAGATCAGACGATGTTTTCTATGGAGTGGTACGGTTGATATGCTTTAGATTTTCAGGCGATGTTAGTAGAATGTTATATTCCTCCAATGTGCATAGCGCATGAATACTGACTTATCAGTTTCACGCACCCTAACAAGTCCATAATATGTCTTTAACCATAGCAGAATTGTGGGAATTTTTTTAGGAATTAGTCGGAAGTATGCTGGCTTGTTGCCATTCATCGGAAAGCTCTCGGTGAGAGCTTTCCGATGAATGGCAACAAGCCATATTTCTGACTAAATCCTGAAACCGAGAGCTTTCTGATGAATGGCAACAAGCCATATTTCCGACTAAATCCTGAAAAATTTCCCATAATTCTGCTGTGGTTTAGGGGTAGATTATTAGGACATTACCACAGGGGCCTGTAATACGCTCCGCTGTCCGCCCCCCTTTTGCGCTGCCCATATATGCCGCTTCTATATACGCGCCTGCTTCACGTTAATGGTAGTATAATAGGACAAGGGAAACTGTGGAAATTCACCTTTTTACCATCCCTCGGCAATTGGACAAATTTAGGCCATTCACACCAGTAATGTTAACGATATAGCCACGGATGTGTCGGTGAAGAATTCATCTTTCAATCAATACCACAAACTCCAATCAGAACCATTCATATACATAGCATTTGATAAATTTTTAACTACCGAATATTGTCTCTGAAGACCGTAAATTTTCGGATTGATCCGGCTCAAAATACAATGGACGATATCTTCCTCTAACTTCACCCCCGCACGGCTTACTATAATTAAAAATCGGTCAAATGATCAACTCAACATCTAGCGCTCTGGGATTTCTTGTCGGCTAATAATTTATTTACTCATACATGTCAACAGATCGTCAGTAAACAATTTCTATAGAGGATAAATCTGTCGATAATTCCAATTTTTTTTTCATTTGTACTTTACGAATCACGCAGCGCCTCATTTTAATATTCATTATGACCTGACCTCGATTCTAATACTGAGCGGTGATTGGCTGTTTCTACTATTGCAGTCATGGAAAGGTCAGGTCATAATGAATATTAAAATAAGGCGCTGCGTGATTCGTAAAGAAAAAATGAAAAAAAAGTTGGAATTATCGACAGATTTCTCCTCTATAGAAATTGTTTACTGACGATCTGTTGATTTGTATGAGTAAATAAATTATTAGCCGACAAGAAATCCCTGAGCGCTAGATGTTGAGTTGATCATTTGACCGATTTTTAATTATAGTAAGTCGTGCGGGTGTGAAGTAAGAGGAAGATATCGTCCATTGTATTTTGAGCCGGATCAATCCGTAAATTTACGGTCTTCAGAGACAATATTCGGTAGTTAAAATTTATCAAATGCTATGTATATGAATGGTTCTGATTGGAGTTTGTGGTATTGATTGAAAGATGAATTCTTCGCCGACACATCCGTGGCTATATTGTTAGCATTACTGGTGTGAATGGCCTAAATTTGTCCAATTGCCGAGGGATGGTAAAAAGGTGAATTTCCACAGTTTCCCTTGTCCTATATACTACCATTAACGTGAAGCAGGCGCGTATATAGAAGCGGCGTATATGGGCAGCACAAAAGGGGGGCGGACAGCGGAGCACGTTACAGGCCCCTGTGGACATTACTGTATAAAATAATACATTTCAGTCGGAGAGACCAGTCATCACAACTTTCGGTCACTATGAAATAATTTTTTCAAATTCGTTTTTTATCAAAAAGATATCTTTTAACCCTTTCCATACTAAATACTCATTGACGAGTAGATCCCTCAGGAAATATTCAGATAAACATTTGTTGAACTTATTATTTAAACATTTCTCACCAATGAATATGCATTCTTCTGCTCTTCTAGTCTTCTATTATCATTTCGTCTTGTCTGGCGTCGGCTTGTATTAGCCAAACACCCCTCCAAATGAATAATAGACCCTTCCAGTGTATAATTTTATAACTGAATGGGAGATAAAATGGGAGATTCCATTTAGTTTAATGGTTAAAACACTTGTATTTGAGATATTTTTGCAACACCAGCAGTTTCTCTTGGTAATAATGATGCACATTTGTCTGAAAAACGAGTTTCATAGAAATTTTGTAATTGTTATTTTGGAAGAGAAGTTGTTGTTATTGGTGCTAAGAAGTAATATTCTTTTAGAAAATCTTTAAGTGTCTACTATCAACTTTCAAAATACCAAAGGAATAGACATTCGGATGTCTGGAATAGTTTTCTGTGGGGAGACAGATTGATAATTTAGCCAAATAACTAATCATGTGGTATTTTACCAATGTAAGCTTCAACAACAATTTAATCATTATATATTTCAGCTACTTACATTCCTGTGAAAAACCAATTGTGCACGGCAATCTGACCTGTGATACCATACTGATACAACATAATGGGCTGATTAAAATTGGCTCAGGTGAGTCTCAACAAATTCAGAAGTTAATCTACAGTAATGCCCTAAATAATGACTTCTTAACCACGGTAGAATTATGGGTAATTTTTCAGGATATATTTTTCCGACTAAATCTTGAAAAGTTACCCTTAATTCTGCTGTGGTTAAGGAGTCGATTATTTAGGGCATTATTGTAGTGCAGCATCAATTTAAAATCATGTAGTAGTTTGAAGCCTGAAATTATGTTCTCTTTTGTCACACCCTGGTCACTGGAATTAAAATAGGTTGATAACTGTTGGATACTTTTTATGGAGACACTATATGCCAGAGAAAGACTTATTTAGGTCATATAATTTTGCTTGTGTAGGGTTACCATATTTCTTGAGTTCATAAGTATTTTAAATGTAAAGAGGCTACCTAGGGTAATCGGTTATAGCAGAAGGTAGAAATTGTCTTCTAAACAATTCATGCAAAGTGCATTTCATCAAATATTGATATTCGTCAACAATAGTTTCGGTGTTGCATATTTTTCAATATCTCTTTGATTTGTCGATATTCTCCCAAGAACTAGTCTCAATGGGTAGTCGATGATTTCTGCAAGTGGAGCATTTTCCCATTGTTTCGAGTTTTGCTTTCCAATCATAAAGGAATTGATCTATTAGTGAACTTTTAACTGAATCACCACGGTCATTGACTGTCTTGTTATGTCAAGTGGTAAAGTTTCATAGTGAAATTTTAGACTACAGTAATGCCCTATAAAATAATTGACTCCTTAACCACAGCAGAATTATGGGTAATTTTTCAGGATTTAGTCGGAAATATGGCTTGTTGCCATTCATCGGAAAGCTCTCACTGAGAGATCAGAAAACTCTCACTGAGAGCTTTCCGATGAATGGCAAGAAGCCGTATTTCCGACTAAATCCTGAAAAATTACCCATAATTCTGCTGTGGTAAAGGAGTAGATTATTTTGGGCATTTACTGTATTTGCAGTCATTCCTTCTGCAATAAAACTGACATGACATGGCCTAATTGCTGCATCAACCAGAAGTTTTGGGCAATTTGACCAATTTTCACATATTTTCAGTTGCTCCCGATGCCATTCACATGCATGTGAAGACATATACAGAAAACATCCGAAATATGCATTGTATTGCTCCAGAGTATGAAAGTAAGTAACAAGCAAACAAGTGAGTAATATCTCAATCGCTGTATAAAACTATTTATTATATTTTCATCAACTTTTTATGTCAAATCGAATCCCCATTCCCAGAAGAGCGAACGTGTTATCCTACTCTCAAGATGTTATCCTACTCTCAGCACTGCATCATGACATAAATTTTTTCATCATTCGGTGTCCTTACCCATTGTTTTAACCCTTTACCCAACAAACCGGCCAAAACCGGCCAAATAAAGCTTCAACAGCCTAAAATATCTTCGGTCTGTCTCAATAGAACCATACACATATGGATATCATTGGAACCGGCTCCTTGACCACATTGTGATAGTTACAGTTATGCCCTGTGCCAATGCATTCTCTTATATATGCGAGTCGACCATAGGTCGCCTCGCATATATAAGAGAATGCATTGGCCTAAAAAAAATCTTTTTTTAACACTTTTTACCATTTTTTCTTACATTCTTTAACAATTTTATAATTTTTAATGTGTTAAGCCAATGCATTCTCTTATATATGCGAGGCGACCTATGGTCGACTCGCATATATAAGAGAATGCATTGGCACAGGGCCCTTCTGTTGGGTAAAGGGTTAACAGAAATGGATGGTGATATTGTAGCTTTAAGAACGTATTAGGTCTAACCATGTGTTTCATTGTGGACTGGGTCATAACAACCTGGTATAGAAAATATTATAAACACAACAGTCAACTGTTCTGAGTGGCGTACAGGTTTTCTCCTTTCTCCGCATCTCACTTGACTCGCTCGAGGAGAAAAACCATATGATACTCAGAACAGTAAACTATTGTCTATTTAATAGCCCATATATTTCACACTAAATCCTGCTTACCAATTGGTCAATTGTTTCATGTGTTTCCTAACCTAATAAAACACCTTCATACCCAAAATACATATCATAAAACAAACCAGTATCTCATGAGCCCGTCACAAAAATTGAATTGATAAATTATGTTGTGGTGCTGTTTGGTTTATCCACAGGCACCTGGGGAAAAATACCAGATAGAGCTTCACGATATTGACTCAAGTTATACCGACTATGGTATTGAAAAATATATGACTAAATAACGTGGATTATTTTATTTGTCAAAATGTTATTTATGACGAACTCAATCGCATCCAGCATGAAATTTGACTTGACACTGCCTGTCACTGGCATGAGGCTACGTCGCTTTACTGCATGCAGTCATGGTAGCAGAAACAAAGCAGAGTGTTGGAATTATGGCTTTGATGTACATGCAATGAAATTGTTTTATTACTTCTGACAACACACCCTGATGAGGCGCATCAATGAAGGTGTTGACACTATTCAATTGTATAAATGATTTTTCCCAAAATCGGACTTGTGAACTTTGTCACTGGTATATTATATTTTGTTATATGTGGTATTTTCCCCAGGGGCCTGTGGGTTTATCTCTAAACTTCAGACAGGTTTCAGAAAAAGAAATGACTGTTTCAAATTTCCAGCTAATTTTGTGAGAATTATGAGCAAAAAGCTATAAAATATATTAGAAATGAATCGGAAGGATGAATGTCAGGTGAGATATAGTATGTTATTATTCATCCCTTAACTAATACTATTTCTGATTGGTCAAAAGCCGTCACATGATAGCCCAGGAAAAAGTCATATTTGACTTCCGAAAGTCATACTGGAATCCGGAAAGTCATATTTGACTTGAATCGAATCTTTATAAAAATTATCATTTGGATAAACATAGAGATTGATAATAAAAATATTATTATACAATGTTGTGTACAGTGTTTTCTTGTACTCGTCCTGTGTGTGGTGAAAAGTCATATTGGACAACCTGTACTCGTACAATAAAAACACATACTGTACACAGCATATAATATAATATAATATATAATATAATATAATAAGATTATAATATAACTTCATAAAATATTTTAGACTTCAAATTTGATTTCTGACAATCATATCCAGCCTATTCTCACCGGTTTAATTTCTTCTTTTTTCAATTTGCAGATTCAGGACCGGTTGGGACTGCAGTAGATATCTATTCTTTCGGCATCAGTGCTTTGGAGGTAAAAAGCAATTACACACATCCTTGATAGCATTAGTTACTATTGATCTTAAATTGGTCCATCAGTAAAAATTTGAAAAATAAAACCTCTACAAACCGAACACCTTGCAGACTGACATTTTGTTTGGTTTAGAGAGGTGTTCAGTATACTTCTGGAAAATTTTAATAGGTACGAAATAAATGCGGTACATTTTTATGTGTGCCCATTCAATAGTATGGTACACATAGTGTCGAAGTCCGGATTGACCACTTGCCGTTCGTCCGTCTGTCATCCGTAGATACTTTACACATGGTGCGATAACTCAAACATTTTCTATCCGATTGGAACCAAATTTTTAATATGAATTTCTCAGCCCAAAATACAGACCAAGTTCGAATATGGGTTTGGTCCGAGTTTTTTTATGCTGAGTTATGGCCCTTTCTCGACTTCAAATTATCCAGATTTGACAATTCCTGATGATAACATGCTTGCCACTGTGAGAGACAAAAGACAACATTATCGCCTGGAGACTAATCTGATTGATTGAAATTAAGCTATTTTTAGCTATCATCTAATATAATATGTAAAGGATTTCCTTATTAATACTTGGTAGGGAGCATTACTATAAGATCTAGTTTATAATTTGTTCATACGGTCATGGTTGAGTGAATATTAGGGGCTATCGAGGGGTCAGGAGCTTAACATTGAGGGCTATTGGGTTTTCATAAATTTCATCGGGAGAACAGAACTCAATGTTTTTCTATGTATGAAAAAGATCTATTGGTTACTATAGAGCATTTAGTTATCAGTTTATCATGTCAGGGGCTTCAGGGGGTCCTAGACAGGAGGTAACAAAAGGCTCAGATAACACTAAATCAAATAAGTATTTAACAATCTTTTTCTCCAGTCCAAGATGGCGGATATTGTTGATACTTGGTGTGGATTATAGCCAGGAATCATATTTTCCAATTGTTCATATTGTCATGGTTATATGAATTATAGGGTCCACAGAGCACTTAGAAGATTAACATTGAACGTTATGGATTTTAGCATCCAAGTTACTTGTAAAAAATTGTAAAATATGAAACCATTTTATTGAGGGCTACATACTGTCTTTTATATGAACTGTGGTAATCTGTTTCGAGTTGGGGGCCAGCATCCTCATCATATTATGACTGTATAAACATTATATTGATAAACTTTTTAAACTGGTCTAAAACTATTTTCTTGAGAGCTATAATTAACATCAGGGTATGGACTGTTCATTTATCTCAGGTTAGGGGTCCTAGGGTATTCCAATGTTATTATATCCCTACCGATGTCAGTGACACTGCTAGTGCAAAATTGACACTTGGACCCATAAAGTCCAATAATTTGTGTTATGTACATTTGTTTATACATTTACTTTTTAAGTGCATAACAGTATGCTCTATAATTCAACATCAAAACTCGAGATTATGATTCTGTTCATGCCAATGGATGGGTTAAACATCTGGCGATCATGATCGGCCTCTCATTTATACAAATATGAATGGAAGTGAGATCAAACAGCCCCATTTCGCTGTTCATATTTCCGATTCATTACTATTATTATAATTGTTGAATATGTTCAAACATATTAGAAACATTAAGAATGGCGACCCGCAATCTCAGTAAAAAATGTGTCAGTCTTGATTGGGTGATTTTGGACAAAATTAATCACACTCCATCAAAATTTTTACTGACATCTGTTTGGATAATATTGGCCATGGGCAACTGAAATTAGATTTGGAGCTAGCCGATGTGGAGGAGGAATGCTTTGATGGGTGTGTGCCCCATAAATGAAAAATGAAATAAAATCACATGTTTTTAACAAAATAAATTGGCCTCAGAAATGGGATATTGTCTTTGCATGGCTGTACGTCTTTAATCTTCAAATATTTAGGGGTTTTTTTTACCAACTGATTCTCACACCTGCACAGTCAGAACTGTTTCTTTTACCATACAGTTAAACCTCACATGCAGATGGCCTTACATGTTGTGTATTTATTTTAGATTACTTGCACATATGCACATATTTTTTCGCACATATTGTACCAACATTTTAGAGCACACATGTGGTTTTATGATTATATAAAACTAGCTGGGGGTACTATCTAATAAGATTCCCCACATCAAATTGCCCATATGTAAAAAAAATTCTGCTCCGAGGATGGAACCGTTTGGTCGCCTCTAACCAAAATATAGATAAATTAATTATTTGTGCCCTTTTAAGACATCTGAGGTCAACGGGACATATCTAATATTTCCCCGAGTCAAATTACCCATATGTGGAAATTTTCAGCTCCAAGGATGGAACCGTTTGGTCACCTCTAGCCAATATATATATAATAATTATTAATGCCATTTTAAGACATCTGAAGTGAACTTGACCTATCTAATAACGCTCCCTGGGTCAAATTACCCCTATATACAAATTTTCAGCTCTGATGGTCCCGCCGTTTGGTCGCTTGTATGCGGACAAACAAAAACAAACTAATGAACTAACAAACAAGATTGAGTTTTATTTGTAAAGATAGATAAATATTATTTTTATTTTGTCTTTATTAGCATCCTTCTTTTATTTTATCAGATTGCTGCTATGGGCATACAGACAAATGGAGGCAATCATATAACACCTGAAACGATAAAAAACACATTGGCATCAGTCGACAATGAGTTACAAAGGGTGAGTGTTCTCTCAAAAACAACCATCTTATAAATCACACAGTAAGATATACTTACAAATGTCTTTCTTCCAGTATGGTACATATTTGCACCAATGAGTCTGCTTCTTTGTCACTCACTGGGGTACACAGTGGGGAATGTCTATATTTACTGTTTATCATTGTAGGATTTTATCGCCAGATGTATTGATCCTGATCCCTTAATGCGCCCTCCAGCCAGAGAGCTTCTCTTCCATCCAATTTTGTTTGAAGTCCATTCCTTAAAGCTTCTGTCGGCTCACGCCTTCGGAAAAAGCGAATGTAAGTAAATTAGTAAGCCTACAGTAATGCTCTAATTTATCGACTCCTAAACCACAGCAGAATTATGGGTAACTTTTCAGGATTTAGACGGAAATATGGCTTGTTGCCATTCATCGGAAAGCTCTTGCCGAGAGTCGATTAATTAGAGCATTACTGTATTTGCTTTTTTTTTAAATCTCCATCTTAGGTTATCAGAATTAGTACACAAAAAAGAATATTTGTCATCTCATAACCTCATTTTCTCAACTTGAAGAGTGACTTGCAGATATGTTTGAACTGATTGTGATTACCACGATGAAAATATATCCTTGGCATTCGATAACAGGAAAATTCTAAGATGGTGATTTAAAAAAAAGCAAAATGGCTTATTAGATACATGGAGTCCTGCAGTCAAAATAATGAGTGAAATGTTATATACTTTTGCGGTGATGAATATCTGGCATGTTTTTGTCACAAGATTTATTTTTGGTTCTTTGTCCGATTGGAGATTATTCTCTCTCAATTTAATCAGAAGACACATGGGATAAGTTCTTGAAAGAGCATATGACAAATTCTTGCCAAAACAAAAATGTATATATATATATAAACATCTATATCTATATTTGCGAATGTCTGTCTGTCTGTCTGTCACAGGGGACCATCTAGATGATGCAAAAGGGGTCTACTAGGAGTAGCTTTTTACGAGAAAGATAATGGTCGGGGTTAGAATTTTCTAAAGTGACGCCGTTGTTGTCAGGGGCAGAAAAGGGGGAGGGGCAAAAAAATATTTGTCGCCGATTGCCACCAAACTTATATATAATCATTCCCATAATATGAGGAATCTAATGGCGTGGTTTAAATGTGGCAAAAGTCGCGCCGTTCGCGTCAGGGGTGCCCGGAAGGGGGGGGGGGGGGGGGGGGGGGGGGGGGGGGGGGGGCAGATTTCTTTTTCTGTCGCCGATTGCCACGAAACTTACATATAAGCATCCCCATGATATGAAGAATCCAACGGTGTGGTTTAAATATGTCAAAAGTGGCGTCGTTTGAGTCAGGGATGAACGGAAGGGGAGAGGGGCACCAAAATTGATCAAACTAATTTTAGCGCCGATTTCCACCAAATTGATGTATATTCTTCTTCATGATACAGGGAATCTAATTGTGCGATTTAACAACGCCAAATTGTTGTTTTTGGATGAGAGATTGGGAGGGGGTGGGCACTAAATTTGATAATAAGTCGCCGATTGCCACCACACTTATACAAAATCATCCCCATGGTATGAGGAGTCTAATAGTGTGGCTTTTATCTGTCAAATGTGGCCTCATTCGAGTCAGGGTTGCATTGAAAGGGACAGTGGCACCAAAATTGATGCACAATTTTGTTAGCGTCAATTTCCACCAAATTGATACACGTTCTTATCCATGATACGAGGAACCTAATCGTGATTTAAAGATGCCATTGCGGTGCTGTTTGGGTGAGAGATGGAGAGGGGAGGGATTGGCACCAAATTTGATAAAAAAAATTGTTTAGTTGCCGATTATCACCAAACTTATAAACAATCATCTCCATGATATCAGGAGTGTAATCGTGTGGTTTTAGGATGTCACAAGTGGGGCCATTCGAGTCAGTGGTGTACAGAGATGAGAGGGACACAAAAAATTATATCTATATGTTTAGTGCCGATTTCCACCAGATTGATACATATTCTTCTCCGTGATACGAGGAATCTTATCGTGTGGTTTAGATACACCAAATTGGTGCCCTATGGGTGAGAGATATGGGGACCTTAACTTTGATACGAATTTGTATACTCGCCAATTTTCACCAATTTCATATATATGCATCTCTAATGTCTAATGAGTCTTAGTGTGTGCAGCTTGAGTCCGAAATAGGGACGGGAGGGTCACCAAAACTGATACAAAATATTTTTAGTACCAATTACCATCAAATTCAGACACGTTCTTCTCAAATGATACAAAAAATAAAATCGTGCTGTCTGTCTGTCTTTTTATCTGTCTGTGTGCGTTCTATATATAACTCCACGCGGTACAATCGAGATGGCACCAAGGCGTTCTAAGAGGGGTAACTTTTTACAAGGAAGATAATGGTGCGGGTTAAAATTTTCTAAAATGACGCCGTTGGTGGGAGGGAAAATTCAAAAAATATGGTGAAATAGTTTTGTCGCTGATTTCCACCAAACGAATACATAATCACCTTCGCAATATGGCGTTGTTCGAGTCAGCGTTGCATCAACAATTTATTTAATAAACCAAATTCCACCAAATTCATACACGTTTTTCTCTAATGATATACCATGAATTAAATCACATTTGGTGTCGTTTGCGTCACGGATGGCGAGCGGATATGCACTATCATTGATAAGATTGCTATTCGCCGATATCCACATATAAGTTATATACAGGCCATCTCCATATCATTTTAAGTAGCTGTGTGTTCACATTTCACAATCCCGACATATGGTGACCCACATAAGTCACTTGAACAATTATATCTTCTTAACAGTCATATTTATATGGGAATGGCAATCAAGACATTCACACAATGAGCTAGCAAAAAGAGATAACTAGAAGAAGCATTAAACGTATATTTATCATTCTATTGAAGAGATACATATTTTCAAAAATAGTGGTCACAGTGTGCATTCAAATATAGTTTCTTCTGATATACAAGAAAATGCAGTTAGTAGCACAAGACTTTTCAGGATCCTACCAATACTGACATCTGACAAGGGTTTTAGAACAGACTCATCGACTGACATAAACAACACAAAATCTCGCTCTGTGCCTGGCACATGTAGCTGATATATGTGCGCAGCAACATTTCGTTTAAACTAAGAACATTTAGCCAATATATAGCACCACGAACAGAGGAACACCTGGAAATTTCTTTGAAACATTTGTATCTTCATGGAGATATGATAGCCAGGGTTCCTCGAGATCTTAGAACCCATTAGATTGATTGATACATCTCAATATGTAAAACCCAATTATCATCTTTTATCGAACTAATGTGTTTATGATGTTCATGTATCATATTATAACGTCTAATGTATATGCAGTTGTAAATAAATAAATACTTCATTATTGGTGGAACGGATTAATCGCGATAAACAGAATGACAATTGACAAGGTGAGCCACTACTTATATTCCATGACTGTAATAATCATGTTTTGTGATGCTATTTGAATATACAATTTATGAGAAAACGTATAACACTTTAAGCAAGAGCATTCTCTATTCCCAACAAATATCCACAGCATACATTAACCTGGGCAACGCCGGGTAATCAGAAGACACATGGGATAAGTTCTTGAAAGAGCATATGACAAATTCTTGCCAAAACAAAAATGTATATATATATATAAACATAATAAATAAAAACGACCACCTGGTACAGATAAATTATGATAAGACTCACCAACTGAACGAAAATTGAAAAGAGTTTTCACTTGAGTGGGAGAAATAAAATTTGTCACTAATAAATTGCTTCTGGGTGATATTTACAAAACTGCTCACTCTTTGTATGGCATTAGGCTCCATGTTTCTTCTGTATTAATTGTCATGGTTTCTCTGTACCATCAACTCCTCAAACTCTCTTATTCTCTTCAGGTATAGAGTTATAACTTCACGCTATTTGATCCGGGCTTTCATTTGATTATTTACAGCCATTCTCCCAGAGAGCTGTACTGATGAGACGGCAAAGTTGAACTCTGACCGTGTGATAGCAGATATAAAGTTCAAGGATGGTCGGGACCCAGTGGAATGGCTGTAAGTGTCAAGGTTTAACCCTTTACCCAACAAAACGGCCAAAACCGGCCAAATAAAGCTTCAACAGCCTAAAATATCTTCGGTCTGTCTCAATAGAACCATACAAATATGGATATCATTGGAACCGCCTCCTTGACCACATTGTGATAGTTAACAGTTATGCCCTGTGCCAATGCATTCTCTTATATATGCGAGTCGACCATAGGTCGCCTCGCATATATAAGAGAATGCATTGGCCTAAAAAAAATCTTTTTTTTAACACTTTTTACCATTTTTTCTTACATTCTTTAACAATTTTATTATTTTTAATGTGTTAAGCCAATGCATTCTCTTATATATGCGAGGCGACCTATGGTCGACTCGCATATATAAGAGAATGCATTGGCACAGGGCCCTTCTGTTGGGTAAAGGGTTAAAATATCATTTCACAGTCAAAATAGAAATATTATTTACTTCCTGAGCATTGCTACTTTTTGAGGTGCCTTGGAAATTTGATGCCAGACATGCATTTATGCGAAGATGCCCTTCCACGCCAATCGGTCATATTTGCAAAATTGGAGGGTGTCCCTGGTCTATGATATGTAACTCTGTGAATACAGGTGCACCCGGTTATCTATTTATTATCTATCTGATGTAAGCGGGCAATATGTGACGTTACATGGTCTATTGCAATGCTTGAAGTCTGTTGCAGTCAGCCAAAATAATGTGCCAAGTATTTATACTTGGTATAAATTATGTTGTTAATGGGAAGCATCAAATTGATTGAGTTTTAATGT
This sequence comes from Siphonodentalium dalli, assembly GCA_032622095.1. Lineage (NCBI taxonomy): Eukaryota > Metazoa > Mollusca > Scaphopoda > Gadilida > Siphonodentaliidae > Siphonodentalium > Siphonodentalium dalli. The sequence continues at coordinate 187,025,726 of CP136063.1, read as the reverse complement.
GTATTCAGGTAGTATTTACTGTAATCGAATAAAGGGATCTGATAGAATAAACGGATGAGATCCAGGTACGCCTGACAAGGGTATGTAACAATGTGTTGCTAGGGGATGTTGGTGGATTTTTTATAACTCACAATGCTGGTAAACTATTTCTGGGTGAGTAGTTTTAAGTCTTATCATTTCAAACAAGCTTATTTCTTGGTTGTGGCATTACTACTCTATATTCAGCTGTAGGTTGTCTGATAAAACACAGTTATCTTGACTTGGAGAATTGCCTCGTGGACATATTAAGAGTCCATGGTTGTTTGACATTTTCAAGTGGCTACACATGGCCCAACGATATGTCCACTCACCTGTGAAGTTTGAACAAATTATACCCAAGGAACCTGAGATACACAACATTTACCATATACACCCAAAAAATCCCATTTATACAGGAACAGAATGCTTGGCACTGGGGGGGGGGGGGGGGGGGGGGGGGTGTTATGTCAAAAGAGTTAATACTCGATACTAAACATACATGTACATTGAAAATAAGGATCATTGTATCCTGTCACCAGAATCAATAAAAGCCTTAAGTTATTTCATGTATTTCTAAGACAGAAGTTATGGCCCTTTCTTTCGACCTAGAATTTGCCAAATATTTTAGTTTCCTGATGTTAACTTTAATTTTAGTTATCAGATTTTTCAAATTTGGTGTATGGATTACTTACATCAAAATACAGGTCAAGTGCAAATTTGGGTTCGGTCCACTTATTTATACCGGAGTTATACCCCTTGTTGAATTTCTCAATAATATTTGTTTCTGGATGATAACCTCATAGACTTAAAATTTACTGGCTATTCTGGTGTCTAATAAAATAAAACTAGGTGTGTTAACAACATAGATAGTTGGAAGAAAAGTTTTATTCAATTATTGTGTTCTCAGAATCATATTTTTCGTTTCTAAAAAAGCCACTCGTCAAATAAAGCCACCTTTTTGGGGGAACATGTGGCCAAGCAGCCTTTTTTTTTGGTATTTTCTTGTATTCACATATAGAACCTGGAATTTTTTTTAATTTGTGTATCAGATTGAAGGAATCTATTAGATCATCTTTCAAACATCTGTATTTGAGAGGCATAAGTCATGTATTCATTGTGCTAGTATTTCTATTATATTTTATTTATTGCAGGTATTCACAAGTGCAATCACTAGAAATGGAGAAATTTATTGAAGATGTCAGGTATATCAATATTTCATGTAGGCCATTGAAAGATCTGTGTTTCTCAGCAAAAAGGCTACAGAAAATAGAAAATGAAAATAACAAGCGAGTCTCACTCGTCCAAATATTTTGGAAAAATTGCCTCAGTGGCAGAGGCTTAGCCAGCCACCCATCCACTTGCCTTTTAGATGGGCAGTTACAAAGGCTTATGCCAATTACAGACTGTATATAGCTTTCAATGTCAACCCCGTTTGACCTTTTCATGAAGGGAGCTGTGCTGGTGCAGCATCAAGTTAAAGATCCCATGCCAGTGCATTCTCTTATATATGCGAGTCTCCCATAAAGAGTCTCCCACCTTTAGATAGGAGCTATCTAATTTAAATGATTTTCGATGGAAAAACATAGCCGCCGACAGCCATTCTGTATTTTACTCTTTGCCACATCCCCCATCAGATCATCAAGTCATCTAATTTTTCTGTATTTCGTTGAAAAACATGGCTGCCAGCAGCAATCTTGGATTTTACTCTTTGTATATGACTAAATCCTTCGGCACACCCAACAGGTCACCTACCTCAACCGATCATCACCAAACTTCATAGATCTTCAGGGTTTTTTTTGTTGTTGTTGAAATTTGTTAAAAAACATGGCCACCAGCAGCCATCTTGGATTTCAAATTTGATTCCATCACCGCACCCTGCATTTATTGGAGAATTGTTTTGAAAATTTACTGGCATGTTTTTGGATCACGTTAAGATAAGAGCTATCAGATTTGAACGATTTTCGATGAAAAACGTGGCCGCCGGTAGCCATCTTGGAGTTCACTCTTTGCGTGATCAAACCCTTTGGCACACCCCACAGACCACATCCCTCATCCGATCGTCACCAAACTTCATATGGATCTTTTGGGAGCCATAAAATGTTTTCATATTTCATTGACAAACATGGCTGCCAACGGCCATCTTGGATTTTACTCTTTGATGACTAAATCCTTTGGCGCACCAAAGATGCCAACTCCCTCAATCGATCATCACCAATCGTCATATATAAGTCTTCAGGGTGAACTTTAGATGGGAGCCATCTCAGATTTTACTCTTTCTATTAGTATTACTGTATCCTTTGGCATTCCCTGCAGCCAAACTTTTTCTTCCGATTAATCCCAAACTGTTTATGCATCTTCAGGTTAGACTCCAGTTACTTAAGCATATAAACTGTCCGAGTTCCATATCGCTCTATAGACATAATATATGGCATGATCCCATTTCCAAGTTGAGCTACAGTGTCATTGACACTTTCATTACTCTCATGAGAACTAAAGTAAACCAAAAGCAGTTTCATTGAGATTAAAATTTGTGATAATTTCCCAATAAATGCTGCGATAAAACAGTTAAATATGCAGTAAAGTTTCTCTTGTTGGTGACTGATAATTCTAAGGCATATTGCTTTCAAACTTGCTTGTATTTGTATGATAATTGATCTGGGAAACTTTATTTTAGTCAATTATTTTTTTATTTGAAAATGCAGCAGGAATTTTATTTTTTAAATCTCCTGGAAAGTCGTGACCATTCTCCCAGAAATTATATTTTGAGGTTAACAGGTGTGATACCTACAAAAGAATGAATGGAAATTAATATGGCCATTTAATTTTCGAGTCACCCATTTTTTTTTTTATAGTGCCTTGATATATGGTTTGAATAACAATCTATGCCATAAAATAGGATTAAAATACTATAATTCACCACCATTTGGAACATCTGTGCCTCAGAAGGTGCCCATAGAGTAATAGAAAATAACTGAAATCATAGAAACATTTCCCCCTTTGCGGCTCCCAGAATACAACAGAATTCAAACTATAGTTTACTTTCAATGGAAGGGGAATTACTCTATCTTTAAGATATAGAGTTATTCTTCTTTCATTGAGAGCAATAACCTTTGTGCAGAAACTTGAGCACAGAACATACCCTGGTATCTCAACAAAAACAACATGTTCACAGTTTATTACACCAAATAAGTTGATAATACAATGTTTTGGAGAATCCTATTTCAAATGGTATATAATATGGCATATATTTTATATAATGTGATGTGGTGGTTCAAAAATTAAGTGGACCTTTAATTACCCATCAGTGACTGTCCAGTTATGAAATCATTAACCCTTCTATGACTGGAGCTTCCTGAATGTTTGCGAAAATCCTGTGGCAATGCATTCTCATATATATGCGAGTCTTCCACAGGGAGCCTCACATATATAAGAGAATACATTGGCCTAACAATATTTACCTTGACCTTTTAAACCAGTGCATTCTCTTATATATGCGAGGCTCCCTATGGGAGACTCGCATATATAAGATAATGCACTGGCACAGGATGTTTAATGCTGCACCAGCGCAGCTCCTGTCGTGAAAGGGTGAAGCATCTTACTTTTATTCCAGGAATGGCATTTATCCACTTACGGCATTTGCGCTGCCAGTACCTCCTCCTGCCAGGCCGAGGGCAATCACACCGGAACTAGCAGAGTCCGTCAAGTCAGAAACCCCAGAGCCATTCGACGTCGAGACAAGACTTGTTCGCAATATGCAGTGTCAGGTTAAACACATGGATGGTGTCCCTGTTCATATGACTTTGTTATTTAAAATGGACGAGAAGATGAATCGTCAACTGCAATGTGATATTCCCCAGAATGAGACGCCGACAGCATTAGCGGAGGAGCTTGTTCATTATGGATTTATTAATGAGGTTTGTGCTATCTTTGAAATATTTATCTATCTATATAAAAGCCAAGTGCGTGTGTGTCTGGCACGTTTAAAGATACATGACCCTGATGTCAGATTGCGCCCAAATTTTGACCATGTCCAGTTGCACATCTTAGAATATGACACGCTCAATTGCAGGATGATTGGTTAAAGAGGGCCTGACATATAGCACGCTTTCTAAGAGTCATAAAAGTTATATTTTACCTGTAATTATTGAGCGGTGCACTACGATAAATTTTGAGTTACACTGCTTGCATCGGGTGGACACAATTAATTGCACGTATCGATAGCGATTCCATCATTGAAATCCACCATATTTGATGAGCAATCTCCTACTACTGGTATTGTAATAATGAGGAAAATTTTTATTTTATGGCAAGTTTTATTATTTGTCTAGGACAGACAATCATATGTATTACATGGTCCAGGAGATGAGGGACCCTGTAGGTTGACAAATAAATTGAAGAGCGACTTATTTTATAGGTAACTAGCTGATGTGCCTGACTTCGTCCAGACTATTTAGGGATTTCTTTGTGATCGCCTCCGTCTGGGCAGCATATATAATGTCTGGACTTGTTTTTGGACATTGCAAAATTGATTCTGATGGTGAATTCGAGTTTGAAATGATTGCCTAATTCATTGCCTCATTTTAGACAACGTTTTTTGTCCTACCATCCGGGGCATATCAAAACAGGTTGTACTTTGGTAAGTTTTTTCAGAATATAAGGTCTATATAGCAGTATATTGTGTATATTTCAATATTTATTGTCCCTGTTACCAAATCACTTAAAGATACTCAATCCGATTCGATGGTCCCCATATAATCAGATTCCAACAACAACAACATTTTTTGAAATGCCGCTTCAGTTATCAGAATCGATTAATTGCCCAAAAATAATGCTAACCACTTTCAACTATAGTATAAAATTGCCCGAAACGTTTTTATCAACATGTACGACGAAATTTGGCCTTTTTATCAACAGAAAGCCTCTTGATTTTAGAGTTATCCATCTTCATCCGCAATTTGGTCCGAGACCGTCGGTGAAAAATAATAGATAAAATAATAGATTTCAAAAATCGATATCTAATAACTCGGAGCTTTCAAATTTTTTTTATTTAAATCGATTTATTTGATTTTTTTTCTAAATGTTATGAAAATATGTAATTGTGCAATTTCTCTGATCAATGAAGGTTCTGAAAGGTGTTGCTTATTATATCCATATATTATTATATGATTTTTTAATTATTTTTTTAAATGAAACACACACACATATATCATGGCAGTAGAGATATAGCGACCATGTGCTTTATGCATACACTATTACACTTGGGTCCATGTGGGTTCCAATGTTGTGATATCTGGAAAGGTTGACCTGTGCTTAAACTTTTACTAATAAATTAAGTCAATTTTAGATGAAAACTGAATATTTTATCAATCACGTTTGCTCTCAGTGACTTGAGGACATACGGTAATCACACTATATATCAAGTATAGGCACTAGACAGCTAAGAGTAGTTATATGGCAGAGTATATGGTAGAGCTATACTCAGTTAGCATTTACATGTACGGCAATGAGAAAAGGGGGAAAGAAAATTAAACAGTGTATAGTGAGGCGTGCTGAATCTGAGTGTATAGTTACAAACAATACGAACAATGCTATAAAGCAGAACAGGCCATTGCTGGAACAGTAAATACGGTACCATGCTGTAGTTTCTATATGGTTGATAATTACTGTACAGTTTCATATCTATTGTCCAATTTGTATATTGTTTAATCATACTCATGTTTTAGTTTACAGAAAACCTGTTAGATATTACATTTCTTGACTTTTTATCATCATTTGAAAAAAAATTGATTTTTTTTAAAACAAATCACTGACTTAAATCAATGATTTAAATCGGCCAAACCTGGACTGGGTTCCTCAAATCAAATATTTTTAACCCCGAATCCAAATAAATATTAATTGAGGGACGCTTAATCGGATTATGCATCTTTAAACATAATTATTGAGGCTTGGAGTCATGACAAGATGTCATTGTTCCAGACTATTCAGAGTACAGTAATGCCCTAAATAATCAACTCCTTAACCACAGCAGAATTATGGGAAATTTTTCATGATTTAGTTGGAAATATGGTTCTCAGTGAGAGCTTTCCGATGAATGGCAACAAGCCATATTTACGACTGAATCCGGAAAGGTTACCCATAATTCTGCTGTGGTTAAGGAGTCGATCATTTAGAGCATTACTGTATTTGCTTCGATAGTATGAAAACCCCAGTTTAGTGTTTCATGTAACTTCCAATTTATTTGACAGGGTGATAAAGAGAGGATTGCTAAACTGATTGAGGACAATCTGCGGCCGCCCATGACTAACGGAACGGTCGGCTCAGTATCAGTTGGTGGCTCATGAAATGCTGGCCTGGAATCAATTGTTGGTCGTCATAAGGAGCAAAGCAAGACATTTTTCTCGATGGGATGTCAAGCCAGTAAAATTCACGAACTTGTCCATCATTTATTTTGAATAGCAAACCTTCCTTGTGATCTTTTAAACTTTGATGCTTCTGTGTGCACATGTATATGCATAAGTGCCTTCATTGTTTTCATGTGGAAATTTGTACTTTGAACTGATTAGCTAATAGCTATTGTCTTACAGCACCACAAGAGAGTCTTTAAAAATATCTCTCAGAGGGCTGGTTCATGGCTTGAATTTGGGAATCCCTTTTTGTCTTGTATTCCAATGCTTTGAAATTGTCTTTTGAAGAATCCTGATATGACTAATATATAAAATAATCTTAATAGTCATTACTGCCTTCTTAAATGCCAAAGAAATTCAACCCTTACTTTACTAAATACTCATTGATGAGTAGTACCCGTAGGACATGTTCAGTTAATAAGTTCAACAAATGACCATAGGCCATTTGTTGAACTGACTATCTTCACATTTCCCACCAATGAATAGGAAGCCTTATGTACATGTACTGTATTACATGTGACTGTTGTCTGCTTATATTTCCTGAACATCCCTCCAGATGGGTAATAGACCATTCCAATGCTTACTTTCATATTTGAATGGGAGATTTCCATTTAGCAAAGAAAAGGCTAAACCTTATGTCCAGTCTGATATTGATTAACTATTTGTTTACTAAATGGAACCTCCCATTCCGTTATAAAAGTATACATTGGAATGTTCTATTATTCATCTGAGACTATACAAGTGCAGAAGGATTCCTATTCATTGGAGGGAAAATTTCAGATAAATAAGATCAACAAATGGTGCTTGTTGAAATTATTGTTTAACCCTTTCATGACTGGAGCACACTGAAATTTTGCGAAAACCCTGTGCCAATGCATTATCTTATATATGCGAGTCTCCCATAGGGAGCCTTGAATATATAAGAGAATACATTGGCCTAACAATATTTACTTTGACCTTGTCAGCCGGTGAATTCTCTTATATATGTGAGGCTCCCTATGGGAGACTCGCATATATAAGAGAATGCACTGGCACAGGATCTTTAATGCTGTACCAGCGCAGCTCCCATCATGAAAGAGTTAAGTATCTGCTATTTGTACCATATCAAAATAAAGAAATCCAGAAAATAACCTTTCCAACGATGTGTAATAGCAATGTTTACCCCATTGAGGCATTCAAATGGTCCCAAGCCTGCAAATAGCGAATCTGTCAGGACCTCAATCTGCTTAGGCCTTATCTTCAGGGAAGTATCTAAAGTCTCAAATTAACATTGGTTTTAATTATTTTTTCTCTTCTGGGAAGTTTCTATATCCCCTAGTTTGCAGAAGATAAAATGCATAATTGAGGTGACTAAATAAATGGGTGAACATCACCAACTTCAACTGGGGAACTTCAATCTGATCCTATGACTCCCATAGCAGTTGAGGCCTAAGCAGAATGAGGTTCCCAGAGGGTGAGTTTGGTAATGCTATCCCGCCGTGCAGAATAGCATCACTAAATTCACCCTCTAGGGACCTCATTCTGCAAATGAGAGAACGCTATTTGCAGGCTTGAATGGTAGCGCTCCTAAGGATCACAATAACAAACAATTTACTGAGCCCCATGTATCAGCCGTTGGGATTGAGAAAATTAACCTAGTCAATAATGTTGTGTGCAGACAAACTGAAATCTGCTATAATCTACCCATAACAGAGTACCATTGGTGCTTCACCAAGTTGTGTCATAGCTTGTACTTATTCTTTGTATAATTTCATTTAAGCTGATAACTTTCACATATTATCATTATTGTACCTGTACAGTATGGAGTCAATCCTGAGTTTAGTGTGTCTGTCATATGCAGAATGAGGTCCCCGGAGGGTGAATTTACTGATGCTATCCTGCACAGCGGGCTAGCATCACCAAATTTGCCCTCTAGGGACCTCATTCTGCTTAGGCCACATCTGCTATGGAGACATAGGCTCAGATTGAAGTTTCCATATGGTGAATATTGTGATGTACACCCATTGGGAACCTCGATTATGCAATGTGTCGTCTGCCAATTTGGGGATATGGAGAAACTAAACTAAAAAAGAAATAGAATCTACGGTATGTGAAGAAGTTTCTATAGAAATTTGATAATAAAGAAACTTTCCAGAGAAGATGAGGCCTAAGCAGAATGAGGTCTCCAGAGGGTGAATTTAGTGATGCTTGCCCGCTATGCGGGATACCGTCACTAAATTCACCCTCTGGTGACCTCATTCTGCAAATGACAGGCACACTAAACTCAGCCTTGTACAGAGTTGTGATTTATTGCCAGGGGATCTGATTTCTTGCCTCATGTTTCTCATTTCGATATATAGCTCTAGTCTGTATGGCCGTATGAATATATATAGAATATGTAGCTAGTGTCGTCGCTTAAATTGTTTATATCCATGAGGGGGATTTTAGCATCTATTGGGCTAGGCTCTGTCGAGTCCAATAGATACCAAATCCCCCGAGCGGACATAAACAGTTTTAGAGACAACATTAGCTACATATTTTATTTATCCATCGCGCAAATCTTGCATTTTGTGAGGTAAATATGTCATTTTCCTCAGTTTTACATTCGTTACGTCGATGACGCCCATACATTTATTATGTCAAGCAAACTAATTAGCATTCATGATGTCCAAAAACTCAAGTGCAGCTTAAAGCAAAATAGTTCGTTGGGTTTTTTTTAATAGTTATTCTAAGCTGGCCTTTAGCTAATGGTTTATAGATGTTTTAGAGCGAAAACACATATCTGATTACGAATTTTGTATCAATTTGCGTTGAATTATGGACGATAAAAATGTCCTAAAATCACAATGAGGTCATTCAGGTCGGTTGACATCCCTAGTTACCTGCGCAATATGCATATCCAATTACGTCATGAAAGTAGTACTAACCTAATAAAGATACATTGACCTAATAAAGCTACTTTGACGTAATAAACGTAACGTTTATTAGGCAGGCTTTATGTAGGCAATAGATGTAGTGAGCGGTGGATAAATAGTCAGCACAGTATTATGGCAACAGAATATATGCAATATTCATATTTACTTGTTTGGCCATTAAATGAAAATTAGTATAAGTTCTGTGTTCACATAAAAATACAAAGTTTACATTATACAAATTGGATGAGGGCAACTTTTAATTTTTTTCCAAGAATTCCAAGAAGTTTAAATGGGGGTATAGTCTTTCCTTAACCCTTTGATGATGGGAGCTGCGCTGGTGCAGCATTAAAGATCCTGTGCCAGTGCATAGTCAGCCTCGCATATATAAGAGAATGCACTGGCTTACAAGGTCAAGGTAAATATTGTTCGGCGAATGCATTCTCTTATATATTCGAGGCTCCCTAATCCACCCTCCCCTCCCCAACTCACCCTTGGTGCCACCTCTGCCGAGCTTGGACATCTTTGAATATGATTGCCTGGCTTTAATCGGCATCTGTTTTAATGTGGTGCTGTTTTGTGTATTTTGGACTGGTTATTAAATCACATATGTTTACACACCTACATGCAGTCTTTCTATGAATACATTTTATATGCCCGTTTTGAAAATGGGACGTATTATGTTATTGGTCCATCAGTCTGTCTTGTGGATTTCTGTTAAGTTAACAGAATTACAGGAGAAATTTAAAAGATAAAATAACCATTGGTGTGTAAATATAAGAACTGGATGTTTGCTTTATGCAAATTTTTATTTGTGCACATGCAATATGAACTGACATTTGTTGTTTTGCAGACATTGCAATTATAAAACATTGCTCCATTGCACTTAAGAAACATCCATTTCTTGAATAGTGCTTGTTAATATTTCATTTGACTTGCCTGAGGGTGACATTTGCTGCATTCATTGTAACTTTTAGATTTCATTAATTCTGATATTTATTCAAATGAATATTGCGTTATTAACCCTTTCATGACGGGAGCTGCACCGTTGCAGCATTAAAGATCCTATGCCGGTGCATCCTTTCACCAATACGTGTCTCCCATAGGGAGCCTCACATATATAAGAATGCACTGGCTTACCAGGTCAAGGTAAATATTGTTAGGCCAATGTATTCTCTGATATATTTGAGGCTCCCTATGGGAGACTCACATATATAAGAGAATACATTGGCACAGGGTTTTTGCTAAATTTCAGGAAGCTCCGTCATGGAAGGTTTAAGTGAGTCGGTGTAGAACTGTAGACTTGTATGATGTATCTTACCTTTTCCAAGATTTCACTTAAAGTACGACAGAGATATTGTCAAAACATCATAGGTATTTTTATAGAGGAAAGATATATTCAAGGTTCCAGGCTAAGTTTTTACTAAACCTACATGTATTTTATTTGGAATCTAGTGTATAAAATAACATGTTTGGAATGTAAAGTGCTACACGAAATACTCCATGTTGTTTCATATTGAATTTCCATGCATTTGTTTTAGCAATGCTTTAGATGTACACCAAACAAACAAATATATTTGGTATTTATTGGTCTAGCCGGCATGTCAAATTTTATTATGAACATGTTTTCAGTGGTACAAAGTAAGACACTGTTAAATTAGAAGGTGGGTTTTTGTTGTAACTGGATGCCTGGAATCCTGAAGAAATCTTTACCTCTTTTAGTGCCATGGTTCACCAGCTCAATCTTCAAGACCAATAATCAGAAAATCTGAGCTGGGGATTCCTGGCTGCACATAGGACCACTTATGCAAGAATATTTTCCTGTCAATAGAAGATGAAACCTAAGGTCCCCAGAGGGTGAATTTAGTGATGCCAGTCCGCTATGTGGGATAGCATCACTAAATTCACCCTCTGGGGACCTCGTTCTATAAATGACAGGAACACCATAATCAGGCTTGATCTGATATATGTCTGATGCTAATATGCTAAGGATATCAACATTGTTTGGCTCTTTTTCTGATGTTTGCAGTTTTTAAAGCTCAAATTTGGATTATTAAAGTTGCATTGAATTGAGATATCTTTCTTACATTTCTACCTTCACCTGAGTTGGTTCGGGGTTTCTTCATTGACAACACATAAATACGTGTATGTCCAATTTACGGTGTCTAGCCTGGTGCTGGCTTTGGCATGTGTCACCTTAGGGCTGGACCTCGCAATTGCCAAAGATGTCAATCAATAATGAAAAACAATTCAGAATAATACTGTAAAGACTTCACGGTAGAATTATTATTATACCCCCACTTTTACCGATGGGGTCATTGTCACAAGGCATCGATCACAATCGTAGCCAGCTTTTCATATTCATGTGGACTAATTATTTGGCTAATCACATTCTCCAGTAGATGAATAAAAAAAAACTTATTCATAAGGGAGGAAATAAATTAAATATTAGTTAATCATTTCTAATACCTAATTTTATGAAGTTGCTTGAGTTCTATTTCTAGAACTTAAATAAAATAACCCATTTTAATCACGTATTCACGCGATGATGTGATATATTGTGTCATAAAACGATATAATTTGAAAAGCTACAGTAATGCCCTAAATAATCGACTCCTTAACCACAGCAGAATTATGGGTAACTTTTCAGGATTTAGTCGGAATTATGGCTTGTTGCCATTCATCGGAAAGCTCTCGGCGAGAGCTTTCCGATGAATGCTAACAAGCAACTGGCTACATTTGTGATCGATTTGAAAAGCTGGCTATGATTATGATCGATGCCTTATGACAATCATCCTATCGGTCCCAATTTTTGAAGAAAAACGGAGGGTATACTGTATTGACTTTGTCATGAGTTATTGGATCTGAATACAATTTGGTATGGTGGGCTACCATCAGGAGTGGTTTCAAAAGAGTGCCCAAATGACGATGCATGCATCCTTTCTATAGTTATCGTTTGTTTATCTGTGTATAATGTTTTTGTCCACCCACCTCAGTATCTCAGCCATGGCTTATATCATCTCAAGGAAATGTTTGTTGATGTTCGCTATTGGGAGTGTTTTCAAAAGAGGCCCCAATAATGTTCTCATTTTAGAGTTATCCTTCATTTTTCATCATGAAATGGTTGATTTCTGTCCGTCCGGGCATATACCTCAGCCGTGATTTTGTGGAATGTCAAATTAATGAAATTTTGTATGGAGGCGCACCGCCAGTCAGGAGTGCTCTCAAAACGGAGTGACCAAAGACATTGTTTGCATTTTCCTTTCAGTGAGAGCTTTCCAATGAATGCAACTAGCCATCACATATATAAAATATATGCCATATTATATACCATTTGAAAGATGCACGTATGTATTAATCACCGTTCCCTCATGTCACGATTTAAAAAAGTCAGCTGACCTCACGCGTCAAACAGACAAGGATGTCGATCGCTGCCAAATTTGAATTATGAGATCTTCACGTACAAATTCTTCGGCGGGCGTGAGGCAGCAATTTTGTCCAAGTCAAAGTTTTACACGGAAGCGTAATTTGATTGGGCTGACTCGAAGAAGATAAAATTAGCACATGTTTCCATCACTCTTGCCTTTAAGCAAACTGGCTCGAGCACCTGAGCTATAGGGCTCGCGTGAGTCGACAAAATATCAAACATGTTTGATGCGCGAGTCCGATTGCTCGGAGGATCCCCCCCGCGCAGACCATTCGCTAATGGCCTAGTTTAGTTGTTTATAAATAGAAGAGCGGGAATTCCGGAAGTGACAGAAAAACCGGTGCATAAAAAGGACGTTCTGGGTTTCCCGCAGGGCAGAACAATACGAGACTTCAACACAACAAGATGTTTAATTGTCCCCCGACGTTTCCGTCGGAGGACTATAGAAATGACCCTCGTGCGTCCGAGATTGGGTACCTTCATGGTGTAATCAACTCCTCCTACAGTTTTAAATGTAGAGATTTGAAACTCTGGGATATTGTTCCTAACATGTTGGTGATTTGCACATCTATATAGCTAATAAAAATATCATTTTTTCCATATTTTGGGGGGGTTTTTGACTTAGAAAATTTGGAACATTTTTGCCTTTTGGATGAGATTGGGTCCCTTCATGGTGTAATCAACTCCTCCTACAGTTTTAAATGTAGAGATTTGAAACTCTGGGATATTGTTCCTAACATGTTGGTGATTTGCAACATCTATATACTGTATAACATTGTTGCAAATAGTATCCTTCTAACAAATCCAATCATGAAATTTACCACTCGAGTCGGGGGACATGTGGTCTGCGACCTTTTATTTAATGCTGATTTGATTTGCTATCCATTGCCATCTGATGTTTCTTCTACATGTACCATTTGTGAATATGATAATTATTTATATTGTATTGTAAGCTATTAATATGTAGCGCATAATTTTTACAATACTGGAGTTTGTCGTCAATAATTGATGTTTTGCGGGATAAATCATAAAAATGACCCCAATTTCCACGTGACTCGCCGTGGCTTCTCTATTGCCTTGTAATTCATTCGTATAATATTCCCAACATTCAAAATGTTATTGAAGTGAAATTTCTTCTCGCCTAACTTTCCACATGCATTGTTATCACTGGAAAGTCGTAGGTTGATTTCTAACAGGTTTTCCAGCGGGTGTATTCTCATAATTCCAATACGCCAAATTTATTTGACAAGAGAGGACAGAAGATGGAAACTATTTCGCTCTTGTTTGTAGTTTAATCGTCATCATTTTTCGTATTGTGGATAAACGATTAAATTCTGTTGTTATTTTGACCAGTATATTATGATTTGTAATAAGAACTGTTGGTAAACAATTACCTAGCATTTTCTTATTTCAATAGATTGAGAAAAAAATTGCACATATAGGGCCCAAAAAGTTTTTTTCCGACCCTGAGGGACCCACCACCCCATTTGTGCAAAAAAAATATTTTGTTCCTCCAAAATTTTGGGGACCCACCCCCCCTTTCTCATGTTTTTATAAAAATTTCATAAATTTGTTTCAGCTGTTAGAACTTCAATAACTTAACTGCCTTTCAATCCCATTCCACTATCCTTTTTAAGCTCAACTTTACTTTGTAAAGTTTGAGCTATTGCCATGGCTTTGTCGTCCGTGTGTGTGTGTGCGTGATGCGTCAACAATTTCCTTTAGCACGGGCTACAGGTCGTACCTTTGGTCGGATCATTATGAAATTTGTCATAGCTGTTGACATTGACATGTAGATGGGAACGAGTCATTTTGGGTTCATTCGGGAAAAAAACATGGCCTCCAGTGGCCATCTTGGATTTCAATATTAAATCCATTAGCACGGGCTACAGGTCGTACTGTTCGTCTGATCATCATGAAATTTGTCATGGATGTTAATATTGACATGTAGATGGGAACGAGTAATTTTGGGGTTGTTCGGCCTAAAAACATGGCTACCGGCAGCCATCTTAGATTTTACTCTTTGCATGACTAAATTCTTTGGCACGGCCTACAGGTCGTACCTTGGGTCGGATCATCATAAATTTTTTCATGGATGTTAACAATGACATTTAGATGGGAATGAGTCATTTTGGGGTAATTCGGCAAAAAAACATGGCCGCCAGCAGCCATTTTGGATTTTACTCTTTGTATGACTAAATCCTTTAGCACGGGCTACAGGTCGTACCTTTAGTCTGATCATCATGAAATTTGTCATGGCTGTTGAAATTGGAATGTAGATGGGAACGAGTCATTTTGGGGGTCATTCGGCCAAAAAAAATGGCCACCAGAAGCCATCTTGGATTTAACTCGTTGCATGACTAAATCCTTTGGCGCTGCCTACAGGTCGTAGCTTTGGTCAGATCTTCATGAAATTTGTTACGGATGTTAACAATGACATGTAGATGGGAATTATTCATTTTGGAGTCATTTGGCCAAAAAACATGGCTGCCAGCAGCCATCTTGGATTTTACTCTTTGCATGACTAAATCCTTTGACACATGCTACAGGTCATTTGTCAGATCATCATGAAATTTGTACTGGATGTTAATAATGACATGTATATGGGAACGAGTCTTTTTGGGGTCATTTGGCAAAATAACATGGCGGCCATCTTAGATTTTACTCTTTGCATAACTAGGCCTTTCAACTTTCCACATTCCTAATCACTCCATTGACTTTAACACATGAAATTATTCCCTTTCCAAGTTGAGCTACAGTGTCATTGACACTTTCATTTGGTGCAAACTCTTGCTGTGTACCATTAAGACTCAAGCAATAACATGCTTAATTGGTAAACACAGATCAGAAAAACGAAAAATAAACTGTATTTCCAGGTGTTTCCTGGTGTTTTCAGTATATAACAACAATAATATAAAGCATTGTGTAGGTACACTATGGCACAAATCGTCATAGACCCCATTATAGCCTTAATATATCGAGTCTGTTGTGTCTGACAGAGAACACTGGCCAGTGTAAATAGTGGTAAACAGGTCAGGGGTTTCACAATTATTTGTGCATGACCAAAGAACTCTTTAGTCTTATCCACTGGGGTGGGTGGGGGAGGGCAATTGTTTTTGGTTAGGTATACACATAGATATATGGTTATTATACCCCCCGATATTAGTCGGTGGGTATATAGTTGACGTCTCGAGCCATCCGTGCGTCCGTCCGTACAAACATTTTGTATTATAACTCAAGAGTCGATTGTCATATTTTGATGCCCTATGGCATGGTGACGGACCAGAAATGGGGAACGAATATGCATAATATCACGGGTTGTGGCCATCAATGCCTACCAAAGTTATGGGCCCTGTTCGAAATTCAGTCCGTACAGAGTTTTTGCAATATAAGTTAAGTGTCGGTTGTCGAATTTTGATGTGGTTTGGTATGGTGATAGACCAGAATGATAGGGGAAGGATGTATGCACATATTACTGCATATCACAGGTTTCGCCTGTCAATGCATACCAGAGTTACCGGCCTTGTTCCATCCGTAAACACATTTTGCATTATTATAACTCAACCAGGGTAATAAATTAATTTTGTTACTAAATATTTATTCCGTTGATCATAAGTTTCCTGAACGCTATTACGGTGGTCCACTGTGAAGTGGGCCGGGATCCTGTGAATCCAGAATGTTGCTAAATCTGAGGCTAAAGAGTCACTATAGCTGCCTATATAGCCCTATACCAACAAGCATGGTACTAACATGCTTACAAACAACATTACATGGTCAGTACTTTTAAATTGTTTGAAAAAAAAACCCATTTTGGAAAAAAATTACAAGCACAATTTTTTCGGCCTCTGGACCACCCACCCACCCCGGCCCTATATACGGATTTTTTTTTTGCAGACCCCCCCACCCCGGCCCTATATACGGATTGTTTTTGCAGACCCCCCCCCCCCCCTGCCTGCGCCGGCAAATAAATGTTCTTTCTGGAATAGATCTCAGAGAACTCCCAAGGTTCCGGAGCTCCAAAGACCAGTTGGGGGGCAATTGATTTCAGTCGCCCCACGACAGATGATTTACCGAGAATGCAGTCACCTGGTCAAATGACCCCTCCCCAAACCGTTGATAAAAAGCGATCCGATATGTTGTCAACCCCCGAGAGAATGGTTTTATACGATTCTGGGGGCGAGCAGAAGTCGGATAGCGCCCGACACAAGTTGCCACCCACACCTCCATCGAGGGGTCGTCCGGATGTGTCTGCCATGTTGGACCTTATGCGGAGAGGTTTTTCGCCTATCTCCACTCGGGCGGGGGCAATGGCGTTCAGAACAAGTAGCGTTTCGGAGTTCCAGACTCCGAGCGACATCTCAAAAGTCACCTCGAGTTCAATAGGTATCAGCTATGGGGATCGGCCTCTGTCGAATATGGCTCATAGGATGGCCGGGACTGCCTACTCAACCTGGGGCACAAGCTACTTCTGTTGTTTCGGTGGCCCAAGGCGAGTTAGAGTTAGTTGGGGCGCACACGCAGCTTCGGTTATTTCGATATCCCAAGCCATGTTTCCGCCTAACCCAATTAGCTCGGCAGTTAGTTTTGGAATACCTCAAGGGTTTCAGCCAAGGCTCCCTGCCTCGGCACCATATAACGTTTTTGGCCAAGCGCCAGCTACTGTGAATGTCAGTTCGACATCCATATCATCTTCATCATCATCCAGTCAGGTGCTATCACATCAGAGTATGCCAGCTCAGCCCGGTTATACCCAACCGACTGCTGGTTTCTCTGGAAAGATGATGGCCCAACAGCAGAGTAGTCAATCGTTCGCTTTACTCCTTACTTCGGGATACGCCCAACCCGGGTGTCAAGGATACGGTGCGACTCAAGCTGCTGTTGGATAATCTATACCTACCCAACAGCCGTTTTATCAGCAGCCAATTCCAACGCCAACTGTGCCTTTCAACCCTGGGTGTCAAGGATATGGTGCGGCACAAGCTGGTGTTGGTCAAGTTCAACAAACCGAACCCTATCAGGGAATGCCAACGTCAGGTTATCAGTCGGGTTATGCCAACGTTGGAAACCCGGGCGCTTATGCCCGGGCTCCGCCCGAGACCACTGTATCTGGTATTGGTAGATATCCACCCCCAGGAAATCAAGGGATACAGAACCCTGGTTATAACCAACCTCCCCCGGGAAATCAAGGGATATACAACCCGGGCTTTAACCAACCACCCCCTGGAAATCCGTGGGTACCAACCCTGGGCTTTAACCAACCGCCCCCGGGTAATCCGTGGATACCAAATCCAGGTTTTCAGCAACCAATCCCGGGAAATCAGGGGATGGCAAACCCCGGTGTGAATCCAATCGCCCCAGGGCCCCGGAGGTTACCCACAGAACCACCTCCATACAACCCACCAGTCGCTCCTCACGGGGGGCATGGCGATTATAGACTGCCTCATATGCCAAAAGGTTTTTCATATGATGGTAGTGACTCGTGGCAAGCCTTTAGGGTAAAATTCACAAAGTATGCCCAGTCACAACGTTGGGGATGGGATGAGCAGCAGCAGGCTCTCTGCTGGTGTTTAACGGGAAAAGCGAGCGAGTATTTCACGCTGCTTACCGAGCGAAATCCCTATCTGACGGTTGCTCAGTTGCTTGATGGGTTGGAAAACCGTTTCGGGTTTTAAGATTTGTCCGAAACTACCCAACTCCGATTCCAACAAGCAAAACAAATCCCTTGTCAGTCGCTGGAGGAATGGGCCGAGACTGTTCTTTCATTGGCCACCCATGCCTTTAGAGAATGTCCACCCGATTTCAACTTCAGACAAGCAGTCTTGCGTTTTGTCAAGGCTTTTCTGACACCAGGGCGACCGAACTCGTTACCATGGAAACGCCTCAGTCTATGGAACAAGCCATCAACAGAATCCGATGGCGTCAGCATAATTATACTGCTATTCATGGCAGCAAATTGTCTCGTCGAGACGTGCGCCGTTGTTTCGTCGGATACTGACGATGACTCTTCTCCTGTTAGGTCTGTAAGACAGACTGGTCGTGCATGGTAGACCAAAGCAGCGAGGATACAACTTCAGAGGCAAGCGCGAGGGTTCCGATTCGGAGACCGGTGGTTCACCTGGCCCTCGTAGATTTTCGCCCGGCGCTCAAAGTTGGAAAACTTCGAGCGATAATGCAAATTCCAAGGCACGTATGCTCGCCTTGGAAACCAATATGGAAACTCTCCAAAAGACCGTGGAGAGATTAACTAATGTCTTAGAAAAGATGGCGACCAATAAGCCTCAGTCTGGCACAATTAATAACTTCGATAAAAAAGAGTCAGATTTCAAAAATAGGTCAAGGTCACCCTCTCCTAAGGCCAAGGTCGTTTGTTGTGCCTGTCAGGGGGTGGGACATTTTCAAAGAGACTGCCATTCGCGGAATCTGGGAAATCGCCCTAACCGGGATAACAAAGTAAAATTTAACGAGGATTTAAACGGGCACGGGGCGACTCCCGAGGTCGGAGCCCGATCCCATTCTTAATTAATGACCTCGTAACTGGTAAAGATGTAACGTCTGGTGAAATTAAACCGGAATTAACTATTAAACAAATTAAATCAGCCTCCTCCATCGAGGTTCGGGTTAAAATAGCTGGTCGCGATACCCAAGCCGTTGTAGACACAACCGCCGACGCCACTATTATATCTGATAAATTATATCACCAACTTACCCCTAAGCCACCCCTAATTAAATCTTTGAAATTTAATACGGCGGCTCGTGATGGTCACATGGAGGGTATGTTGGTGGGACCCATATACATTACTATTGGGGAACTCGAGTGTAGTGAAAATATATATGTGGCACCTATTGCAGATCACATGCTTCTTGGGATGGATTTTCTCACTAAATATGATGCAAACATTGGGGCTAATAAGGGTTCTATCTTGGGAAAGTGTCGACTTCCTACAATTCCCCGGGAAAACCCAAAAGTGACTAAAATTTCTAGAATTATAGTCAATCAACGAACAATTATACCCCCAAGTCAGTTGTGTTACTACAGTACGAAGCTGTCCCACCGATAGCTGATTTTACTATTGAACCAAATACACATCTTATATATAGTGAGTATGTTTTGCCAACTTTGCACTCGGGGTATGACCACCCAAAAGTATGTTTTGTAAATTCTCAAAATTCAGAGGTAACCTTGGATAAATTACAATCTGTGGGTGAAGCTTGTGAAGTTGATGTGATTGAAAACCCCGTCATGTCATCCGCACCTAAGCCGGACGTTGTTCTGGTTGAAAGTTCACCACAGGGATTACCTCAAAATAGTTCTGAAAATAGCCTGGATGGAAATTTGCAACTTCCAGAGTATTTGCAGAACTTATTTGAGCGTTCTTCAAAATTATTGTCAGGAAACGACATAGCATGCCTAAAACGACTGCTTCATGAATATCAGGACGTGTTCGCAAAGGACGAGTTTGACTTGGGTACCTTCTCTCAAATTGAGCATAGTATTCCTCTTCTAGAGGGAGCTCGTCCAACTAAACAGCCTATGAGGCGCACGCCAGCATGTTTTGCCGATCAAGAGGAAATTCATTTGAAAAAGCTTTTGATGGCCAAGGTCATTGAGCCCTCTATGTCGGAATGGGCATTAGCCCCTGTTTTGGTTAAAAAACGGGACGGTTCTATTCGCTGGTGCATAGACTACCGCGTCGTAAACTCTGTAACACGCAAAGACGTCTACGCCTTGCCACGAATTGATGAGTGTCTTGACACACTTAGTGGAAATTCGTGGTTTGGAAAGGCAGACCGTTTGGCTGCGTACCATCAGGTTACGATGTGTGAGGAGGACCGTGCTAAGACAGGCTTTCTCACCAAGTACGGGATTTTCAATTTCATTAAAATGCCTTTCGGCCTTACTGGAAGCCCGTTCACTTGGTGTAGGGTTATCAATTTGGTATTGCACGGTTTGAACTGGGATATCTGTTTGGGGTATTTGGACGACGTAGTTCTGATGGGAAATTCGATTCGAAATCACTTGGAAAACATCGAAAAAGTACTATCCCGGTTCCGAAAATATAACCTTAAACTCAAGCCCAGTAAATGTGAGTTTTTATCAAAAAGTATTGAATTTTGGGCAGAATTGTGAGTGAGCAAGGTGTAAAAATGATGGAATCATCTGTAGAGGTTGTTAAAAGCTGGCCTGTACCCCAGTGTACGAGAGATGTAGAACGTTTCTGTGGGCTAGTTAATTATCATCGCTCTTTCATAAAATTTTTTGCAGAGTTGGCACGACCTCTATATGACGTAACTGGCAAAGTTAACTTTAAGTGGGACATTGAGCAACAAGAGGCATTTGACAATCTCAAGCAGGCGCTAACATCTCCACCTGTTTTGGCCCTACCAAATTCAACTGATATGTATATTTTGGATTCCGATGCTAGTAATTTTTGCAATCGGCGGGGAATTAATTCAAGTCCAAGAAGACCAAGATGGTCGGGAGAAAGTTATAGCCTATGGCAGTTTTGTGCTGTCCCCACAACAAAGACGTTATTGTACTACTCGACGCGAACTTCTTGCAGTAGTACGGTTCACACGTCAATTTCGACAGACATGACAATTGGAACTTATTCCCTATTCCTTATTCCTTATTTTCAAAAATGTCCTTTTCGACGGATTTGACGGCATGGTTGGGTGGCCCGCCCCAAATACCGCCTAGAAACACCCCGACCCCCCACCAATCACCCCCGGGGGGTTCCACCCCGAGGGGGTGAAAATGGGGTATGGACCATTTTCGAGAACGGTAAGGATTTCGACCGATTTGACGGCATGGGTGGGTGGCCCGCCCCAAATACCACCTAGAAACACCCCCACCCCCCCACCCATCACCCCCGGAGGGTGCCACCCCCGAGGGGGTGAAAATGGGGTATGGACCATTTTCGAGAACGGTAAGGATTTCGACCGATTTGACGGCATGGGTGGGTGGCCCGCCCCAAATACTACCTAGAAACACATGTAGTATTTGGGGCGGGCCACCCACCCATGCCGTCAAATCGGTCGAAATCCTTACCGTTCTCGAAAATGGTCCATACCCCATTTTCACCCCCTCGGGGTGGCACACTCCGGGGGTGATGGGTGGGGGTGGGGGTGTTCCTAGGTGGTATTTGGGGCGGGCCACCCACCCATGCCGTCAAATCGGTCGAAATCCTTACCGTTCTCGAAAATGGTCCATACCCTATTTTCACCCCCTCGGGGGTGGCACCCTCCGGGGGTGATGGGTGGGGGGTCGGGGTGTTTCTAGGCGGTATTTGGGGCGGGCCACCCACCCATGCCGTCAAATCGGTCGAAATCCTTACCGTTCTCGAAAATGGTCCATACCCCATTTTCACCCCCTCGGGGTGGCACCCTCCGGGGGTGATGGGTGGGGGTGGGGTGTTTCTATGTGGTATTTGGGGCGGGCCACCCACCCATGCCGTCAAATCGGTCGAAATCCTTACCGTTCTCGAAAATGGTCCATACCCCATTTTCACCCCCTCGGGGTGGCACCCCCCGGGGGTGATTGGTGGGGGGTCGGGGTGTTTCTAGGCGGTATTTGGGGCGGGCCACCCAACCATGCCGTCAAATCGGTCGAAAAGGACATTTTTGAAAATAAGGAATAAGGAATAGGGAATAAGTTCCAATTGTCATGTCTGTCAATTTCGTCACTATCTGTTAGGTCGGAAATTTGTATTAAGAACCGATCATAGTAGTCTCAGGTGGTTGATGAGTTTCAAAGAACCTCAAGGACAACTTGCAAGGTGGATAGAGGAATTAAGCATGTACGATATGGTCATTGAGCATCGCAAGGGAACTTTGCACTTAAATGCCGATGCGCTGTCCAGAATTCCTACGGACGGCTCATGTGAAGAGTATTTTCCAGGGTGTAAACTCTCAGATCTCCCTTGTGGCGGGTGTAAATATTGCACTCGGGTATATAATAGCTGGACCAAATTTGAAAGTACTGTTGATGATGTGGTTCCCCTAACCAAAGGTTCTATAGCATTTACAGAATTATCTGGGAACCCCACCCCGGCAGTTCGCCAAGTGGACAGTCAAACAGACTACCCCCTAGGGTTTTTTGTGGGAGCCGGGAAATGAGTGGGATAATCCCTACGAACCAACCGGCTATGTCTGTCCTAACACTGGGTGGACCCATTCCCATGTTGATCTAGAATTATCATATGATTTAAAACATATAGTTAGGGTACGGCAAACAACTACCCCCCCCCCCCCCCCCAGGACACTAAAGTCTTCGCTCCTGGCAAACGTTTGTACGCTGGAAGAACTCACTGAAATACAGCGTCATGACCCTGATGAATTACCTGTAATTGGGTGGTTGGAAACTGGGAAAGAGCCCAATGAAGGCGAACTATTTATTAGCAGCCAAGCCACTAAATACATCTGGACCGTTGCCGATTAGCAATAATGGTAATAAATATATTTTGGTTATGACCTGTCAGTTTACCAAATGGGTCGAATTCATAGCATTGCCCGATCAGACAGCCGAAACAGCAGCCTTTACATCTGTTGAAGAATTCTTTTCTAGATTTGGCTGCCCACTCCAAATTTTCTCTGATCAAGGGCCATGTTTCGAATCAAAATTATTTAAGGCCATGTGTGAAGCCCTTCAGATCCATAAGGCACGTACCACGCCATATCGACCGTCCGCGAATGGTGCCGCAGAACGTCAAAACCGTACATTGATGAATGCCGTCCGGTGTTATATTGATAAAAACCAGAAAACCTGGGATAAATATCTATCGCATCTCGCCGGGGCAATGAGATCATCGGTGTATACACCGCCTTACCGGGTTTACACCAAACAAAATGATGCTGGGCCGTGAAGTAAATCATCCGTCAGATCTCGTTTTTAATTTTAATTCTAAAACACCGGAATATGCAAGCGCGGCTGAATAGGTTACACTGGTGTAAATGTTTTCCATAGGCCTCAGTGCTAACGTTTTAGCGTATAGTGTTGGCAATATAAATGTTGGGTCCAAAATTTTCTTTAAATCTGAAAAATTGACATTTTGGGAAACTTTTTACACAAAAAAATCATGTCTGTCTAGCAGGGAATTCGCCTTTAAATCTTATGTTTTCGTAACTAGTGTCAGAACCGCATAAAAAAATACAGTCATATTTTAGACCACACCAAAAAATTCAAACTTCACTACAAAAGGTTAATTCCTGTGCCAATGGTTATTTTACCTATGGGAAATCATAGGGAAGAGGTGTGATGATTTTTTTATGTGAAAAGCACACAAGGCTATTGACCAATCAGGGCCCAGTGTCTATTTTATTCTCTCCTATATATTCCTCCCGCATCCGCTAGATGTCACTCGGAACCTTATTTACACCAGTGTAACCAATATTGCAAACGTTGGTGAATGAGTATAAAGACTGTCACGAACTTGCGCGTGAGCACTTAAAGGCTGCATGTAAGAAAATGAAGCGAGATTATGATGTTAAAATAAATAAATATGAATATAAACTAGAATATAAAACTTGGTGATTTGGTATACTTGCTGGATACCGCTACAAAGAAAGGGAAAATCCGAAAACTTTCTCCATTTTGGAAAGGTTCAGGCATCATTGCTAAAGTATACACTCCATATCTCTACAAAATCTTCTTTCGGTCCGCCACCAATGTGGTAAATCATGATCGCCTGAAAAAATGTCACGATCAAATAATACCGCCATTGTTAACTAAATGTCCAGAGCGCTTCCGAACCACGGGAGAAGTCACCCTTGAGAGATCTACCGGCGTTTTTATGTTTACCCATACCATAGTATGGTAAACATAGTGTCGTTGTCCGGATTGACCACTCGTCGTTAGTCCGTCCGTCTGTCTGTCTGTCTGTCTGGTTGTCTGTCTGTCTGTAGACACTTTACGCATGGTGCGATAACTGAAATATTTTCTATCTGATCGGAACCAAATTTTGTATATGAATGTATCAGCACCAAATACAGATCGAGTTCGAATATGGGTTTGATCCGAGTTTGTTTTACGGAGTTATGGCCCTTTTTAGCTCACCTGAGACGAAGTCTCCGGTGGAGCTATAGTCATCACTACTCGTCCGTCGTCCGTCCGTCCGTCCGTCAATTTTTTTTAAAACATCTTCTCCTCGGAAACCATCATACCGAATTGGTTCATATTTGGTGTGGATGTTCCCTAGGTGACTCTCATTCAGATTTGTTCAAATGAGGTCACTGGGTCAAATAGTTGTGAAACCAGGGCCATAACTCTATTCATCCATAGTAATTATTGTTACAACAACTTCTTGTCCATAACCATTGTGCCGATTTAGCTAATATTTGGTATGGAGGGTCCTTGGGTGACTGGTGTTCAGATTGTTCAAATGAGGTCACCCGGTCAATTAGTTGAGAAACCAGGGCCATAAATCATAGTAATTCTTACAATGACTTCTTCTACAAAATATTGGGCCGATTTAGCTTATATTTGGTACTGAGGGACCTTGTGTGACTGGGAATCAGATTTTTTGCATTTTGATCATATTTGGTGTGGATGTTCCCTAGGTGACTGTCATTCAGATTTGTTCAAATGAGGTCACTGTGTTAAATAGTTGCGAAACCAGGGCCATAACTATATTCCTCCTTGGTAATTCTTATAACGACTTCTTGTCTAGAACCATTATGCCGATTTAGTTTATATTTGGTATGGGGGGGGGTCATTGAATGACTGGGGTTCAGATTTGTTCAAATGGGGTCACTGGGTCAAATAGGGGTGGAGCCAGGGCCATAATTCCAAAAAAATAATAAAAAATTCAGGAACTCCTTGATCAATTTAACATACAAAAAATAAATATCACCCTCCCCCACATGACCCAGAACCCCACCCTGCCCCCAACCAACAGCATTCCACCCTATCTCATCTCCTAACTCACAGGATCTCTCCCACCAGCAGATTAAGTCAATTGTATTAGCTACAGACAGAGAGAGAGAGAGAGTTAATATAAATACACACACAGTCATCAATTGAGATGTTTATCAGGCTGACAGGTGTGAACTAATGCTTAGCTAGCACTCATGCCAGTGTGTGTTATTAAAATAAAATAAAAACAAATTATTGTTCTCTAACCTGCATTTAGTGTGTCTGGCATTTGCAGAATGAGGTCCCCAGAGGGTGAATTTAGTTATGCTACCCTGCACAGCAGTCTAGCATCACCAAATACACTAGCCAGTGTCCTCATTCTGCTTAAGCCTCATCTTCTGGGAAGTATATAGGCACTTAAATTGACATTTTTACTTACTTTTTCCCTTCTGTTTAGTTTCTATATCCCCTAATTTGTGAATATAAAATGCATAATTGAGGTGCCCAATGGGTGCACATCACCAACTCTAACTGGAGAACTTCAATCTAATGCTATGTCTCCCATAGCAGTTGAGGCCTACACAGAATGAGGTCCCCAGAGGGTGAATTTGGTGATGCTAGCCCGCATTGCAGGATTGTGTCATTAAATTCACCCTTTGGGGACCTCATTCTGCAAATGTCAGACACTATGTTCAGGCTTGTCTGTTCAAATATTATGTTCTTAACCACCAGTATCCAGTTGAACTCATTATGTCCTGATTTTGTAAAGAAAACTTGGGGGGTATATTGGATTGAATTTGTCAGTCTCTATGTCAGACTGTTCTCCCATCCATCCATCTGTCATTGTGTCTCTATCCGTCCATCAATTGTTTTTAGCTCACCTGAGGAGTCATCACTCCGTCGTCCGTCCGTCCCCGTCCGTCAACAATTCTTTGAACATCTTCTCCTCTGAAACCATCAGACCGATTGGGTTTATATTTGGTGTGGATGTTCCCTAGGTGACTCTTATTCAGATTTGTTCAAATGAGGTCACCAAGTCAATAGTTTTGATGTCAGGACCATAACTATTTTTCCACATAGTAATTCTTAAAACGACTTCTTTTCTGAAGTTGTCGGGCCGAATGGGTTCACATTTGGTATGAGGGTACCTTGGGTGACTGTGGTTCAGATTTGTTCAAATGAGGTCACTGGGTCAATTTTTTATTTATTAAATTTTTTTTTTTTTATTAAATAAAATATTTTGTATTAAATAAAATATTTTTTATTAAATAATTTTTTTTTTATTTAAATAAAATAACAAATATTTAATTAAAATTTTGAAGAACTTAGGACATTACATCGTCGGGGGGGGGGGTAGGTACATCTAGTCACCCACTAAATTAGGTTGAAATCAGGGGTTTGTGAGAAAACAGACAGATGTACAGAAATGTTCAGTAAGTTCCATATCCTTGCATTCCCAAGCCATCTCTGCACCACCAAGCATGATAGACACATGTTGTTTATAAAAGAGTGCGAGATTTATAGATAACAGAACTTCTGTGGCTATAGGCAGAGTCCCCTGGGAGTGTATTCATATCATTCATAATTTAAATGAGAATAATAGTGTTGAGCATTTGTTTTCTAAAGCTGTCAATCTAGCACCATGATTGTTTACAATACTCTGGTCATTAATATCAATTTAAATTCTTTTTCTCAAAGCTGTAATGAAGTGTGTCTGGCATTTGTAGAATGAGGTTCCGGGATGGTGAATTTAATAATGCTACCCTGCACAGCAGGCTAGCATTGCTAAATACACCCTTTGAGGGCCTCATTCTGTTTAGCATTTGTTTTCTAAAGCTGTCAATCTAGCATTCTGTTGAGCATTTGTTTTCTAAAGCTGTCAATCTAGCACCATGATTGTTTACAATACTCTGGTCATTAATATCAATTTAAATTCTTTTTCTCAAAGCTGTAATGAAGTGTGTCTGGCATTTGTAGAATGAGGTTCCGGGATGGTGAATTTAAAATGCTACCCTGAACAGCAGGCTAGCATTGCTAAATACACCCTTTGAGGGCCTCATTCTGTTTAGGCCTCATCTTCTGGGAAGTATCTAGAGTCTCAAATTGACATTTTTAGCAGCTTTTTTTCCTTTTGTTGAGATTCTAAAATGCATAATTGAGGTGTGAAATGGGTGTGCATACTGTCATATGCCACCAACTTCAGCTGTCTGTCCCTAGGTCTCCCATAGCAGTTGATGACTAAGTAAGATTAGGTTCCCAGATGGTGAATTTGGTGATGCTAGCCCACCTTACAGAATATCATCACTACATTCACCCTTTTGGGACATCAGACACACTAAATTCACGCTTGGCTGTTCCAATATTATTTTCCTTGGTGGCATGTTTAGATCTGTTCCAATTGGGTCCTTTTTGGAAAATCAATTAACTTCAACTCTTAAAAGTGAATGTTTAAAATTATTAGATGAATATATATCAGAGATGGGGATTCATGTTTGTTCAAATAGGGGTAGAGGTATAAGAGAATTAGCTCTGCCCCACCCACTTAACCCGTATCTATGATGCACGCTACTGGTATAATAAGATAATGTCATATTCTTGCAGGGATGTCCCCACAGTGTTGGGGGGGGGGGGGTGATTTACAGATTTGTTCAATGAAATGTAATTTTTAAGCTCACCTGAGACGAAGCTATAGTCATCACTTCTCATCTGTCTCCTGTTCATATGTCTGTCCATCCATCCATCTGTCAACAATTCTTTGAACATCTTCTCTAGATCATAAGACTGAATGGGTTCATATTTGGTGTGGATGTTCCCTTGGTGACTCACATTCAGATTTGTTTAAATGAGGTCACTCTGTCAAATGGTTGTGAAGCCAGGGACATAACTCTTTCCCTCCATAGTAATTCTTAAAAACGACTTCTCATGTACCATCAGGTTGAATGGGTTCATATTTGGTATGAAGGGTCATTGGGTGACTGGAGTTCAGATTTGTTCAAATGGGTCACTTGTTTTAAATAGGGTTTAAAATTTATTCAGATGGGGTCACCAGATTAATTAGGGTGGGACCAGGGACATAACTGTATGTCTCTATGGTAATACTTAAAATGTCTTCTCAAGAGAGGTTGGACTATTTAGCTTACATATAGTATGGAGGATCCTTAATGACTGAGATTCAGATTTGTTAACATGATTCAACCTGTTAAGAAATGACGGGGCTATGGGGACTTAACACTTTTGTGTCTAATAAAATCATTAAAATACAAAATACATTAAAACATCTACCTTGGAACTACCTGACTGATTAATCTGACATACCTATATGGTGGTTTTGGGTCCATGGATAATTGTGCTTCAAACATGTCTAAATAGTTTTATAAAAAGGCGCTTGTGAGATTGGAAATTTCCAACAATTGAGAAAGTTTGTGAGATGTCGGTTGTGAAATTCCAACCTAAGACTTGAGAGTCTGGAGCCCAGTCAGGGAGGGACATGAGCTGGAGGAGGGAGGGCGTGATCAGTAGTGTACAGTTGGTAATTTAAAAGTAGGTATTCCCCGATCTACACACATGAAGCCTCTCTATCCACATATCCTGTTTAGATCTACTTCTTTTAAAGTGATTATGAAAAGTTCTGACTGTTATGGTCTCCAGAGTCCCAGTCTTATCAGTCTTTGACTGTCTTGTTCTACTTAGAATTCATGCATGCTGCCATAACTCAAAAAATATTTATCTGACGGGCACCTAATCTGGTATGCGAGTTTCTCAGCCCAAAATACATATCGAATTCGAATATAGGTTTGATCCGATCTTTTTTAATGGAGTTATGGTCCTTTGACATATAATTCATGCATGCTTCTATAAATCAACTATTTTTCAACTGATAGGAACCAAATTATGTATGTGAGTTTCTCAACTCTAAATACAGATCGAGTTCGAATATGGGTTTGATCTGATATTTTTTAATGGAGTTATGGCCCTTTTATTCATCTCTAAAATATATCAAAGATACAGGTTGCATTTTCCAGGTAGAATCTCATAAATCAGGTTTACAAAGCCATGAAGTTGTCTTCTCACATAGACCAACAGTGATAGTATCCAGTTACACTGACTCTCTCTTGCATTGAGTTTAATTAACTGCCACCAGATGCTTTGGCCATATGATGAGATATCATAGATGGAATGTTTATGCTATTATATTTTATATGCATGGTTATTTAAATTTCATCATTAAGTTAAGGCATAATCTGGTTTTATTGTTTAATAGCATTACTATTGGAGGTTAATAATGTGATTGTGTTTAGTAGATTTGTTGAATTTTGTTGGTTGCATGGGAAGACAACTTTGGTTTTCAAATTTTTTTAAACTTGAGAGCTCTGTATCAGATTATGAGAACAAAATAATTGTTCATAACACTTTTATAACTGTAGGTCTATTTGTTTTATTTATATATTAATGGAAAGCCTTTTTGACATTGATTTCAATTGATTACTAATGTGAATAGATATATTAAAGGGGCACACCGGGTTTGATATATTTTTCTTGTACTCTGCATGAGATAAAACTTTTTATGTTACCTATACCATTGTATGGTACACATATTGTCAATGTCCAGATTGACCACTCGTCGTTCGTCCGTCCATCTGTACGTCCGTCTGTCTGTCCGCCCGTAGACACTTTAGGCATAATGCAATAACTCTAACATTTTCTATTTGATCGAAACCAAATTTGGTTTTAGGTTTCATATCCCAAAATACAGTTCGAGTTCGAATATGAGTTTGATCCAAGTTTTTTTTTACAGAGTTATGGCCCTTTTTTACTTAGAATTCACGCATGCTGCCATAACTCACAATTTTTTTTATCTGATTGACAACAAATTTGGTATGTGATATTGTCAGCCCAAAATACAGATCAAGTTCGAATATGGGTTCGATCCGATTATATTTTAAAGGAGTTATGAACCCCTTTTATTTTTTTGAAGATTAAAATTTTTATTTAAATTTTTTTTTTTAGATTGAATTTCCTCGCTCAATTTAACACGCAAAAAATATTTAAAAACTTTTATAATAATAAAAAAATTATTTAATTAAAAACAAAAAAATTCATTGACACTAATTTGTTTTAGTTGTATATCATTAATTAGGTGTGATGTCCTGTTTTGAACACATGAAGATTTTATTACAATAGTTGCATGTAATATCAATAAATTGCCATGTGAACATCCAATATCCAGACTATATGAGTGTACCTTTAATAGATGTCATTCCAAGCGAAATATGTTATTAATTGAGTGATGACATATGTTACAGAGCTCTAGGGGGTGGTTGTATGAAGGTAAAGATAAACAACCTGCTGGCTGGATAATTGTTTATCCTATCTGTCAAATTGATTAATGGCTAAACCATATGGCTAAACCATTGGATCTCACAGTGAGAGGTCCTTGTGTGAATAGGGACATAGTTATGAGATTTAAAACGACTCCCCCCACCCCAAATACTTTAACCCCTTCTTCAGACAAATTATTTGAGCTTTTGATTTTAAGTTTAAGTACTGATATATGTATTACTGTGATCATATCTTTGACCAATTATCAGTTATAGCTAATTGCTATCGCCAAAGTATGGGTTAAACATCTGCCGATCGTGATCGGCCTCTCGTTTGCTTATGTCAGAACAAATGGGGTGGAAAATTTATGCTCCAGTGTGATTACTGTAATGATTGGTACCATGGCGAATGTGTAAGCATTACCCAAGAAGAAGCCGACCAACTAGACACGTCGTATCGATGTCCGAGATGTTAGGTCGTAGGGTTTATTCTTGTAATTTCATATCCATGCCCAAAATGTTGAGACATCTCACAATACTGTTTTTCCTATATTTCAGTGTCAGTGAAGTATGAGTGAGGCAGTTATGAGTGAGGCAGATGTCTCTGTAGCTTCAGAGGATGTCACCACTATTCCACCAGTCGATCCAGGACCACCTATTTTACCTCTCGTCAATCCAGGACTACCAGTTGTTGTGTCAGACAGTTCGTCTGTAGCTGGGATTGATGAACAAAATTTGTCAGGTATGAGTTTGCCGCCTGATATTGATAGTATCCACGAGTCAGACCAGAATAAAGTGTCAGTAACTGATATTCAGCTCTCAATAGAAGAGCTGCTTGGTTTAACCGTTCCCAATGCCATTTCGGACACAGCGGTTGAAAATTCTGAATTCATTGAGAATTTACCTGATGTTTCTGTTGCGGAGCCAGTTCGGACTCCATCTGTTGAAAGCATGCAGGTAAACTTAGTTAATGTGTCTGAGAGTCAACCAAGTTTGATTGGGGATCTACCTGATAGTCCCATTGGGGAAACAAGTTGCACCCAAGTGGTAGAGGATATGCACGTCGATCCCACTTTAACTTGGATAGCCCAGTCGTTGACGAGACATTTCGGACTCAAGCGGCAAAAATTAGCCACCCATTATGCATATTAATTCAGGAGGCTTTTAATCAACAACTTGCATTGTTGACAAACAATGTGTTAGATATAATTTTGACACTGAGGACACTGAAAGTAAACCAGTTGTGTCCCCAAAAGTTAAGCCCCCAGTGTCCCCGGCAAGTTCATCAGCCTCGATTCATTCTTCTATTTCAGGGGTTATAGAAAGTCCAAGTCGCACTTAACCTGAAGACCAGTGTGTATTTAGGGATTGTGAGCGGCCTATTAAGGGTCAACAAAGGCACCATTTTTATAGCCAACATGTCAAGCCATGTTGGTGGCAGTTTGATACATACCCGGGCCTATACCTACAGCATTCAGAGTGCAAGTCCGGCAAGATTTAAATAACTTTGCTCGGATTCTCGTCCCAAATGCTCGTGAGCTGTGTGAGCATGATCTACTTACCCAGTTGAGGAATTCACTCAACGAACAGTGGGATTGTAAAGCAATTCCAGTGCCTTGTATTCTGGGAACCATAGCGCTCAGAAATATTAAAATGTTTGGCACCGACCTTGGGGTTGCCCCTCCGACAAGCGGATACAGCATATCGCCATACATAAATTTTGTTCATGTCTAACCCATGCATTGGCGTGTGTTGGCCGCAATTCTCAATAGACTGCCAGCCAAAGAGATTGACCTATTTCAGCAGTCCAAATCTCATCTTTGGTTGATTGATATAATGCGGGAACACATCCAAAAAGGTCGAATTGGGGAATCGGCATTGGCGGAAGCCCGAAAAACAACGCCGGGGTTAACAAAACCTAAACAGGCCACTGACGCATTGTCGGCAGCCTGTATGATTAACGACTTCTACCTCACAGAGCACCAAGTCTTACTTACTCAGGCCATGTCCGTTAAGTCTAATCCGGCCCCATCCGCCACATCGCGTAGGCCCACCCGGAAAGAAAGGCGAAAGGAGCGTTACAAAACAATCTGTATTGCCCGTCAAGACGTCAACAAAAATATTCTGAGCGGAAACAGAATCATTCTGTTCCCGTTGCTCCGTCGGAGCCTAAGAAACCCAAACTTTCGGCAAAAACATCCACCGCAGTGCCTGTCACTTCCACTCGGGGCAGTGTGTATACCTCCTCCTCTGCCGTGCCTGTTACATCTACTCGGGGCATTGTGCATAACTCCTACTCCTCAGTGCCTGTCACCTCAACTCGGGGCATTGTGCATACATCATCCTCCCCCGCAGTGCCAGTCACTTCCACTCGGGGCATTGTGTCTACACCATCATCCACCGCTGTTACTTCCACGGTGACATCAACCCGAATACCACCCCTCATAAAGTCGCCTCCACCTATCATTCCAAGACCTACTTATAAAGCCGTTTTAACTTCTATGAAGAAGGATCTGGCTCGCCAACCTGGCATCCCTAAACCAAAACTAACTGGGATTGATTCCCATTTTCATTTAGACCGTATGTGCTCGAGTCATAAATTAAATCCACAAACCACTGCTTCGGAGGCGATTAGACTGACAAATGTCCCTGTGTCCTCTGCCGTCACTGTCATTGGTGGCGTGCAAGTATTTTGTGATCCAGAAACTTATCCAGACATCCAAGTTTTAAACTGTAATCCACAGTGGAAGGATGCGGTAGGGTGCCACCCCAAAAAGTTTCGGAAGTTTCTTGTGCCGTCGATGATGGATAAGTTCAAAGAATTAATCAATCATCCTGTAGTAGTTGCTGTCGGGGAGTTTGGCCTGGGTCGCTCGCTTAAGCTCTCCGATCGAGATCTCCTTTTGCAGGATGCCCTTTTTCGGGAAATTCTAAATTTGGCCAGGCCCACCAACAAACCGATGATATTATATTTGAGAGGGGGCCCTGATCAACATCTGGGTTCGGATGTGAGTTTCACTGCCTTAGAAGCAGTACGCACCGCGACCCATGCACAAAGAGCAAGTTATTCACTTTCACTGTGTCTGTGGGTCTAAACAGGTGGTTGATGTTTGGTCTTATCACCAACCCAACACTTCGTTCGGGTTTACAACAATTTGTGCTGGATTTAAGGACGTCCAGTAGGAAGCAGTTCGAGCTATCAAGCCTTCCAGAATTCTGTTAGAGTCTGATGCGCCCCATTTCGGGTCTGTGGGCCGAGCTTTTACTTCCCCCTCCGTCATCGGTGAAGTGGCTGTGTCATTAGCACAGACGATGGGTACAACACCAGGGGAAGTGTTAGAACGATTTACACAGAATGCCTAGCAAATGTACGGCATTCAGCCAATCCGCCAATAAAATATCCACATCAATCAAAACTACAATTAATTCACCGGATCTGGCGTTCTAAATTAGTTTTCCGGCTTTTTGGTTAGTAGAAAACATTCTCATTTTCGACCTCCGTTTCCAAAACTTTCCAAATTTAGAGAATGTTTAATCTTTTTAAAACCATCCCCGTTAAATGCAAATCTAATCAGCTCGGTTGTTGGAACAACGCTGATTTCAAAATACAGGGCTAACTTGTATATGATGTAATCTGCCCTGACATGACCTTTTTATTCCTACGCTGTACGCCAGTAGGTGCAGGGTAAATTATTTTTTTTGGTGAAATTTAAAAAAAGAGGGAATAGTGTTGTGTTAAATGGTCTAGTTTAGTTGTTTATAAATAGAAGAGCGGGAATTCCGGAAGTGACGGAAAAACCGGTGCATAAAAAGGACGTTCCGGGTTCCCGCAGGGCAGAACAATACGAGACTTCAACACAACAAGATGTTTAATTTATTGCTGATTTGATTTGCTATCCATTGCCATCTGATGTTTCTTCTACATGTACCATTTTTGAGTATGATAATTATTATATATTCTATTGTAAGCTATTAATATGTAGCGCCTAATTTTTACAATAAGATTGCTAAGTTTCGTTGCTCAAACCGGGTCCTACTAAAACCCGACCGCACCGTCCCGAGAGGTTCGATCGAGATGGTTCGGGAACTATATCGTGCAGAATAGACATGTATGTACCAAAGTACCAATCCCCAAGTCGACATATCAAACGGAAACGGCACAGTCGGCACTGTTAACCCTTAACTTGCGGCTGATTACGCCAGGCACGCAAAATAAAAAAGGCACCGACCGCACCTCGCCTAGCTGTCTGACCACGGAAAGGGACACCATATCATGCAGCGAATATCCCTCTGCGTCAACGGCCGATCGGGCAAGTTGCTAGCTTTACCGGAAGTGAATATATTAACCCATAGCTGCGGTCCAATTCCATATTCATGTACTCAAAAACAGAAAATAACACCTGCCGACCGTACCGCCACCAGGGGATGTCTTCTTGGGGATTGGCACTTTGGTATATACAGGTCTGTTCTGCACTATAGTAAATGCCCAATCTCGCTAGGTCCCCTGGTGGCGGTGCGGTCGACGGTGTTATTGTCTGTGTTTTTGCGTACATGAATATCGAATTCGACCGCAGCGTATGATTTAATATATTCACTTCCGGTAAAGCTAGCAACTTGCCAGATCGGCCATTGATGCAAAGGGGTATTCGCTGCGTGATATGATGTCACTTTCCGTGGTCAGACAGCTAGGCGAGGTGCGGTCGGTGCCTTTTTTTATTTTGCGTGCCATATGGCGGAATCGGCCGCAAGTTAGGGGCTAACAATGCCGTTTTCGCTTGAGATATCGACTTGTGGATTGGAACTTTGGTACATACAGGTCTGTTCTGCACGATAGTGCATGCCCAATCTCGCTCGGTCTCCTGTTGGCGGTGTGGTCGGTGGGTGTTATTGTCTGTGTTTTTGCGTACATGAATATCGAATTCGACCGCAGCGTATGGGTTAATATATTCGCTTCCGGTATAGCTAGCAACTTGTCTGATCGGCCGTGTATGCAGAGGGGAATTCGCTGCATGGTATGATGTCCGTTTCCGTGGTCAGACAGCTGGGAGAGGTGCGGTCGGTGCCTTTTTTTATTTTGCGTACCTGACGGAATCGGCCGCAAGTTATGGGTTAACAGTGCCGTTTCCGCATGAGATATCGACATGTGGATTGGAACTTTGGTACATACTTGTCTATTCTGCACGATAGTATATATGCCCCATCTCGCTCGGTCCCATGGTGGCGGTACGGTCGGCGGGTGTTATTTTCTGTGTTTTTGAGTACATGTATAAAGCGAATTCGACCGCAGCGAATGGGTTAATATAGTCACTTCCGTTAAAGCTAGCAACTTGCCCAATCTGCCATGGATGCAGATGGGTATTCTTTGCATGATGTGATGTCCCTATCCGTGGTCAGACAGCTATAGGAGAGGTGCGGTCGGTGCCTTTATTTATTTTGCGTACCAGGCGGAATCGGCCGCTTGAGATATCGACTTGGGGATTGGAACTTTGCTACATACAGGTCTATTCTGCACGATAGTGCCCGAACCATCTCGATCGGACCTCCCGGGACGGTGCTGTCGGGTTTTAGTAGGACCGCTCAAGAGTAATGCACTTCAGCGAAAAGTCATCTTCCTGGTGCGATATAAATATAATTTTGTTCGATATCCTTAACCAGTTAACTCTATATAATTACTATAATTTATCGGCCGCCAATATTTGTCTTTCGTCGGTAAACTACAATGTGTGCGAAAGGTTTCAGAATCAAGTCGCGACTAGGTCGGATAATTGTTTAATTGGGGGTTCACGTTTCTTTCAGTTGTGACATTAGATAAAAATAATGGTGGGGAAACAACGCATGTCGCTATTTCACTAGAAAATCACAAGGCTGCACACAGAGACTATACTACCAAGTTTCCTTCGACGTAAATCAGCTAGTGAAATCGATTGGTATAATGCTGTTTTTCGACGAATTCCCGTGAATAAGTATTTCTATATCGAGGTTTAGCGTTGTTGACTCGCTCACCTAAAATATCCAATAACTGAAATAATATGGCACAAGTGTTTGTTCCGTAGAAAATATTATATTTGGTCTGAACTCCACAGGAGTTGACAACTGATATTAGAAATGTAATGTGAAAAATATATTTGGTCACATTGTTTACATAATTACGAACTCATTTGACCTCGCGAAGTGACTCAGGGGTGAGTATAGTCACGGATCCGCCGGTATCTAAGAGAATAACAAAGAAAATATTTTCAACCTCTCAAAATCTCAAATGTATTCAAATCCACCGTGTTGTCTTCTCTTAATAATCGTTCATAGACTGTCATGTACTGTACGGGGCTTGGGCGTAAAACAGCATATCCCAACCGATTTCACTAGCTGGTTTACGTCGAAGGAAACTTGTACTAACTAAATTAACGGATTCCCGAACACCCCCCATTTGAAGACGACTTGATGACTTGCCAAGTTAATAAAGAGCCATATTTGTTACGTGACAAGCAGTATAAGCACTCACCTAGGGGTACCCCACTTGATAATTCGATCACCCCGATTACCATACACAAATGAGCAGTTGAACATTTCTGACAAAACATTTATGGTAACGTAGGCCATGCCGCGTCTATAGACCAATATATTTGAATATGTTTCTGGCATTCGGTTAACCCTTTCTGTAATGCATCTGTCGAAGAAAACACATGCTTCCTTGTCACCAATCATAGTTTTTTCTGAGTCACATATGTATAGTCAATACTTGATGTCACAGCCGTCGTGTGAAAAAGACTTTTTCCACTGACAACCGCTTTAAATATTCGGTGTTAACAAGAGTCGTATTGCGTATATTGTGTTCAACGCCGGCCAACATTCGGTCATACAGGTCATTCGGTTAACTTATTTTCTAAACATTTCCCACAAATGAAAATGAAATATTCTGCTCTTGTATGAACTGTTTTTTTCTGCATATGTTCTTTTTTATTACCTGAACACCCATGATGAACAATAGAGTGTTCCAATGTATATTTTTATAACTGAATGGGAGAATACATTTAGTAAAGGGCGGAGTTGCAATCAGACTATTTTCCCGACTGATATTTTTCTGCCTTGGAATGTTATGTCTAACTGTTGCTGTATGTTTGCACGGTGTGTCTAACTGTTAATATCGGGGCATTGTATGTCTAACTGTTGCTGTCGGCGAATTGTACATCTAACTATAATTGCTGTCGGTGGCATAGTATGTCTAGCTGTTGCTGTCGGGGGGGGGGTGGCATATTAACGTTATGTCTAACAGTTGCTGTCGTGGGACGTGGTATGTCTAACGGTTGCTGTCTGGGAATTGTATGTCTAACGGTTGCTGTCGGGGCTTGGCATGTCTAACGGTTGCTGTCGGGGGGGGGGGGGCATGGTGTGTCTAACTGTCACTGCCGTGGCATTGTATGTCTAACTATTGCTGACAGGGAATGGTACGTCTAACTGTTGTTGTCGGGAAATGGTATGTCTATATGTTGCTGTTGGAGCATGGTATGTCTTAACTGTTGTTGTAGGGGCATATGTTGTGTCTAACATTTGCTGTCGGGGGACATGGTGTGTCTAACGGTTGCTGTTGTGGCATGGTAAGTCTAATGATTGCTGTCTGGGCATCGTATGCCCAACGGTTACTGTCGGGGTACATGTTATGTGTAGCAGTTGTTGTCGGGGCATGGTAACTGTTGATGTCCGGGACATATGTTGTGTTTATTAAACGGTTGCTGTCGGGGCATTGTATGTATAACACTATAACGGTTGCTGTCGGAGGACATGGTGTGTCTACGCGTGCTGTTGCTGTCGGGGCATGATATGTCTAACTGTTACTGTCGCTGTCGGGGGCATTGTATGTCTAACAGTTGATGTCGGAGGCATAGTATGTCTAACTGAAAGTTGCTGTCGGAGGAATTATATGTCTAACTTTTGCTATCGGGGGCATGGCATGTCTAACTGTTGCTGTCGGGGGGGGGGGGGGGGCATGATGTGTCTATATTTTGCTGTCGGTGGCATGGCATGTCTAACTGTTGCTGTCGGGGGCATATTGTGTCTAACTGAACGTTGATGTCGGAGGAATCATATGTCTAACTCTTGCTATCTGGCTATGGTATGGCTGTCGGGGGCATTGTATGTCTAACTGTTGCTGTCGGGCCATGGTATTCTAACTGCTGCTGATCGGAGGCATGTTATGTCTAACTGTTGCATGGATTGTGTCTAATTGTTGCTGCCTAACTGTTGAAGATTTTCTACAGCTAGGTTTATAGTTTCATGGGCGACACTGCTGCCGCCAGAATAATGACGATCGTTTCGGTTTGTATCGGATAAACTCGTGGGAAACTCGAAACATGTCCGCGATTATTGTCACAGTCTTATTTCACTAATTTCTGATAAGGCTGCCACCAACGTCGTAACGAATGATGCATGGAAATCGAACGAGCCGTGGTGTCAGCTTGTTCCTTGTATATGATTCAAGAAATCGTTTCAATCATATTACACGTAACATTCGCTATCGATATATCGAGTGTGTGATTCCTCACTTTGATAACATCACCACCAGTATCTATAGCTGATAGGAGATATCTTTTACGTCACTTTTCTGAGGTGAGCATGTCGTTTGGTCATCAAAATATTCGTCCTCACGCGAATCAGATCAACTTCCGAGAAAAAAACCCGTTATGCAAGATCTGTTTTTGACGCCAACGGGACATATAAATGTATACTTCCCCAACTATCAAGAGGCTGCATTCTGTCCATCAAGTTATTCCAGTACATGTGTCGTTACCAGTCATATACCTGGTCACCTAAACAGTTAATGTAGAAATTTACGTTAAGAGAGTCGACCGGTGACCCAGAAATGACTCTTACTCTGGAATGTCGACCAGATGATACAGTTATTGATGTGTCAAACATCCCGTATCAAGGGGAACATACCAACACTCCCACGTGGGAAATGGCTACGAAGATATTCTTTGCCGTCTGCTTAGGGATAGTTTCTGTGTTTGGAAACGCCGTTGTCATAATGATCGTTGCTAGGAATAAGAAGATGCGGACAACCACCAACTGTTTCATTGCGAATTTGGCGTTATCTGACCTGCTGGTTGGCTGCTTCCCGATATGGGTGCATCTCGTTTCTGATTTTACAGATGATTGGACTATGGGAGAGTTTATCTGCAAGTTCACGCCATTCATGCAAAGTGAGTTTTCAGTAGTATACCGGTATTGCTAACAATCTATTGCTTGTCTTTGATGGCCTTTACCGGTTCTTTGTAAATATAAATTCATGTGGCAATTTTAAAGTATATTTCTATTTTGATCTTGAAGATTTGAATACAATATACACATTACTCATATATGTTGGTCTGATAACAATGTATACGAATTGGTATCGCCTCCAAATTTACAAGGTTCCGTGTGAATTCAAGTATATTGCAAGAAAACAATAAGTTGGTCAAATAGATGTATACATAATACAGACATATGTAATAGTGATAATAAAAAACACTTCTTGTTGTCATGCAGCGCATCCCACGCACTCAGGCACCGAGACTGAGGTACATGAAATAAACACAGAATAAGCTTTTCAATGATATTCCAGATATAGTATATTTTGCCACACCTCATACTTTCACTGGAGTGAATATTCTTTCAGTCACAGCAAT
The DNA here is from genome assembly GCA_032622095.1 of Siphonodentalium dalli. Classification (NCBI taxonomy): domain Eukaryota; kingdom Metazoa; phylum Mollusca; class Scaphopoda; order Gadilida; family Siphonodentaliidae; genus Siphonodentalium; species Siphonodentalium dalli. The sequence goes on along the minus strand of CP136063.1, from coordinate 186,985,159 downwards.
GTTAGCAAGCACCTTCAGTCTTATTGTCATAGCAACCGATCGGTTCATCGCCATCATGTTCCCGCTTAAATCTCGCGTCATCCAGCGCCGAGTCAGCGTCGTTACGGTAACAGTCTGGGTTCTCTCCGTCGCCATATCAACGCCTTTGATTGTCGTTTACGTCTACGAGGAGCGTCCATGGAAAGACCACGTTGAAATGTTCTGCACGGACATCTGGCCCGATCGGGTGATTGACGGCGAATGTGATTTCGGTCTGACGTCAAAAAAGGCTTATTGGACTTTCGTTTGCGTTGTTTTGAATTGGATTCCAATGATTGTGATGGCGGTATCGTATATATTCATCCTCGTCAAGCTACGTTACAACAGAATCCTTCCAAGTATCGGGTCAACGTCGAACATTGCTATACAAAACAGATCCAAGCAAAAGGTAAAGTGTGATATAGACTGTTAATACGGGTCGTAGGGTGGTAGGTGGGTTGGATGGTATATATTTTGGGTGTAAATCTTATAATTATTCGTCAACGCCCACCTAACAATGTCGTTTGTTCCGTGAAAATCATACCATAAATTCGATTTTTTGGGGTCATTTTCCCCATTTACGGTTGCATGGTATGGAAACCCAGTGGGTTGGATGGTAATGTTTTTGGGTGGAATCTTAATTATTCGTCAACGCCCCTCTGCAATTCCGTTTATTCCGTGAAAAGTGGACCGGAAAGGCGATATTGGAAAGTTTGCCATTTTAGGTCGTAGGGCTACTGAAACCCAGCGGGTGGTAAATATTTTGGGTTGAATTCTAATTATTTGTCAGCACCACACTATGTAATGCCGTCTATTCCGTCAAAATCGGACAAGAAATGCGATTTTGGGCATTTTGCGATCTTGGGTCGTATCGGATATTTGGAAACCCAGTGGGTCGGTTGGTAATTTGTTGGGTGTAATCTTAATTATTCGCCAAAGGCCACCGTACATAGACGTTTACTCCGTGAAAATCGGACCACAAAGGCGACTTTAGGCATTTTGCCATTTTGGTTCGTATGTTTTGGAAACCCAACGGGTTGGGTGGTAAATGTTTTGGGTGGATTCTTAATTATTAGTCAACAGTCACCCTACAATTTCATTTATTCCGTGAAAATCGGAGCAGAAAAAAGCGACTTTCGAAAGTTTCGGCATTTTACCATTTTGTGTCGTATGATATGGAAACCCAGTGGGTTGGGTGGTAAACATTGGGGTGGAATCTTAATTATTCGTCAACGGCCACCCTATACTGCCATTTACCCCGTGCAATTCGGGCCAGAAAGGCTATATTGCCATTTTGCCACTTTTGGTCGTAAAATTATGGAAACAGTGGGTTGGTGGAAATGTTTTGGGTGTAATCTTAAAGGTATTCAATCCGATCAGACGGTTCCCATATATCATCAAGTTACAACAACAACAACAACATTTCTTCAAAATACGCTTTTGTTAGAATCGATTAATTAAACAAACAATGCATGCCAACCGCTGTCAACTATATGTATAAAATTTCCCCCAAAAAACGTGTTATTTATCAACATGCTGTTCAACGAAATATGGCCGTATTATCATTTGAGTATCACGAAATTTAGCCGTATTACCATTGGATTTTAGAGTTACCGGTATCCATCTTCATCCGCAATTTTGTCCAAGACCGTGGATTTGACGGCTCTTTTCTGGGCCGCAAATAATTCCACATTTCGAGAAATAACAAATTTCAAAAATCGATATCCGAGCTTTGATGGGTGGGTTCCTCGACTCGAATCAAATATCTTTTAACCCCTGGAACCAAAGAAAATGTAATTTGTGAGCGTTATTTCGGATTATGCGTCTTCAATTATTCGTCAACGGCCATTATACAATGGGTTTATTCCATAAAACTCGGACCAGAAAGGCGATTTTTGAGAGTCTGCCATTTTGGGTCGTATATATATGGTATGGAAACTCAGTGGGTTGGGTTGTAAATGTGTAGGGTATGGAAACTCAGTGGGTTGGATTGTTAATGTTTTGGGTGTAATCTTGATTAGTCGTCAAAGGCCACCATATACATTTCCGTTTATTCCGCGAAAATCGGACCAGAAATGGGATCTTGGGTATTTTGCCATTTTGGGTCGTATGATATGGAAACCAAGTGGATTGGGTGGTATTTCTTTATGCGTCAATTACGGCCACCCTACAATTCCATCGTTCATTCCATGAAAATCGGTCCAGAAGGCGATTTTGGGTCGTATGGTATGGAAACCCAGTGGGTTGGGTTGTTAATGTTTTTGGTATAATCTTGATTATTCGCCAACGGTCACCCTTCAATATATATACAATGCCGTTTATGACGCGAAAATCGGACCAGGAAAGGTATTTTGCCATTTTGGGTCTTAGGATATGGAAACCAAGTGGGTTGGGTGATATTATATTTTAGCGTAATCTTATTTATTCGTCAACGGCCATCCTTCAATATCGTTTATTCCATGAACATCGATTTTGGGCAGTCTGCCGTTTTGGTTCGTAGGGTATGGGTTGTAAATGTTTAGGTGGTCGTTTTGTTCAACTTATTATTTGAACATTTCCTGAGGGCACTCGTCATTTAGAATTTATTCTGATTACGCTCTATTCTTCTTCAGGTAGTGAAGATGTTGTTCTCTGTGTTGGTCGTTTTCATAATATGCGCATTGCCGTTCCAAATATCCAAACTATATGAATTGTACAGGAAAATGGAGAAAGAATCATCTAGGGTAAGTTTCACGCAGAAATGCGCCAGTTTTAACAAAGGAGCGTATTATGTTATTGGTCTGTCCGTCCGTATGTCATACGAGACGTCTAAAGCCGTCCGTCCGCTTTTGGTATGTTCACTAAATTTTCGTTTTCGGATGATAACTTTGGTATAAGTCTGAACTGAATGGCATGCAATTTGGTATGTGAGTTTACTATAGCCCGATATACAGGTCAAGTTAGAAGTTGAGTTCCGCCGCCAATTGTCACCAGAGTTATGACTCTTTGTTGGAATTACAACGGGGGGGGGGGGTATTTTGCCACACCCTGTCGATGCTCTTGTTACCTTCATATATCTGTGTAGAATTTAGCCAGGTTCAAAATCATAGGCAAACGTGTGACGTATGGATGTGTAAATCAAGAACAACTATTGTGAAGTTTATTTTGTTAAGGCGGGAATATCATGCGCACATGAAGTTCGGTGTCGTGTTGCGTTCTCGTTAGTTATATATGGCTTGCTTATGGTGTGCATCTTTTCAACCCTTACCAATTTCAACACAAAATATAAAAGTACATATCAATATAATTATATTCTTTCTCCACGTTATTAAGTGGGACAGACATCTAGTATCGTTATCGATAGAACTGGAGTGTTGCTACAATCTCTATATACCAGAGCGCACCAGTCATACTTCCTTTCTGACTCTGTCACCGGCTGGGTACTGGTTTGTGTTTCTATATTTAGCATGGGGTTTTCCAGCAAAAATGGCGAAAACCGATCGCTCCAAAGTCAAATTTTCCATGTGCTTTGAGAACAATTCCCGCACTAAAACATATTGACAGAATGGGAAATCAGAGCGGTAATTTTGTTGACGATTTTCGCAAGCTACTCGTCAAAATTGCAGCAAATTAAAACTCCTGTGTTTGACTTGCCGTGCGAGTTTTGACAATGTCGTACACATGCGTTTAGACTTTTGTGTGTTGATAAAATAATCGGAGAACCGAATCACACCGTTTCGAAATATAGTTCTTCGGTTTTAGTGGGACTTTAGTGGGAAATTTACAACAACAAAAATTCGATATTTTGTGTGCTTAACAAGGGCAGCATGTTGCTCTGTTCGCTTAGTATATATCTTAATATCGCTGAAGTCCACCAAATGTGGGTATAATGTCGCCGGTAGCAGCGGTCTTACTGAGTCATCAAGGGGGTAAACCCTGCATGGAGTTTGGTGTTGCTATATGAGAAAAGCGTCGCACAAAAGTACACCTCTACGAAATTTATATCCGATTTGGGGGTTTTTGTTTTTACAGCGAATGATATTGCGTGTATGACTTTATAAAATCTGACGATGTGGCTGATGACATTTTGATTGTTGCAGCTGCCGGAATGGTACGACGAAATGTATTACGCGGCAATTTTCCTGATGTATGCAAACAGCGGAATTAATCCCGTCATTTACGCAGGCCTCAACGAGAACTTCAGAAGGGAATTCAGACAGCTCGTTAAACGTGAGTCGAGGTCATCTATGACAGGCACTCCGGTGGGGAGTCGAAGAAGAACAACAACAAGAAACAGCGTCCCAGGAATGGCAGGATCTGCTGGCCCTGAAGGCCATGGAGTAGTGGATATGTTGCCATGGGGGCCGGCAGCTAGCTACATCTACTATGGCGATCCAGAGCCCGGCTGCAGCCATGCTTCATCGACCACGTGATTAAATGTCGATCGATCCACCCATTTATATATGGACCGACGTATGTCTCTCGTGTTCGCATGCATGGGCGTGGTTACAGAATCGGTGTTTACGTGACATGCAACAATTATATTTATATATAGGACTACACCTTTAATTGTGCATGGCGATCGCATTTTTCTTCTACATGTCGTCTACGTATATATAATGTCATAGTTGTCGTTATATATTAGACACACACACAATGATATACTGAGACGCTTCCCAATTCTCAGTGAATAGGCTTCCTTTTTAGGTTTGATTTCGAACCCCAACATACAACATATACGAAAATCGGGACCGAACTTCAGACGTCTGAGTGGAGGGACATAAATATATCTACCATTCCGATCGAAAAATGGCCATTTAGATAAGAAATTAGAAATTGTTTAGCTCACTGAAGCAAGCACATACTGAATCCGTGCTCTAAAAAAGTGATATATATCATATTTATGAACATGTCCGTATGCCTCCGTAAATATGATATATATACCAGCATGGAGGCATGGACTCAGTATGAGTGTTCATTGCTTCAAATGTGCTTGCTTCAGTGAGCGTGAACATGCAAAGTCTCATTCTTATCGAGATGGCCATACACCGCGCATCGATCAATCGGGATGGCACATTGAGATGTCCCTCAACTCATAGCAAGCTTGAAAACCTGTCCAAATATTCGCCCATGCATGCATGTCGGGGTTCGAACTCACGGCAACTTCGTCTAGTCCAGGCTGCGATGATCTTATCCACGACATAACCACCTCGGGTATATATACGGGGGTCGGGGGCACCCCCTTCACCGCGAGTTGGGAAGCGTATCAGTCTGAACAGTGAACATGCGTTCGAATGTTGACACATAAAGGATATACCATTATGTCGGAACAGCACAGTGCCACTCCCAAGTTATATCTTTGTGTACACATGTATATACATGCAGGGAGCGGTCAGGGGCTAATTACCTGTTATATATGGCTATAACCCATGCGGAATGCGACAATTAATCTTATATCCACGACCTACATGTAACCATGCACCTCGGCTACGGGGACATCCTTAAAACGGAAGCCCTTTCACCGAGAGTAAATCGAGAATCAGTCTGAACATTGGTTCGAATATTGACACAGAAAGGGATATGTAAGATTTGTGTTATCTGCATGCGGCTAATAATACGAAGTTTGGCGGGGACTATATTATTATGGGTTTGTTACATGAGTCGGGACAACTATATGTTTGCCGGGACGGCTCGGTCGGGCTGTTACCGGAGCCGAGACAACTCGGTTAGTCGAGATAACTCGGCTTGAGGTTAGAAGTAACTAAATAAGTAGAATTACGTCCCTTTCGTTTTTACAGGGTATCTCGACTACGAGTTTAAAAAATTCTGGCGCGCGATTGGCGTATAATAATTTATGTCAAATAATTTTACAAATTCAAGAAATATAATACCCATAGCATGTAAAACGTGGGCGTTTCCTAGTCTGAAATGCGTTCGTGTCCAAACAATGGCGGGATATTGAGGCTGTATATTGGCTTTCGTCAGACTGTCAAATTCTGTGCAAAAAGTGGGGTAGTGTGGAAAACATATGCTGGTTTTTTAAAAAGGCGTGGCTCGAAAGGTACTCCTATGTGCGAACAGATGCCGAAAGGGTTGGTCTTTACGAACGCATGCATCGTGCACTTCGGAACTAGAAAATTTAGCGTGGGCGTGGTCAAACGTTAACACTGTGGCCTATGGAAAATATTTAGTTCCTTCTAAGCTTGACGTCCACATAAATAGCTATCCATCTAGCTGTCAATTCAGGGCGATCTCTGTGTGGGAGCTCTCGATTTTTTTCCGAAATTTGTTTGAGAAAAACATGCATGACCGCTGGAAACATGGATTTCAAATTTGAATTCATCGGCATGCTCTGCATGACCACATTTGTTGTTAATTGTTTTTAAAATTTACAGGTATGATTAGGATCACCTCTAAATGTGACCTATCGAAAGAAATATCATCGACGAAAAACTTGGCCGTCGGCAGCCATCTTGGATGACTAAATATTTGAGATTTTAAATATATTTAGAGGATGCGTTGATAAGCTGTTTATTTATTAAGCTTATTCCATCATCAGAACACGACTCACGGTGCAAATTTCGAGGTTCTATAGTTTGAATTCGAAACCTGACGGTAATGAGTCGATTAAATGATTGCTATCCTGATGAAACAACAAAACACTATAGGAAAGCCAGCCCTATTGTGATCACAATGATCCAAGTCACATAACAATCGCGTAAATAAATAAGCCGAGAAATAAATAAATAACACCCCACCCGTTATCGGCTATCTCCGTCGCAAATCCTCATATGATGTCAAATGAGTAAACTAATTAAAAACACGGAATCGGAGTCGGAGTTAATTGTGTCTACCTATATGACGTCAGATGAGTGGTGATGGAAAATGCGGAATCGACATCAGCGCGTGAGTGTAATGGAATTACTGCGGGGCATGACTATATGTCAGTAACATTGTGTCCCGTATTCGTTCGTGACAATGCCAAATAAATGCAATGTTTTCGGCTGTGGCCGGTATAGTGACTCTCAATTATGTATAATTCTGCATTCATTTGCAAACGATGTTCGTTTACGTGACATTTGGCGGGATTAATGTGGGAAAACCGTTGCGCAAAATCAGAAACTATTGAAGTGGTTTCCAACGAAATGGTCCAGAATTTGTTCCGTCCACTTCGAAAAAAGGTGTTTTGATCACAACGCGAATACACTTGGCCCCAACAACGGCTACGACAACTCAGAAGAGACGCAACCCCCACATTAAACAAACGGACCACCGACGAGAATGCCATCCCAAGAAAACGTCAACTCCCGTAAAGAATATAAATTTGCCGGATCGTCCAGTCGTGAGCATATCCAATCGAACCTATCGCTAAAAAGCGAATACATATACCAAATAAAGAGCGTTTAATTTGACGAGTCAGTCATGGTTACGAATACATACAATTGCAGTTAAAGTGGGGAGTATATTGATGAATAATTTAGTAAAGTATTCACGATGACAACTATTCTAAGTCGAGTCCCCAGTTTCATTCACCATGACTCAATAAAGAGCGTTCCATGTTAAGAGTATTCCTAATATGGTGCGAATAAAAAGAGTTTAATAAACCGGAAATTGCTATGACTTTGACGGATATATAAAGCATGTATATCGCAAGTTCGTGTACATGTATTACTGTATTTGTGTAATCAGTAAATAATCACGATGACAACTGTTCTAAGTCGAGTCCCAATTTTCCTTTACAATGACTCAATAAAGAGCGTTCACTATTAAGCCTATTCCCGATATGGTGCTAATAAAGAGCATTTGTATATGTGATTACATATTAAACCGGATTATTATCCCTCCTTCAAAAAGTGTTATATATGATTGGATGTTTAAACGAACCACAGCGAACGTTTATATATTTTATAATCCTATTGTTATGCGTAATTGACACAAAGAGGTCGATAATAATCAGAACTGTACTCGTCGCTGTCGGTCATTTTATCCGTGACAATATAAATTTTCACTTCGAGAAATACCAGTTTTCCAATATGGCCGTCGATTGTTTTGATAGTACGGGAATTTCCCTAATCGCAACGTCACGTGATAAATCATGTGCCGCACCGACCGCTGATCATGTGACAATCACGTGACTTCGTCTACAACATAAGATCTTCGGCTTTCTTCGGATTTTGTTTGTTTTTCGTTATACAAACAAAATTAGCGACCAAACGCACGATCATATGGGCAAAATGGACATTTTAATTATATAATATTGGTATATTGAAAGAAAATACTAAAACATATTCAGAATAATATTCCTTTAAAAATATAGAATTAGGAATGAAATATCCTGTTTTAAATGGGGGGGGGGGGGGAATAGCTTGTTTAATTTTGCGAACAATCAAAATAATTAATGTCGTTCGGCATCAGATGTTTTCTTTCGCGGAGACCCAAGACATTAAAAGTAACCACACATCACATCATGTTCATATTTATTAACCGTTACATTGTTATACGTTTGACGAAAATGGTATCGGTCAACTGCTTCGTGGTGATGCACATCCGCTTTCTAATGGCCTCAATTAGCACCGCAAATACTAATATTTGTGTTACAATGACAGTATCAGTTCGAGTGCTTAGTGAAAGCATTAACACTTTCACACCTTGATACCGCTAGACTCTAGCACGACCAGACTATCGTGTCGAACCTTGCTTTGACAAGGAAACGCCTATCACCACATCGCTGTCAGTGTCCAGACGGAGACATCTCAAGGTTGCTCAGTTGTCTGTCACCTTCCATTCTGTCAATCATCATGACATTGAGGGCAACAGAAAGACTCCTTGTCATAGCACTCGGAGCGGTGTTCTCAATATCGATACATAAACCGGTCTAAATCTTGGAAATATCATTCTCATTTGAACAACAAGAACAGTCGCATCTCGATCTAACTGTTTCACTGATATAAACATGGCTTACTATGGATCCAAGCTTGCACTTCTTGATGACAACGTTGGCGTTTACGACGTTGGAAATACACACGACATTGCAGGTATGTTGGCTATATTTTATAATTATAAACAGTCGTGTCTTTCGTGGAAAATTCTAAGATAAGAATAGCAAGATAATGAAGCATGTAACGGGATGAACCATGATACATTATATTTTAATTGTGTGCGAGTCATGAAAATTATAATTGTTGGCTGAAGATAATTCGCTTTGTGGGAATAACATGCAACAAATACTAGTTAGCAACAACACTATTGGCCGGGCTAATCCTAGGCAAATGTCGATCCATCTCGCACTTTGCCAAGGCCACTGATTTCGTTTTTATTTCCACAACTGTATGTCAATTATTTCCATTTTATTCCTACGTGAAGCTAATTGTTTGTTCTATATATATATGCTGGATAAATGTATCCTGAATTATTTGCGTATACAGAATATTTGGAGTATTTCCACTTCCAACCAAACATTTCTATTATGAATTTTCTGCTCTAAACTACCCTATAAGTGAATGTATACTTGATCAATATATAACGTGACAATTGGATATATTAAAGTGATGTGAAACACTCTGTTAGGGTGATTAAACAGAAATTGAGAATTTTTTTGCTCAAAGTGGTTATTTGTTACGAATATTAATCCAATATCCAAACACCGTCGTTGTTATATATTAATTAAATGCAATGACTCTCGATGGCGAAATCATTTGTGTTAGATTATCGCCGATAGTTGCACCCCTAATCGAGACGTAAATATTAATATTTATAATTGGGCGTAGTTCAGCCGATGTTTTCTATTGAGTCGATGTCAGTAGAATGCTACATTTCCCAAGTTGGCATAGCACCTGAGTACTATATAACTTACCAATTTCACGCACCCCAAATAGTCCTTAATAATTCTTTAATGGATATATTTTGCATTCATTATATCGAAGCAATTTTAACTAAAACTCAAGAATATCTTTTTGTTTTCCAACGGAAAAAATACTTACGGTAAATTGAAATATTCTAATAATGGATCTTTAACTTACAGAGTATGAATCGTCCGGTTACGACTCGTGCTCGGATGTCTCCGCTGATCGCCGTTCCATCGACAGTAACGATACGCCGCCCTCCAGAAATCAAAAGCGGGAGATGATGATGTTCAGCAACGACAAGTCTCTATTAGACAGTCTGGAATGTATGCTCTCGATGCCTGAGATGTGTGACGTCATCTTCCTGGTGGGCGTCAACCGGATCCCCGTTTACGGGGTTAAGGCCATACTCTCCACAAGAAGCAGGTAATTATAACAAACCAAACCCATATTTAGGGTGGTTGATAGCATATATCTGATTTTGTGACATCACCAATATTTTGTTTTACATAATTCGAGATGGAACATTTGAAGCGAGGATAGCACTTTTGTTGTACAGTAGAACGGTACTGTTGTCGTTGTCGAGAGGCCAACCCAAAATCGGTCAATGTGCAACCTCTCATGAACATCAGCAACAGCCATCATCGTCACGACGATCTCACCAACAGTCTCATATTTATATAAAAGTCATCAAATTATAAAATAGGCAAATAGGCCTATAATGATTTTCTAACGGTCAACTGGATCAAATTATCGGACCCTCTCCGTCAGAGACGGAGAGTTTTTGGATAACACTCGAAACTTGTCAGTTGAAAGCCACAACATGATCTAAATACGTGTACCTCAAAGCTTTATTTTCCAATTAATACACATCACTTGGTACTGCACGATACCGTAGAGACTCTACTATGCGAAACGATACAACATAATTTTCTTTAATATGCAATTAATTGTCATTGCAGGATTGCATATACATGTAGTACATAAGCATACATGCATGCATTTGATAATCCATAGATATCCTGCCATTTTCTTGAATCGAAAGGAAACACATAGTATAGGAACAAAGTAGAATATACATTCAGGCTCACGGGAATTCGGTCAATTTAGAAAGTTTCACGATGACATTGTTCGTCGACATTCGTTGAAATCGACATGACATGGAATGAATGAAATGAACATTTATATGATATGGACACTCTACTCCATCTAATATCTCAAGCGGAGAGCTCCCCACCAGCGGCATTCAAGAAATATATGGTCAATTTCAGTAAAATTACCCCCTGACCCCATTCCCCTCTCGATAACATACACGTAGAACTATGTTCACTTTTGAGTACTTTGATGCTAATTGGTATTATAGGTTATATTCTTTTATATTCATTGGGGTTTTAAACCGTGAGGGTGAACCAGTTTGTTTATGGATCTTGGATTTCTCATATACCCGGGTGTACAATTGGCCTAATTTATACACCAAATTACGATTAGGATCCATTCTTTTGACGAACCGTTGTGCATGTAGTGCAATTAATAATCAATAATAATCACCCCACGAAATAAGTCTTTTGTGAATCTTAATTGGTGAGAATCTATAAACTGATTTTGATTATTTTTTTTAAAGCCACATATACCCACGTGTACGTGAGTGATTTCGCTTTGGTTCGTTAATTACGCTAGCGTATGGTCATACATGTATTATAGAAACCTGTCTCATAGAGCTGTAATTAATCATAGGCCTCTATATATGAAGCAATTCGCCAACATTAAAAGTGCGACTGGTGTCAACCCAAATAAGAGCTAAATCGAGGTAATAAATCACACATGCAAATGACCGGATAACTATAAGTTATCAGAATTATCTCCCTCCATGAATGTCTTTATATTTCACAACCACGAAATAACTCACAATCGCCGGCTCTTTGCTGATATTTCCGATGCAATGCTAAAATATATATTGCATTCCCGATAGTTCAGTAACGTATGTTCACAAATACTCATTTTCTTTATAATTACCATGTTGTTTGCATCGTTAATACAGCGCTTAATCATGGCTTGGATTCATTCATTTGTTGCATATATACTTTTGAGCGTATATAATAGGCGATGGTCCCATAAATGGCTGGAATTGGTGTACCTTCCCCCTTTAATATCATACAATTATATCTCGTATAAATGTAGTTATACTGATTTTAATGTGAGCTCATGCTTAGGCTATCAGGCTATCATAAACTGTTGACACGTTTCTGATAATGACATGTGTGAGAACTCCGGAGTACCAAGTAACTTGCCACGTCTCCATAATAATATATTTTGTCACATTACAGGGTCTTATTCCAGTTAATCCTGAAGTCACAGCGCGAGGCCTCAGCTAAGTCCAAATCCAAGACATCTGGTCCCACAGCTTTCTACACAGAAGGGAGATTAGCCATCCCGGTGTCCAGCTACGACCCCGCAATATTCAAACTGTTTATCCAGTTCATCCACTGTGGCAGAGTCCAGCTCGAAATCCAATCTGTTGTCGGTAAGTTTACGAACTTCACTTGACATACGGCTTTAATAGCAATATATGACATAAAATATGATTACTAGTACATGATCAAAATACTATAATTCATCACTATTTGGAACGTCTGTGTCCAGAAGGTGACCATAGAGTATATAATTGGGTAATAAAACGGAAATCATAGATACATTTCCCCCGTTTCGGCCCCAGAATGCAACATAACTCAAACTAAGATATAGTTATTTCCTTTCCATTGAAAATAATAGACTTTGTATTACAGTCAGATGAAACTTAAGCACAGAAAACGTCGGTACCTCAACAAAAACAATATGTTCACAGTTTTTACACCGGATAAGTTGAGAATACAATGTTTTGGAGCTTCCCTTTTCAAATGGTATATAATTTTGTATAATGTGATCTGGGGGTTCGAAAATTAAGTGGCATTTAAAAGGAACAACTCATAAGCTATCCTGTTAGAAACGTGTTACAAATTGATTTATTTATTTTTGCAACCGATACAGATGATATTTATAAAATATATATGCTGTACTTGAAAAGATGTGAATGTTAGTTTTGTTCATGTAATATCATATACTGTATACTATAATGCTGAGGTTTCGAATAATATTCTATTTAATTTCTACAGGCCTTCTTGCTGCGTCATCAGAATTTCGTGTCAAAGATTTAAAGAAGGCGTGTCAGGACTTCATCGACATGATCAGCTTCAAAGGGAGGCTATCCGAATTGGAGATGACATGCGCAGACTACAGTCGGCATTCTATTGTCAGGCGTGTATCGGATATGGTATGTATAACATATTCTCAACTTGCAACTACATGAACCAGTTTCTTGAATAAAGAATACAAAATGGCAATAATTATATATCTTACTCGTATTTCGCGCGATTTGTTGCGCGAATTTAAATCTGAGCGAAAAATAGTACGATTCAAATAGTTAAATAGTGACCAAACTGGGGTTTGGTGTATTAACCCTTTCTATACTAAAAGGATTCTTCCAGTCAGTTAAAAAGTGTACATCGGAATGATCTATTATTCATCTGGAGGGATGTTAAAGGGACGGCGGCCTTCGATGCAGGTTATAATTTAGAAATAAATTTATCAAATTATGATCATTTCCTCAAGAATATACTAATAGTATAGCATAATGATGGTATGTATATGCGATATTTTTAACGAACAAATTCGCTTTGTGTCAGAGAAAATGCAGGTCGAGTGTTGGTTAGTTTCCCGCAAATAGCACGGTAAATTCCTTATTTTGGTGTTTATTTATATCGATACGCCAATTTCAATAAATTCCTGGCGATATAACAACGATATAATGTTGATAATTTATAGAAAAATAAGTAATTCGAGTCGAAGGTGTATTCTGTAAACGTTCAGGTTATCAGGTTATCTTAAAATCAAAGTTAATAATTTGATATAAATCTAATATATGACTCGAGCTGTAAATTATATTACGAGTTTCCGCGTACAAGAAGTAATCAAATTAATTGACGGAAAGTGGATTGGGCAACGCGTGGCTCACATGATCGTGTAAAAAAATACGTTGATACGGGGAGTAAACTCAAGCCACTTACTGGAAAAAGTGATTATACAATAACTTAAATGAGTACATATGAGACTATATCGTATATATATGCATATAAATATAACATTTATTTTATACATTTGCTTGAAAACTGTACACAATTTAATCGACGACGATAGTTATATTTTCGCATTCCGGCTAATCTGCCATCCGTATAGTATATAGGACACAAGGCGCTCTGTGGAAATAGTCTAATTCGTTTAACAGAGCCTATATATACTTACATGCGATAACACACCCGAGAACATATACGTCCTTCTATTCGTCTTTAATTGTGGAAACTATCAAGATTGTCATTCACTCAAGCTGAAAAAACCCAGTATAATCATGCATGAATATCCAACATTATTTCATACATTGAAATTCCAGTGCATTACGATTTTACAACAAAAAGTTCTTTGAAAATAGGCAGTTAACGCTTCGCTGAAGTACGCGTGTATATCAATATTATTAGATTGAACAAAACAAAATTAATGGAGAAGCGATCGGCTCAGTCGCTGATTAAATATAAAATAGCTGTTAAAAGTTATTTGATTGCCAGATGTGGAAAGTCCATTAGCAATGGTAACGACATATTTTGTGTAATGTTTTAATATTATGTAAACCAGATTCCGTAATCAGTTTGTCTTAAATTACACAGATTATACACCAGTCACGAAGGCGGGAAACTACCGTTTGAAAAGAGTCATCGTCTGCTTCATATATAGTGCTCAACTTCCAGTTACCCGAAACCTCAGAATGATATTCCAGCCCGGCGAAACGCAACTATACACAACCCCGCCAATCAGTTGTCTGAACTCTTCAACCGCCCAGCGATGCATGTTTCTACTAGAGCTCTGCATGAGAACTTTAAAACTTAGATGGGGGAAAAACGTGCATGCCATGTTAATTGTTTTGTTACTACTTTATTTATTTATTAATGTAAATATATGCCGATTGTTTTTGTTATAAATTGTATTGTGAAATAAAGATATTTAAAGATTATCAAATGTCTTCTCTCTTATTCGAATGGTATTGACACTTTAGTGGACATGTTAAAGGTGGATTATCTCTTCCACAACATTATGTATATAGTTTCCTGGGTATGAGATAATAAATACGAATCTAAGACCCCCTGTCCGGAAACGCGTCTATCAATTAATATTGATTTTAATTGGATTTTTGTTAGTATAAAATTACTATGTGCCGTTCAATAATGGTCCCTGATATTCACGACCGTCTTTTTCATTTGCGATTTTTGGTATTTTCAGAAATGTTAATCATTAAAGACAAGAAAACCATAGTCAGAAATGGTAACGCCAACAAGATTATGGTATTACATATAAATAGAAATTATAAAAAATACATAAAATATTTTGATAACAATTGCGTTTAAACAAGTAATCCTTCAAATTATTAATAACTAAGTAAACGACTGTGGGGTCACTCAACAGATTATAAAGACTTGGACATAGTATACTGTAAATACTAAAATTTAAATGAAATAATTAAAAGATAAAATTTAGCAAGTAGTAAAAGTTAAATTTTCTCATTTTTGTTTTGGTTAAATAAAGCAATAATTTAAATGTAACATTTGGTTTTAAAAAAATGATTGACCGTGGCTCTTCCAATAATTGCGCGACTGACCTGGTCAATTGTTCTTAAGAAGTTGTTTTGATAATTACTATGGAGGGAAATAGTTGTGGCTGTGGCTTCGCAAGTAATTACCTTGGTGACGTGATGTTAACAAATCTGAACTCCAGTTAACCAAGGACGCTTCATACCAAATATAAGGTGAATTATTAATTCTTTAGAAGTTGTGGTGCTGGCTTCGCAACTATTTGACCTCGTTGTAACAAATATAAATATTAGTCACACAGGCAATAGATGTATCTATTCTGTATATTAACTTATTGGGTCTTACGTGTCTTGAGATGTCTAAATAGTTTTCGATGGACAGATCGCGCAAGGGACCCACGCCAATCTTCTCTGTTGGGATTCCAATTGTTGGCTCATTAAATAGGCACATATGCTTAAGATACAGTCGCACGCTCCCGTAAGTCGGGTTTTGGATCACAGTTAATGAAAATATCATTGAAATAATCGGTTTCCCCCAATAAACATTCAAGATGGCGCCCAACATGGCCGCCGTTTTTCAGACAGGTCACTAAATCAGTTTGATGCAAATTATAGTGAGACAGTCTTGTCATATGTATACAAATTTATACATTTTTGTGAAGATAAGATAAAATCCCACTAATATAGGGTAAAATTGGAACTCACCGTCCAAGATGGCCGTCAAAATGGCAGCTGGAAGTGGAAAATTTGATTTTTTTTTCTCTAATATCTTTAAGATCAGTTTATGCTGTTTGGTACTGGTTGATAATTGTGACTTTATATTGGATTGTTCATGTTAACTGACCATTGGAGCAATGAAATATGCAATTCACGGCGTCAGAAACCCTTCTGATCCCTCAAAAATTCGATTTTACAGAAAGCGGTATAAAATGTTACCAAAAATCACTATGGGATTTCTAGACATATTTCATCAATAAATGGGCAGAACTGTGCAATTTTAGTGAAGCATTCCATTTTTTATGCATATTCCAACTCATTAGTACAAAAATTGTCACTTTAGCTCAAAATATTGCCATGCTGCGTGCCATGCAACCACATACAAGTTGTGGTTGATGACAACGTTTGACTATTATGTGTTATATAGATTGAATACTAACATTTCTTATGCACCCAACACGTTAATTTTTCATATATATCTCAAACATTATTCACTGCTGTTCCGAAAAGGTAGCAAATTGTGACCTACTGGGTTATTAAACATGTTACTTAATCAAGTGAAAACTATAGGTTCTATTATGGTTGTCCCAGTAACTTATGAGGTTACTTCTTTTGAGATTCTGGCCATGTTTCTGAAGGGAAATGGCCATGCACGCCATGCAGAACTTCGAAACATTCCATCCGTGTGTTGTTTATGAATATATGGAGCGACTTTATGATCATGTGTGGAATGTACGGGTGTACATTTGGTTGCTTTATTGTCATGGATGGGTGTATATGTATACATGTGTTGGTTGTATGAAAATGGGTGGGGTGTATGGATACACAAGGAGTGGTTGTGTGGGTATAATCATTATAGGTGTACATGGAACGGTTGTATGGTCATAATTGTTGAAATGTATATATGCATACATGCATAGATGGATGGTCATTGGCGAGCGTGTTGGTATATATGAAGTGGCATTGTGATATTATGTGTATATGGTATGTATGCGCATCTTTGCTGTTGGTGTATTGTCATTCGGGGATATATATGTATACAGGGAGTCGCTGTATGATCATGGATCGGATGTATGAGTATACCACGAATGGCTGAATTGTCATGTGTGAGGTGCATATGCAAGTCTGGAGTATACAAATGACCACTTGTTATTGATGTATCCACCCAATGCTGAGGTGTATATGTATACATTGAATAACTCTATGGCCATGTGTGGGGTGTATATGTATATCTTGGGTGGCTATATATCATGCATGTGGCAAATAGGTATGAGGGAGATACCATATGGCCGATGGTGAGGTGGTGTAAATGGTACAGGTATGCCTTGAAGGATTGTATGGCAATTAGTGAGGTGTAAACGCACAACTGGAGTGACTCTATGGTCATGTGTATACAGGGAGTGACCGTATGACCAATGGTGAGGTGATGTGCTGGGCATTGGTATGTCTTGAAAGCTGCATGGCCACTGGTGAGATGTATATGTATACCTGGAGTGACTTTATAGGCATGGGTGTGGTGCATAATTATGTATATATTTAGTGGCTATATGACCATTGGTGTGGCCAATATGTATATATGGAATAACCATGGCCAATGGTGGTGTGAATTGGTAAACAATGATTGACTAAATGACCACGAATGTGGTTATGAGTATACAGCGAGTGCCTGAATTATCATGAGTGGGGTGTATATGCAAACCTGGTGTATGAATGGACGAGTAAGAGGGGTATTGGTATATATAGAACGTCTATATGGCCATAGGTGATGCGTATATGTGTACTTGGAGTGACTCTATTGTTATGGGTGCGGTGTATATGTATAGCTTGAGTGACTGGATGGTCACGGGTGTGGCAAATATATATACATGGATTCATTGTATGGCCAATGGTGAGGCGAATATGTATACATGAATTGAATGTATGATCATGAATTGGGTGTAGAGCTATATATAGAGTGATCATACGGTCGTGGGTGAGGCGTAGAAGTATACATTCATGGTGACTTGTGACTATATAGTCAAGTGCGATGTATACGGTTTTACCTGAACATGGCTGTACGGTCATGGATGAAGTGTGTGTGTAAAAAAACCACATGGCTACATGGTCATTTATGTGGTGTTTATGTATATATGGAGGGAGTGTATGGTCATGGGTGGGTTGTACATGTGTAAATTTGGGTGGGTATCGCTTTACACAATAACTCAGGGACATGTTCATCGATAAAGAGCTAATGTCAGAGAGTTCTACATTCTGATGGTGGTTTATATGCACAATGGGGAAACGGTTTTCCTGACATTAGTCATTTCGATGCCAATGAGCCACAATTTTATTGTCGTAGCCTCATAATAATGCCCCTTTCAGCTCAGTTTCAAAGAGCTGTCCATTTCCGTACAAAAAAAAACATGGTCAGAATCCCAACTACATCGTTCATAATTAATTGGTCATGCCTCATAAGTAACATAGTTAATACAAAGTGAGTCACAATTTGCTACCTTTTCGGAACGTCAGAGAATAATATTCAGGATATATATGAAAAATAATTTATTTTACCAAATTTGGTTGCCATTTTGCAAACCACCTTGAGTAATTTTGTCCAGAAACAGATAAGTGTGACCCATTTAAGACAGATCAAGACAATAAACACCTTCAATACGATTTTACTTGAAAAACTTGTCTTAACCTGAAAGGTTAATTTTTGCCGATTTTTATGAAAAGTTTGTGATAGAAAAATCAAATAATTCTGGTAATTTCAGTGTTTAAAATAGTTTTTTTTTACACACGGAAAAATTATAGAACATATGAAAGTAGAAGATGTCAGCTTCATGTTCTGCCCTGCTGTAAACTTTGAAAGTGGTGCCGTTGCCATGGAAACGGTGTGTAAACAATGTAGACACATTTTGAGATAAAAACCCTTCAGCACGTGGTAAAACGAATTTAAGCACATTCCAGGACAGAAACATATGTTGAAGATAATTTCTTGATGTTATTTTTCAACGATAACTATTTTACAACTATTTCAGTAGTAACTAGGATGCCCATATAGGTTCGGAGGGTTTTAATGCTATTTTGGGGTAAAAACTGTTAATGTTTGCAAAAAATGCGATAATTTTGGAATTGGAACATTTATCAGATAGTACATTGCAAATTGGTTACAGTAATAATTTATACATATTGTGATTACTTCATACGTGTACTTCAAATTAATTTGGATAAAACTGTCGAAAAGGCACAATACCCTGAGAAATAACTGTTACCATGGAAACGATACTGAAAAAATAAATTGGCATTATTGGAAAGAAATGAAGTCTAATAACCCTTTCAACACAATATAACTTTCTGAAATTTGTTTTCTATGAAATGCACTTTTAATCCAGACTTCTTCGTAGGGTCACCGTTGATGTTTATTCAGCTGTTGTCATGGAAACGGACCAAATTTCGTCAAATAAGCAGAAATAATGAAATGTTTTCCATAAACCGGAAATTTAAAGCGTGTAATGAAGCAAAACATATTATGGCAAGGCATTATAGATGTCTCAAAACCCTTTTTCAACCATAACTATGTTCCAACCAGTATTAAATAGGATACGCATATAGGTTATAAGGGTTTTATCGCTATTTTTGGTTAAAAAAATTTGATTTTTACCACAAATGCGATAATTTTGGAATTGGAACATTTATTAGGTACTACATTGGTTACAGTAATAATTTATACATACTGTAATAGCTGCATACGTCTACTTAAAATGCATTTTGATAAAACTTCCGAAAATGCCCAATACCTTGAGAAATGCCTGTTACCATGGAAACGATATTGAAAAATATACAAAAAAATGGCATTATTGGATAGAAATGAAGTCCTATAATCCTTGCGACACAATATAACCATCAGCATCATCATCTCCGCCATCATCACCACATCATCATCAGCATTATTGTCAGCATTACCATCGTTGTCGTCTGTCATCGTCACCGCCATCAGAACATCATCATATCAATGGAATGCCATGGCTGCCTTATTTTAAAGGCACACAATCCGATTCAATTGTCCCATATCATCAACAAATTCCAACAACAACATTTCTTGAAATGCCGCTTCATTTATCAGAATCGACTAATTGACAAAAAATAATGCTAACAACTGTCAACTACAGTATAATATTGCCCCAAAAAGGTGCATCCGAAATGGTAGTATTCAATATCTATAAGACAGAATAGTCATTTTCCATCAACCACAACTGGAATGCGGTTGCATGACTCGCTGGGGCAATATTTACATTTTTCCGTATTCTGGCTGCCATTTTGGCTTCCATTTTGGCAGCCATTTTGAGCCAAATTGACAATTTGGATACAATTGAGTTGGAGTATTCATAAGAAATGGAATTTGTCACTTAGATTGCTCAGTTCTTCCCATTTCTTGACGAAATATGACTAGAATCCCAATGGTGATTTTTTGTAAATTTTTATACCACTTTCTGGAAAATCGAATTTTTAAGGGATCGGAGTTGGCAGGGAGAACATGAATGGCATATTGCATTGCTCCAATGTTCAGTTAACATGACCAATACAAAACAAAGTTGCAGTTCTCAAACAGTTCCAAAAAGCAGAAACTGATTTGAAAGATATTAGTGAAAAAACGTATTTAAAAAAAATATTTTGGCGTCTATTATGGCGGTCATTTTGGATTGTCATCGACAAATTGAATGTGGATACAAATGTGGACATCCATGGTATCGCTTCGACAATCTCCAATGTCTATATACTATGATGTCTACTATTTAATATAGCCATTATATTCGATACAAAATAGATACCCATAAATCTCAAATTTTCGAAATGTCAAGGTAATTTGAAGGTCAAGGGGTCACCAGACACCTGGAACCAGTTAACTGGTTGATGAGGACCACATACCCAACCAACCCTGAAAGTTTCATGCTTCTATCCAAAAGTGAACGATTTTTCGTTAAGTGACTCCACTATAACCCGATCTATCTGACTCTACATAAATTGATATTGGTAAAAGATGACTGTCAATGTAGACAACAGTTGACACCGATCTGTGGCTGTTATCATAACTCACAAATTTGAATGATCTTCAGTATACAAAATTATAGTTAACCCCTCCATGGCTGGAAATTTTGCGAAAACCATGTGCCAATGCATTCTCTTATATATGCCAGTCTCCCATGAGGAGCCTCGCATATATAAGAGAATGCATTGGCTTAACAATATTACCTTGACCTTGCAAGCCAGTGCATTCTCTTATATATGTTAGGCTCCCTATATATAGGAGACTCATATATATAAGAGAATGCACCGACACGTGACATTTAACGCGCCACCAGTGCAGCTCCCGTCATGGAGGGTTAAACTTAATTTTCTGCTTACCATGCACAAATATAAAAATACTTGCAGTCACCGTCATTTGTTTATAAGCGAGCTCATTGGTCACTAGGTCGCCGTCGCGTGTGGGATTCACCCAGCTCCGTTCCGTGGTTTCAGAGATTCTTCCAGCCCCGGTTCCGTCGTTTTAGTGCTACTGGTCTATGTTTTGGAGTAGCATTTCCATATATGGAGCTTTTGGATGACGACGAATTAACATTTGGAATAATCAAACAGGGCCCAAAATATACAAATTTTAGACCCATTAGTCTACTCCAATGTTTGGGATATTTTTTCGAACGAATCATCAGCACCAGAATATTAACCCACCTTGAGAACCAACACTTTTTCAATAAATGACATAATTTACATATCGTAAAGGCAAGGAGGGAACTGAACATGTGTATAGAATAGTAGAAGATATGCGCACAGCAATAAGCCGGGGCTGGTATGGGGGTGCCATATTCTTGGATGTAGAAAAGGCCTTCGATTCAGTCTGGCACCACGGCCTTCGATACAAACTAAAAACAACAACCGACATCCCCACTAAAATGTTAAGACTTGTCTCTTCATTTCTCATGCAAAGATCTATCAAAGTAAGGGTCGGGGAAGAAATTTCAGACAGCGTCAACTTTAAAGCCAGCACGCCCAGAGGTCCGTTTTAAGTCCCTTACTTTTCTTAATATACGTCAACGACATACCTAACAATCCACTGCACAACATACAAATCTCACAATTCTCCGATGATCTGTGCATTTGGACCACCTGGGGGGGGGGGGGCACAAAACACCGGAATTCAGATTACAAACTCAACGACCTGGAAGGGTGGTGTTCTAAATGGCGCATCAAACTGAACGCCAACAAAAAAACGCGATTAATCCTCTTTAGCAGAAAACATAACAAATACAAACTTAAATTGTCTATCTATATATGGGGGGGGGGGGGGAACTTTCGAACAAACCCAGAAGGCAACACTCCTGAGCATAACTCTTCACCAAAAGCTATCTGTCCAAACTCACATTAAAACATCTTAACCAGGGCCTACCAAAGAATTGGGCTATTAAGGACATTCATGTGCATATCATGGGGACTCAATCCAGTAACCCTATAATTAAGCTATATAAGCAATTGATACGACCAATCATAGAACACGGGCCATCATAACCGCCGATTTACCCAAATCTACACTCAACAAACTCCAAGTAATCCAAAACAAAACATTGAGAATGGCACTCCATGAAAATACACGATTCCCCATCAGGGCATTATATAATACAGCCGACATGTCATACCCCCGCTTCACGTTAGACTTCAAACCCTAGCGGCCAACGCTCTAACCAGACTACAAGGCAGCACCCTAATTGACGAACTCGAGCTCAGGAAATAACCAACACATCCCTAATTTAATAAATACTTAACATCAACAAACAAAGAAAAAGGCCTATATCTTGAGAACTCAATAAACACGCGAGGTCGATCAGGTTACTAACACAGTCCAGACAAACGGATGGTAAGTCTAATAATAAAAATCTCATTTCAGCTACCCATGGAACAACACCCCAAACAGGTAAATTCCACCAGTCATCCCCACCTACACGGCAAGTAATTATTAATTATGTTTCAGAGGGCTCTTTGGTGCGTACTGACCATCGGCAGGCGAACACAGTGGATTGGACACGCCCCCCCCCCTGCTGTAATGCAAGTCCTCAATAAAGTCCAATGCTAGAACTCCAGTATAAATAAGTCATCATGTACTAACCTACATACATGCAAAATCCGCAATATCGACCGCCTAACAAGACTATAACAATAATATCAAAACATAGGGTAGCGGGGTCACGTTCTAGATGGCTCCGGGGGTGCTGATGACTGTCCCCGGGCGGTGTAGATACGCTAGTCGTGACCGTAGTATAAGCCATTGAGTAATTATCTCCATCAAACAATCTACTAACCTGCTAACCTTGTAAAAATCATTACACATCACAAAACAATCAGCTCGCAAACCTGACCACAAACACGACTAACACCAATATCAAAATCGAGGTTAGCGGGCTCACGCCCTAGATGGCTCCGGGGGCGTTGCTGACTGTCCCTGTGCGGTGTAGATACGCATGTCGTGGCCGTAGTATAAGCCGTCGAATAATTATCTCTCTAAACATACTAACAACTGCCTATACAAATTTACAAGCACATGCTTTCACCCGCGCCCGTGCCTATGGGAGGACGGATGGGACAATAAAATCGAAAACACTACTTAACACTCCAAACTTTCAGTAAAACACACCAAGCAACCCAGTCCGGTCTCAGCTGCTTCCTCAGTCTGCGACCGCATCACACAACCAGGTTAACGGGTTCTGAAACTCGCACGGGAGTGGAAGGCGGCCATTGCACCATCAAGAGTTGAGGATCCCCGACCTACCTTAAGTCAACCGGCTGGCATTGCACCCTCTGCCTAGCGTTGAGCCCGTAGTACAAGCCCGGAATACAAAAGACAAAGGCAACTGTAGTCCATGCAAGCATAAGATAGGACAATTATTTACAAACATTCACAACTCAAAATGATATATATATATATATCAACGCACAAAAATCACAAAAGAAAACAAGGTAAGTCTTCATCGCCGGTCCAGGTTCGGAATGGGGTGGAGCTTTGCTTCTTTCTGCGGTGGCATCCACCCCATGCACAGTAGGCAAACACATAATGTGCATGGGTAGATATCAATCTACTTACAAACTCACAAACCCTACAAACGCTCTTCAGTAGAATTACAGCATTCAGATGTGGGTTGTATGAGAGGGCCGACGGCCCTTTCAAATCTTCCCGGGTATCATCCAAAACTCCAAACTTGCGTCACTTGGGCTTGGCCCGGCTCACGTAACATCACACCATATCACCACATGAGACTGGGCCACCCGGCTTGCCGAGTTGTCGCGGCTCACGTAACAAGCCCCTTAAAGATGCATATTCCGATTAAGCAACCATCAATTACTATTTATTTTGATTCGGGAGTAAAAAATATTTGATTCGAGTCGAGGAACCCACCTATCAAAGATCAGAGTTATTAGATTTTTGAAATATATTATTTTTCGCCATCGAGAATTACTATAGTGGCCCAGTAAACAGCCGACGGTCTCGGACCAAATTGCGGATGAAGATGGATAACTAGCCCTAAAATCAAGAGGCTTTCTGTTGATAATAAGGCCAAATTTCATCGAACAAATAACAATAACACATTTCGGACAATTTTATAATATAGTTGACGGTGGTTGGCATTATTTTTGGGCAATTAATCGATTCTGATAACTGAAGCGGCATTTCTAAAACGTTGCTGTTGTTGGAATCTGATTATATAGGGACCATCGATCGGATTGAGTACCTTTAATTATTTCCGTTTGTCCACCCGACGTTGGTGCGCTCGTTCTCTATCTTCAGCACAGGCCGGAGCTGAATGATATGTGTTGTGCTTACGAACCAGAGTGGTGCGAAGGATATCCACATACATAGAACAGGTGAATGAATTTAAGCCAGGAATTTGCAAAATAATGGCCCTTATTGTGAAAAATATATCCGTTGCAACTTTTGACCTGACCCGATCTATCTGACTCTACATAACATGATATTTGCAAAAGACGACTGTCAACCACAGACTACTTTTGACATCGATCTGTGGCTGTTATCTTCATTATCTGTGGACTATGATCTTCAGTATACAAAATTATATTTAACCCTTCCATGACTGGAACTTCCTGAAATTTTGCGAAAAGCCTTTGTCAATTCATAGGGAGCCTCGCATATATAAGAGAATACATTGACCTAACAAGATTTACCTTGACCTTGCAAGCCAGTGCATTATATTATATATATATATATATATATATATATGCTAGGCTCCATATATATAGGAGACTCACATATATAAGAGAATACACCGGCACATGATCTTTAATTCTCCACCAGTGCATCTCCCGTCATGGAGGGTTAAACTTAACTAATGTAATTTTCCGCTAACCATGCAAAAATATAAAAATACCTGTAGTCACCGTGATTTGTTTGTACGCGAGGTCACTGGGTCGCTGCCGTGTGAGAATACCCAGCTCCGTTCCGTTGTTCAGAGATTGTTACTGGTCAAAGTTTTGGAGTAGCATTTCCATATATGGAGCTTTTGAATTATTCATGACTTCCATATATGGAATTCTACTCAAAAACTTTGACCTATAGCACTAAAACCACGGAACCGGATCTGGTGGATCCAATGTGGCCGCGAGTTGGCGACGGCGTATTGTATGGCACAAGCTTCCGGATGAATTGAAAACGAATACAAACGATCATAATTCTAACGCTCTTTATTATCTACTGATATTTGTGAAACGAATGTATCGACGCTCTTTATAAGAGACGATCATTGGAATATTTGCACAATCTGCAAAGCATAATTCATTTCCCTGTTACGCTGCCCTGACCACTGCCACAACGAACACACAATGTACGAAAATCTCTCATTTTTAGCTCAACCTTACCAAGTCAAAGTCAAGTTTGAACTATTGCAATTGTGTTGGTCTCCGTCGTCCGTCTGTCTGTTCGTGCGTCCGTCAATAAATTCCTTTGGTACACCCTCCATGTGGATCTTCTGGGTGAACACTAGATGGGAGCCATTAACGTTTTTCCGAATTTTGTTGAAAAACATTGCCGCCAGCGGCCATCTTTGGTTTTACTCGTTGCATGACTAAATCCTTCGACACATCCTATATATTCACTGCGCACAGGCCACATCTCTCATCTGATTATCACAAAACTTCACATGAATCTTCAGGGTGACATCTATATGTGGGAGCTCTCGATTTTCCCCCGAAATTTGTTTGAGAAAAACATGATCGCGGGAAACATGGATTTAACATTTGAATTCATCGGCATGCCCTGCATCCCACATTTGTTGGATAATTGTTTTGAAAATTTACAGGCATGATTAAGATCACCTCTAAATGGGAGTTATCGAATTTGAATGATTTTCGACGAAAATCTTGGCCGACGGCAGCCATCTTGGATGACTAAATATTTGAGATTTTAAATATATTTTTGGGGGATTCGTAGATAGGCAGTTCATTTATTTGTCAAGCTAATTTCATCATCAGAACACGCCACAATGTGCAAATGTATAGGCTCTATAGGTTTAATTCGAAACCTGAATATATTAAGTCGATTAAACATACGGAATTAGGAATGAGAATATCCTGTTTTAAATGGCGGTGTTAGTAGCTTGTTTAATTGTACGAACAATCAACTGTCATTCGGCAGGAGATGTTTTAATTCTGTCGCGGAGACCCCAGCCATCACAAGTAACCACACATCACATCGTGTTAATATTTTATTAACCGTTACTTTGTTATACGTTTGATGAAAATGGTCTGGGTCAACTGCTTCGTGGTGATGCACATCCGCTTTCTAATGGCTTCAATTAGCACCGCAAATACTACTATTGACGTTACATTGACTTGCAAACAGTATCAATTCGATTGCGTAGTGAAAGCATTAACACTTTCACACCTTGATTCCGTTAGTCTCTAGCACGCCTTGCTAGACTATCCTTGTAAAACATTGCTTTGACAAGGAAGCGCCTATCATCACATCGCTGTCAATGTCCAGACGGAGACATCTCATGGTTGCTCAGTTGTCTGTCACCTTCCAGTCTGTCAACCATCATGACATTGAGGGCAACAGAAAGACTCCTTGTCATAGCACTCGGAGCGGTGTTCTCAATATCGATACATAAGTCGGTCTAAATCTGAGAAATATCATTCTTCATTTCACATTTGAACAACAAGCACAGCCGCATCTCGATCTATCTGTTTCACTGATATAAACATGGCTTACTATGGATCCAAACTTGCACTTATTGGTGACAACGTTGGCGTTTACGACGTTGGAAATACAAACGACATTGCAGGTATGTTAGCTATATTTTATAATTATACAATCATGTCTATCGTGGAAAATTCTAAGATAAGAATGGCAAGATAATGAAGCATGTATATAACAGGATGAACCATATACATTGATGTATATTTTAATAGTGTGCGAGTTATTAAAATTATAATTGCTGACTGAAGATACTTTTCTTTGGTGGGAATAACATACAACAAATACCAGTAAGCAACAACACTATAATATTGGCCGGCTAATCATTGGCAAATGTCTCGATCCATCACGTACTTTTCCAATAAGGCCACTGATTTCGTTTTTATTTCCACAATTGCGTGTCAATTATTTCCATTTTTATTCCTGCATGCTTGCAGCTAATTGTCTATATATATGCTGGATAAATGTATCATAAAGTTCTTTGTGTATACGGAATATTATTTTGGAGTATTTCCACTTCCAACCAAACATTTTCTATTATGAATCTTTTGCTCTAAACTACCCTATATGAGTGAATGTACATACTTGATCAATTTATAACGTGATAATTGATTTAGTTTTCAATTTTTGCATTCCAGTTGATTGAAGCAGTTTACACTAAAACTCAAGAAAATATTTTTGTTTTCCAGCCGAAAAATATTTAAATTAAAACATTCTAATAATGGACCTTTAATTTACAGAGTATGAATCGTCCGGTTACGACTCGTGTTCGGACGTCTCCGCTGATCGCCTTTCCATTGGCAGTGACGATACGCCGCCCTCCAGAAGTCAAAAGCGGGAGGAGATGATGATGTTCAGCAACGACAAGTCTCTACTGGACAGTCTGGAATATATGCTCTCGATGCCTGAGATGTGTGACGTCATCTTCCTGGTGGGCGTCAGCCGGATCCCTGTTTACGGGGTTAAGGCCATACTCTCCACAAGAAGCAGGTAATTATAGCGAACCAAAGCCAAAATTTAGGGTGGTTGATAGCATATATCTGATTTTGTGACATCAATAATTTATTGTTTTACATAATTCGAGATGGAACATTTGAAGCGAGGATAGCACTTTTGTTGTACAGTATAGAGCGGTACTGTTGTCGTTGTCAAGAGGCCAACCAAAATCGGTCAATGTGCAACCTTTCATGCACATCAGAAACAGCCATCATCGTCACGTCAAATTATTATTTTTGTTATCGATTGATAAAGGCAAGTAGGCCTAATATGATTTTCTAACGGTCAACTGGATCAAATTATCGGACCCTCTCCGTCAGAGACGGAAAGTTTTGGATATAACTCAAAACTTATCAGTTGAACAGAGTTGAAAGCCACAACATGATCTTAATACATCCACATCAAAGCTTTATTTTTATATATATATAAAGCAATATTCGCCAACATTAAACGTGAGACTGTTGTCGACCCAAAGAAGAGATAAATCGAGATAATAAATAATGTTTTACGACCGGAAAACTATAAGTTATCAGAGATATCTCCCTCCATGAATGTCTTTATATTTCACAACCCTAAAATAACTCACAACCAGCGGCCTGTTATTTTCTGATAATTCCGATGCAATGCTAAAATTTATATTGCATTCCCGATAGTCCAGTAACGTATGTTCACAAATACAAAACAAAATAATTTCTAAATACCTAGCCATGAACTCATTTCTTTATAATTACTATGTCGTTTGATTCGTTAATACGGCGTTTATTCCTGGCTTAAATTCATTCATTTGTTGCATATAATATATACTTTTGAGTATATATAATAGGCGATGGCCCCATAAATGGCTGGAATTGGTGTACATTCACCCTTTAATATCATATACACCATTATATCTCGTATACATGTAGTTATACTGATTTTAATGTGTGTTCATGCTTAGGCTATCATAAACTGTTGACACGTTTCTGATAATGACATGTGTCAGAACTCCGGAGTACCAAGTAACAAGCCACGTCTCCATAATAACATATTTTTGTCACACTACAGGGTCTTATTCCAGTTAACCCTGAAGTCACAGCGCGAGGCCTCAGCTAAGTCCAAATCCAAGACATCTGGTCCCACAGCTTTCTACACAGAAGGGAGATTAGCCATCCCGGTGTCCAGCTACGACCCCGCAATATTCAAACTGTTTATCCAGTTCATCCACTGTGGCAGAGTCCAGATCGAAATCCAATCTGTTGTCGGTAAGTTTACGAACTTCAATACCTTATAACCCCAGTCCCACGTGCAATATATATAGCACTAATCAAGAGCATCTTTCTCGTCATCAAGAACAGCATTTTGACAAAAGGTTGGAGTTTTTAATTGTAACAAAATCCGTGATTCATAAGTATTTTTAATGACACGCGATGAGTCATTTATTCCGGGATAATTCATGAATGTATATGTAATATATGTACATGTCTCACCATCGACTTTATAATTATGATTTATCATCTCATCAAAATCAATACATCTATAACGCAAAGGATATGAAGACATAGAACTAAAAGTTGGTATACAATAGGCGTATAAAACAATATATAAAATATATATGTACAGATGGTTCCGAGTCGATATGCATGGTCTTTGTTATTTGCGGGGTATTGCGATAATATAATCAGACGATTATAAAAGCCTAAGATTTTTTTTTTTTTATAAAATTATCATTTCATACCCATATAATTTATACTAATGATTGAGAATTAAAGGCCCATTTAATTTTCGAGTCAGCGATTTTTTTTTATAGTGCCTTGATATACGGTTTTAATAACAATCTATGACATATAATATGATTACTATATGATCAAAATACTATACTTCATCACCATTTGGAATGTCTGTGTCCAGAAGGTGACCATAGAGTAATTGAAAATAGCGGAAATCATAGAAGCATTTCCCCCGTTTCGATCCCAGAATGCAACATAATTCAAATTGGGATATAGAGTTATTCCCCTTCCAATGAAAATAATACAGTCAATAATACGGTCCAGATGAATCTTAAGCACATCAAATACGTCGGTACCCCAACAAAAACAACATGTTCACAGTACAGTCTGAATTAGCAATTGCAGAGAGTATATAATTGTTGGATTCATTCACACGTTCCCAGAAACCAAACACAAACTATATCCAGTTAGAAAAGTGTTACAAAATTATTTATTTATTTTTGCAACCGATACAGGTGGTATTTATAAAACATATATGCTGTACGTGAAAAGATGTGAATGTCACTGTATACTATAATGCTGAGGTTTCGAATAATATTCTATTTAATTTCTACAGGCCTTCTTGCTGCGTCATCAGAATTTCGTGTCAAAGATTTAAAGAAGGCATGTCAGGACTTCATCGAAATGATCAGCTTTAAAGGGAGGCTATCCGAATTGGAGATGACATGCGCAGACTACAGTCGGCATTCTATTGTCAGGCGTGTATCAGATATGGTATGTATACAATATTCTAAACTTGCAACTCCATGAACCAGTTTCTTGAATAAAGAATACAAAATATGGCAATAAGTATAAACCTACTCGTATTAATTCACGATTCGGTGCGCGAATTTAAAACTGGGCGATTCAAATAGTTAAATGGTGATCAAACGGGATAAATACAGGGTTTGTGTATTAACCCTTTCTATACTAAAAGGTTTCTCCCAGTCAGTTAAAGTGTACATCGGAATGATCTATTAATCATTTGGAGGGATGTTAAAGGGCCTGGCGGCTTTCGTTGTATGTTATAATTTAGAAATAACATAAATTTATCAAATTATGATAATTTCCTCAAGAATATACTATAATAGTATAGCAAATGTAGTATAGCATGGTGGTATGGACGCGTTATTATTCACAAAACACGCATTGTGTCAGAGAAAATGCAGGTCGAGTGTTGTTTAGTTTCTCGCAAAAAGCACGATACATTCCTTATTTGGTGTGTGTATTTATATCGATATTTAAATCTACACACCTTCATATGGTGTTAAATGGGTACTGCACGCCAATTTCAATAAATTCCAGGCGATATATATAACAACGATATAATATCGATAATTTACAGAACAATAAGTGATTTGAGTCGAAGATGTATTCTGTATAACGTTCAGGTTAACAGGTTATCTTAAAATCAAAGTTAAGAATTTGGTATAAATTTAGTTTATGGCTCAAGCCATAAATTAAATTACGAATTTCCGCGTACAAGAAGGAATCAAATTATTTGAAGAAAAATGGATTGGGCAAAGCGTGTCTCACATGATCGTGTAAAAAATTACGTTGATACGGATCGTAAACTCAAGCCACTTACAAGACTATATATAAGTGATTATACAATAACTTTAATGATTACACATGAGACTAGTATATATATATATATATATATATATATATATATATATATATATATATATATATATGCATATAATATAACATTTATTTGATACATTTGCTTGAAAACTACAAAATTACTTGATGACGATAGTTCTATTTTCGCATTCCGGCTAATCTGCCATCCGTAATTTACAGTACTTCGTACTCAACAGACTTTCAAATAATGAAATCTGGTTACCTTATTCTACTAGGCAGAATTTATAGAAACCAACAACAACACTTGAGTACAGTATTCCTTTTAAGAACCGCCAACGAATACCGTCGGATACATGTTTATTATGTTATACGGAAGTATATTGTCAGTTTTTAATTCGCCCAGTATGATGCATTGTGCGCGAAATTAAAACTGAAAAATTACATTGCGCGAATTTATATACGAGTATGGTTTATATATGTGATAATAAGAACGCTAAAACTCGTTGAATAAATTATTTAAATTAACCACTGATGGAACTTCATACCCGTGCCGTAGTGATACATGTGCCATTATTCAGACCAAAAAAATCAAGTCAATCAATCAAATCAATGTTTTACCAGCATTTGCAATAATATATGTCATACTGTTTTATATCGTCTACATATATGTTTTAAAATTAAAATATTATTGAATTATAAAATGTCACGATTCATGCGTACAATAGAGGTTTCCACACATATAATATAATGAGCTTATACGGTTGCTATATAGGAGACAAGGCGTCTGCAGAAATAGTTTAATTAGTTTAACAGAGCCAATTTGCATGCGATAACACACCGAGAACATATACATCCTTCTTTTTGTCTTTAATTGTGGAAACTATCAAGATTGACACTAATACTGAAAAAAAAAACAGTATAACCATGGACGAATATCCAACATCATTCAAACATTGAAATATCAGTGCATTATGATTTGACAACATAAAAGTTCTTTGAAAATAGGCAGTTAACGCTGAAGTATGCGTGTATATCAATATTAGGTTGAACAAAGGATATTTAATGGAACAAGCGATCGGCTCAGTCGCTGAATGGTATAAAATAGCTGCTAAAATTTATTTGATTGACAGATGTGGAAAGTCCATTAGCAATGGTAACGACATATTTTGTGCAATGTTTTAATATTATGTAAACCAGAGTTCGTAATCAGTTTGTCTTAAATTACACAGATTATACACCAGTCACGAAGGCGGGAAACTACCGTTTGAAAAGAATCATCGTCTGCTTCATATATAGTGCTCAACTTCAAAGAGTCATCGTGTGCTTCATATATAGTGCTCAACTTCAAAGAGTCATCGTGTGCTTCATATATAGTGCTCAACTTCAAAGAATCACCGTGTGCTTCATATATAGTGCTCAACTTCAAAGAATCATCGTGTGCTTCATATATAGTGCTCAACTTCCAGTTACCCGAAACCTCAGAATGATATTCCAGCCCGGCGAAACGAAACTATACACAACCCCGCCAATCAGTCGTCCTAACTCTTCAACCGCCCAGGGATGCATGTTTCTATCAGAGCTCTGCATCAGAACTTAAAATCGTAGATGGGGGAAAAACGTGCATGCTATGTTAATTGTTTTGTTACTAATTTATTTATTTATTAATGTAAATATATGCCAATAAATCGATTGTTGTTATAAATTGTATTGTGAAATAAATACAAATATTTAAAGATTATCAAATGTCTTCTCTTATTCGAATGGTATTGACACTTTAGTGGACATGTTAAAGGTGGATTATCTCTTCCGCAACATTATTTAAATAGTTTCCTGGGTACGAAATAATAAATACGAATCGAAGACCCCTGTCCATAAACGCATCTATGAATTAATATTGATTATATTTGGAATTATTTTGGTATAAAATTACTATGTGACGTTCAATAATGGTCCCTGATATTCATGACCGTCTATTTTATTTGCGTGCTTTTGGTATTTTAAGAAATGTTAATAATGGGAAATAAGCATATGATATAATCTATGTCTTATCTACTTGATTCGCACTTAATATTACAGTAGTTATAATCAATCGGAGACATTTTGCGGCTTGCATTCGTTCGGAGCACCACGCTGGGGGCCTCTATCTAAAAGTTCTATTTATAGAACATACAAGTGTCCCATTAATTAAATAAAATAATATCGAAGTAAAATCAATATTAATTGATAGAATCGTTTTCGGGCAGGGATTACCAACTCATATGTAATATTTCATATATATAGGAATCTATCTAAAATTTGTTATTAAAAGAGATAATCATCTTTAACGCCACCTGAATCATGCAACTCCAGCCACACCGCCAAGAAGCTATGATATCTGAGAGAAGACTTGACCTGAAACATATTTTATTTGAATAATACACAATAGGATTGCGACAAGTTTTTGCAACTTAAGAAGTCCCTCTCCTGATACAATACAATAGCATGTGATCAAGGTGACGGTATAAAGGTGTATACATGGTGATAAGATTATATATATTAAGATATATAATTTGTAGTGTCGTTTTCAGTCTTTGTGTAATATAATGTGTGTATAATCTCTCCATAGCGGAGGCAATAAAGATATATGGTATTTTGGTTGCAATGATCGATATCTAGAATTTGTAGGGTTTTCATAGTTGGGTGTGGTTTTAGCCAAAATCGATGATTGGAACCTTTACACTGGTATGGTCTATATTGGTATTTTAGTAATTTTCCCCAGGGGGCTGTGACCAACAGTACGTTGAAATTGTTCTCGTAGTTTGATTTTCCAACAATTCATTAATTGGGAATTTGTATACTTTCCTAGTTTGGTAAACATTTTGGACTGAAATATCCATCAGTTGGAAATTTTCCACCCTTATATAGGGGGATATCAGGTTGGAAGTTTCCAAATATTGGATTGCTTGAGCTAGTCCAGTTTATAGATGCTTGGATTTTACAATTTTCAATGTCAGATTTCAAAATGTTCTCACACTTGTATGTTCCTCACCTGACTGGTGGCCAAATACTACTGATTCGTTTAAAATAGGCTACCATCCAGGCATGCGAGGGAACAGTTGGGAAAGATCACCCCAAGGGGGTGCAAATGTAATTACAGCGCAAACTTGTGAGTTTGGTGTGGTTCAAGAGTGGAGGGGTGGTGGAAATTCCAAGGTGGACACCCCAACGCAGAGAGCCTCAAGCCACCTCCCCGGGTCGACTTGGAGACAGCGTTTAACACCATCTATACTCACTTTCTTAACCATAACCTGCAATGTCATCACTTGAGTAATCACAGAACCTTCAAATTTCCAACTGCACCCACACCCTTGGACCAGACTAAAGTTTGCATTCTGATTTTGGATAGTATCTTATATTCTGAATGGATCAGTAGCCTTGTGGTCACTAGCCATGCAGAGGGAGGAAAACATTCCACTGGGCCGATCGACCATGGTTCTATCCAGTATGAGGATATTGTGAGACCTGATCCAAACCTGAAAAATTGCAAAAATAATATCTATAGTCGCCTAACTGCAGTCAAATTCACACGGCCACAGTGGAGGGACGAGTACTCATCGGGCCTACCATGAAATCTGAACATGCATGGGAATTGCAAAATCCAAGCACCTAGACAAGCTTTCCAAGTGTTGGAAATTTACAACCTGACACTCCCACTTAGGTTAGAAAATTTCCAACTGATGACCATTTCAGTCCACAATTTTGATAAAAGTTAGGAAAATATTTTTTTCTTAAATCAATTAGCTGTTTTTGACCCAACAGGGGGGCGGGGGCAGCATCCAAGCCTTTCAAGTGTTGGTAATTTCCAGCCTCATGCACATGCACCCGCAAGGTTGGAAAATTCCAATTGATGGCCATTTCAGTCAACTTTTGACCAAAAGTAGGAAAATATGCAAATGTTGGTCTATAAACAACAAATTCTCCATTAATAAATTGTAGGATAAACATACTCTAAGAACAATTTAAACCTATTGTTGGTGTGAAATTTCCAACTAATGTTGTGTTAGGTATGAAATTTCCAACTGTTGAGCATTTTGACCAAAGATGGAGGGGTGAGACACAATCCCTGTCGCCAGGTCCATGCGTGTAGTTAGCTAAGTTATAGAAGTCGCCTCGATAATTTGAAAATAAAACACGACTAAAATGGCAAATTCATCAATGATATTTTTTTGATGAAATTTTGAAATAAATAGGCACAGGTTCCCAAAACAAAAAAAATACTCCACCCAAATACTACTTAATCCGATAGAATTAAGTATTATTGGGGTGGGATCAATTGTCTGGGGACCTGTGTAAATAGGTTGACGCACAGCTGACTTCTGAGTGAGAAAGCCTTATAATGAAAGATTGCACACATCTATACCCGTCCAAAAACCTATCGCATTATTTGCAGCATTAAACGGATACTGAACTGAACGTGACGAAGTTCACCGATTTACTGGTTCCCGTTCCCACCGGACGTGTATCAAAAACTGCTATTTATTTAGGACGAGGTGGGGGTATAAAGTAATCCAAACATGAGTCCTGCAATATTAATTACTGGCTGAAACAGGTTCCCTTCGGGAGTCTTTATTCAGCGTCGGAGGGGCCTACACACACATGACAGACATATCCTACTCTTATATATATATTGATCATATTATTATGCTACTTCAATATATCCTCGGACAAATAGGTTCATATGGGACCTAAATATTGACATTGGCTCATATTGGACTTCTTTGGTTCTGAAATAAGCCCATAGTGGACTTATACCCGTTATTCTGTTGGATGGCGCGGACCACAAAGAAAACACATATAAAAGGAACGTACACCTGGTGCTGAAATAGGCCCATGCATAATGAGCGTATTATTTAAATTTTTTATTTATTTAATTAAATTTGTTTAAATCAAAATTTTGAAAAACTAACGCCAATTTTATTTTATAACCAGGGTACCCCGAGTCACCACAACAAATTTAGTTGAAATCGGTTTAGGGGTTTGGGAGAAAAATCCGAACAGACAGACGGATGGACAGACAGATTAACAGACAGACAGATCCTACTCTTTTATATATAAATTTGGAGATTGTTGCGGGTTTGTTTCACATAAATCTAAAAGAAGGTTTCTGCAGCACATGCATTGGGCTCTCCTTGCAGAGGCGGACTGGGCCAAGAAACCGGCCCGGGAAATTAATATAATACCGGCCCATCTGTTTGGGGGGGGGGGGGCGTCCACAGTCCACCTTGGAAAATTCCAACTGCACCCCCCCCCCATTGAATCAGAATCAGACCAAATACATATTTTTGCATAATTCCATTTGCACCTCTGGTCTAATATCCTATATATTCATAAACCATGGTTCTATATATTCCCGGTATGAGACCATTCAGATATTTTTACCTGAAAAATTGCATAAAATCTAACATCTAGCGGTCTAACTCCAGACAAATGCACACGGCTACGGACAAGAGACCAGGACACACCGGGCTGTTCATGGTTGTTCGGCCCGGGGTGAGAACATTTTGAAAACTATACAAGAAAATCTCGAATCCGATAAACTAGACTGGCATCAACTGAAGCGTTCCTATTTTCTTGTAAATTTCAATTGGGGGAGGGGTGCGTAAGATTTTTTTTGGGATTTACAGCTGTGAGTTACCGTTAAAATCTCGAGATTAATGGGGTCTTTACGTGGTGTTATATGATGCCGACAAGTTCATTTAATGTCAAAATTACGATTAGCCAATTCGGCTGGTTAAACAACACATGCATGTGACGGCCCACATCCGGAATTTACCCGGTCTCCCGATCGGCCATGCAGTCCGCCTCTGCCCTCGTGAATTTATGTGAGAAGAGTACCATCTTATATTGGATACACGGCTGGTTAAACAACACATGTGGCGGCCCACGTCGGTTTCATTTGCGGCCCAAGTTGTGGTTGGGCGGCCCAACCACATATACCCCCCCCCCCAAACCGTAAAAAACCCTCGGATTCTCGCTTGATAGAAAATCACGTGGAATCAGAATTTTTCCGGCCTCCGGCCCATCGGGAAATTTCCAGGTCTCCCGATCGGCCAGTCCGCCTCTGTCTCCTTGTTTTCTGTTAATACAGCAGAAAGGGTCAGGTTGCTACGAACGAGCGGCTGTTTCAGTTAGCACAAAGACCAGTTTATAAAAAAAAAATTAGACATTAAAATTGAGGGCGCACAAAAAACATAGACGAGAGTCGCAGAAACATTGACAACATTGAGACGAAAATATTTTATTAAAATGTACTTTTACTTTCAAGAAGTAGAGACTTACACAGTAATTGTTGCCGAATTTCGTGCATTAGACTGGTTCCTGGTCCGGCCAAAACTGGAAGACATCTGAAAATAGACAGCCAGAAAAAAGACATAACCAAAACTTTGATTGACCAGTTTACTCAGCAATGGTGGTTAGATATAGAATCGTCATCACGAGGAATATTTTACAAAGAACTGAAGTCAACCCTCCGCTTAGAAAACTATATTATCGATTTCCCCTTCAGTCTGAGAAAATATTTGATAAAAATACGTACATGCAATCATAGATTGGAAGTAGAAACAAGTAGATGGGGAAAGCGAGGAGCAAAAAGAGATTTATGTAGCTTGTGCAAAAATGAACTGGGTGATGAATACCATTTTGTTATGAAGTGCGCCAACTTGAGGCACCTGCGGGTAAAATACATATCCGAACACTATTGGAACCCACCTTCTAAGAAAAAGTTTTACGAGCTACTGACAAAGTCTGGTCGCGTTGACTTGAGAAAATTAACACTTTTTCTGAAATTAGCGTTCAATTATAGAAATAGAAATTTATAGCTGAATACATTTTATTAATGTTATTGAAATATCAAGTCAAAATGTTATGGCTGCTGTTGTTGTTGTTGTTGTTGTTAGTATTATATTAGTATTGATATAAGACATCCTCGAAAAGTATCCTGATAGAACGTATTAGATGAATATAAAAACTACGATAATGAGGACTGACGATGGTTAACAGAGAGACTACCGCCATATCTATCGATCAATCTTCTTCTATCTTCTTCTATCTTATTCTACTTCTTATCTCCTTCTTCTTTTCCTCTCATTCTTTTCCTCTTCTTCTTTTTCTGTCTGCTTCTTCTTCATTTTCTGTGTTCTTTTATGTATATGTATATATTTCGCACTAAGCACCTTGTAAATATTGCACATCTCGCCAGTTACATGTGAACTCATGTCTTAGAGATTAAAGCATAGCATAGCATAGCAAAACATAGTAACCTGACACCTCCATGCAGCGTTAATACATGTATCTCACGAGATAGGATCTGATTATATAAAACCATTCAGGCTTTAGAACCTCTGAGACAAAGTTACTGCAACTGATGGGTCTGACATCGATGGTATAATTATCTTGTCGTCGTATGTGGTAGCATTTGAAAACCCAGCAAACAGTTTCAGTTGGATGACAATGGATAATAATATGACATTAGACGAGAGCTATCCATATCGTGGTCCAGCCATGAGTGTTGACAGTAGAACGCCGAGTGGGTAGTAATCAATCCCATATACAGATTCCAAGAACAGATAGCATCGATTTAAAGTGCTCGACACATGCTTAAGGCAGATCCACTTGTCTGGAACAGTACGTCATTTGATGACAGGGGTCTATATTTGATTACTCGGTCTGAACAAACATTCCCTGCCACGCAGTACCCGTGTGTGGAGTGGATGCACTAAAGCTCATCGTGGTTTTGTGCCATATTTTCTCATGGTTTTATTATAAAGAGACTATTAAAGGCGAAAGCGAAAAATATAAAAGTCTTAAAATATGGGGCGCCATTGTTCTATTTATTAGCCATTCAGTAATATCAGTAATTCATTTTATGATATCACAAACTCGAATATATATGATAACACCAATGAAGTTTATGATATCACGAAATAGAATTTATTATATCACTAAATGCTTACTATTTTATTATATCATATTCGATTTTGTAATATAATAAATTCACTTTGTGATGTCATAAAATTAGAATTGTCATATATATCACTAATTCATTTTGTGATGTCAATAAATAGTAAATGGCATAGCTGGATATGCCATTCTACTGTTCAACATTGTGTGATATCATTAAATCATTTTATGATAAAAAAAATCGAATTATTGATATATCACTAAGTGCTTACTATTTTGTGATGTCTTATATTTGATTTTGTGAAATAAACAAATGAATTTATGACATCACAGATTCCAATTTGTGACGTTGACATATTAAAATAATTTTGTGACTCAATGGGCTAACCCGGAAATCTGTTAATGGTGTTTTTTTTAAAGGACCTGCAATTCGCCCGTCGACAAGCATTTTTTTTTTTCGGTAGTTTTCGTGAAATCACATCTGCGTGGTCGTCCATGCATTCTGTGAAAGCTGCTGCCCATGAAAGCAATTGAAAACATACTTGAAACCCTGGATCAAAATTGATTTGTGGTGGGCTGGATAGCCCTTAAGCCAATGATCAAGGCGATCTACCTTAACTGCATGGGATAACCGGAGACGGCTGATTAATTAACAACTGATTAGTTAATAGAGATTGCATGTACATTCATGCTCGTTTTGTTGTTGTTTTCGTACTGATATTTGTTGTTATTGTTATTACGAAAATTCTGGTAAGCCTGCGCATTGCCTCTGCAATTTATTAGGCGATGATCCCTGGAACACTTTGGATATGAATGTTTCCACCGACATGGATTGTTGGCGCAAGGGATACCTAAATGGTAATTTCTTCACCACCTCTTGTGGATGTCCTTTTGACTACCCTCATACTAAAATAATCGTTTTTTGGCTTCATATGCCGTAGGAGGTAGGGCGAGTTATACTGGGTGTTCCGAATCAATCTGACTTCGAACCATAACTCATTGGGTGTGCGTTGAACGCATTGCATATATGATTGTCGTAACAATGTGAACTCCCTAGACCCTATATATCAAACCACAACCAATTACTATGCGAAGCGGCAAAGTGCGGACATTTGCCATGCATTTTAGCATATCTCGTGCGATCCTTTTCTGGGGATCCCCAATCCTCTCCAAATATACTGTCATATAAATATGAAGGCGGTGAGCCACTCAAAAACTATTCTGAATGCCCTTACTGTTGCTGACATTTCAGGCCACGAATGGCTGCCCGTCTTCCATGACCAATTAGAGAATGGGAATGAGTGTGTTGATATTTTCCGGTTAGGCAGAAGTTCTGCCATGCCAATTAGCCGATCTGGCCATATATTTTCTTTTATTTCCAATGGCACTAAATCCTCTAATGGTACTGCAGAGGATACAAAATGATCCAAAAGAGGTTGCCCATAATTACCTTGTGGTACACAAGGATATGCATTATGGTGATAGTGTTTGAGGTGCCATGGCCGATGGCGTGACATATTGTAGTGGTTGAGGTGCCATGCATGGTGGCACGACAGGTGGTATCGTTTAGGTGAGTTTACATGCGACATGACAGATGAAGATGGAATTGGTTGAGGTGTGTTCACATGCGACATGGTAGATGGAAATGGTTTAGGCATGTTTACACGCGACATGATTACAGATTGAGGTGTATCAATATGTGATATGGGAGCTGACACTAGCTGAGGATAACCAACAGGTCCAGTGGCCACAACCACTGGCGGCAAATGGCACATACCCGGAAACACAAAAGCATCAGTTGAACCAGGCAGCACCGGGGCAGGCGCTAGCGACAAGGATGTAACAGCTGGTGATCAGTCAACCTACACCGGTGGATAGGACGGAGGAGTACGAGTCCGAGGGCGGCCAAGAGGACGAGCAACCAAAGACGAGGCATGTAGCGCAGCAGTGACATGCACTGACCGTGCAGGTCAGGGGCCTGTACTATATATTTACAATTGCCGTGTTTGAACACGTGTACAAGGTTATGTGGGGCACACATAAAGTGTCGATTACCATAGACCTCCACTCTTATTCTTACAGTGAAAAGGCGACTTCTTGCAACGCCTCGTTTACATGCATGCATGGTGACCAATAAAATAATAGGTTTACCACATGTGACTTGATTGACCAATGAAAAAAAAATATTCCTCGGAGACACTCATTGATATGTTATCGCTAGTGCATGGGTAATCCGTGTTCAATTGTATTAGTGGCAATCGGTATCCTTTAAATAATCGCTCAGCGAGTACGCCGCAACCGTTCATGCATTGTGTTATATGTCATCAATGGTTATCGTCTGTTCCAACAATTCAAGTTTTAAGATGTATTTCAATTTCTAGTTGGGTTGTCATGCAAAATCGCTGGAGTATTATATTGAATACCATTCTGATCAAACACAATCACCCATCAGTAATGAGCACACGGGTATAATCTACTCTATTACAATACAGTGGTCTATTGCACTTCGCGCCTCCTGTGTACCTCCCATAACATTGTACACCTGTTCAAACACGGCAATTGTAAATCTATAGTACAGGCCCCTGGTC
This sequence comes from Siphonodentalium dalli, assembly GCA_032622095.1. Lineage (NCBI taxonomy): Eukaryota > Metazoa > Mollusca > Scaphopoda > Gadilida > Siphonodentaliidae > Siphonodentalium > Siphonodentalium dalli. The sequence continues at coordinate 186,942,848 of CP136063.1, read as the reverse complement.
CTACGAGAAGATGGAGACATGGTGACAGTCCTGTGGACAGGCCCCGTATAAACTAAAAACAAAGGATTAAATCAGAACATAGTTCGTGTAAATACAGGGCAACATTATAACTTGTATAACCCGAGGCAAAAATCGTGACACCCATGTTGATATCAAATTATATTTAATTCCCATATACCTGTCCTGACGTGGATTATATAAGATTACTGACGTGGATTATATAAGATATTCTTCATGTCGACATACTGAGTATACTTGTGTAATTGTGCCTAATTTTGTTGAATGCTTTCTACTCCAAAGTATATTCACTATTGGAATTGGAATTCAATTGGAATTGCGACCAAAAGTAAAGGCGTATTAAAACCGATTTATTAAAATTGGCGACCAAACAATGGGTGTAGAATAAATTAAGACCCATTGTGTCTTAACATCGTTAACAGGACAGTGGTATACTAAACAAGAAAGTAACCAGACATGTTTAGGGACACCTGTCCTGCATGATCCTCCCTATATAAATTGGAAAATATTCCAAACTGGGCACATTAATGTGCAATGAAGGCTCTATATCAATTGCAGATTGGTGATTTGGATTGCATGTTAAATCCAAGAATTTTCGTGCCAGAGAATTCTTTATTGAAAAGTATTGCAGTTCTTGTCTGGATTTATGCAAAACGTGCGTCTATTATATATTGTCCTTATAGACATGTCATGGACTTACGTCAGTGAATATACAACCGATAAGTTACCATCCAAACACTATCTCCACTTGAAGAATGTAGAAATCAACTAAGATTATCGTAAATTCCAGACACATTGACTATATACCATTTCAGACAACACAACGTTTGAACTACGAACAGAATTAACTAAATATTTATTCGGGACGCTTTATTATGCATAAACATTAAATACGGCAATGATTCCGCCAACAATTATAGCAACTGCATGTTATTCGTTTATGACAATTATTTTGTTTTCTGCCTATTTTATATAAAATTGATTAACCCTTTACCCAACAGAAGGGCCCTGTGCCAATGCATTCTCTTATATATGCGAGTCGACCATAGGTCGCCTCGCATATATAAGAGAATGCATTGGCTTGACACATTAAAAATTAAAAAATTGTTAAAGAATGTAAGAAAAAATGGTAAAAAGTGTTAAAAAAAGATTTTTTTTAGGCGAGGCGGCCTATGGTCGACTCGCATATATAAGAGAATGCATTGGCACAGGGCATAACTGTAACCATCACAATGTGGTCACTGAGCCGGTTCCAATGATATCCATATGTGTATGGTTCTATTGAGACAGACCGAAGATATTTTAGGCTGTTGAAGCTTTATTTGGCCGGTTTGTTGGGTAAAGGGTTAAACTAACTTAATTTGGCACGATTCTTTGTTCTTCCGTTCTAAAATCGTCAGTTGAGTGTTTTACGTCACTTTAAGCTATAAACAGTGTTGCGTGCACGTGTAGTTTTATTTCTGCTATTGTTGTAACAGTTTCTGTTTAGTTAGTATTGTAAAATGGCACATTTGATGACATACCTATCGTAATCGGTTCGGATAATGGACAAGTTGCATGCTGAAATTATGTTCATCTTCTAAATCAGCGGGCGATCACCCGATCTGTCTTTATGTCGATAACTCGATTAATCGGTTGAGATACTATCGATTTTCACTGCCGTTATTTAATCTGAAAGCTTGTGAACGGTGGAATAAATATTGGACAAGCATGACGACGACAAACAGAGACTGTGGGAGACGATAATAGGATTCCTAAGTGTCGATACGGTCATTATGTATCGATCCCTATTGTTCAACATTTACCGACATTCGAACTCAATTAAAATCGGATGTTAACAGTCATATCAAGAACCCATATCGCCATAGAAATATTATATACCTGCCCCAGGGAGTTCCGGGCTGGCGGCGAATCTACATAAACAATACCCATAATCCCACAGAGGGAAAGCGATGCTCACTTAGAGAGCTGGCATCATTCAAACGCCGCCGACGCCATACAACGGATTTCCCCTATATTAACTGACGTGGAATTAATATTTTTTGGATAAGCTACTAGTGAATTCTAGTTATGGTATGTAGTTACCGCAATTTGTACAAATTTCGTCTGTTTCCTCTTTTTTTTCCCCATTTCACGTTTTTCCAAATGTCCTGGTATTTCAAAAAGGATTTTCACAAAATCTGTCAGGAATTTCTTTATAAAATTAGGTTCAAGAGATTATTGTGAGACTATATTTAAGATCCATCGTAAGGATAGTGTAACCTCATTTACTTCACTTTTATGGCATGAACAATATTTAATATTTCACTGTTTTCAGGTACCAAGAAATTCTGTAAAATAGATTTTTTTTTCAAAAGTGAAGTTCATATATCCACGATATGATATCTGAAGATCATCAGAGCAGAATTATTTTTTCTTGATTCGTGAAATTTAATGATTATTTTCAAGTAGAAAGCGCCTACCGATAAATAATGTTCTATATTTGAGAATGTTCATGTCATGCCTGTTGATCAATGAAAAATTGGGCTGAGATGAGTTCTGGGTCATGGGTTCATAACCAAGACATTAGTTGACCACCATATCTCTTAACATTGTGGCCTAATTCTAGTTGATTGCTTCCTGCTTGAGTGGACCACACTGCATATCAACATTTATTATTGGGATGGAATATTTGTGAATGCTTTATTCTTCATTATAATATATGAGGGGATGATGCATTATGCAATTAAAAATCTAACTCCACATTATGATACAAATAAAGCATCCTCTCATAGAGCCAAGACAATACTCCATTTGGTGATTGGAGTTTTGTTTCAAATTGTTAATTATTCTAGCAGTTCTTGGTACCAAAAGAGACAAAAAATATCAACCTCTCAATTGTATTAAAATCTATTGTTTTTATCGTCTCTTAATGATAGCTCATATTCTATATACAACGAAGAAGATGAAATGTGGAATTCCAGATTGTTTGCCAGATATATATATCCAGAACTCATGGTTGAAAATCTCTTGCCATTTTGGCTTGATTTATGCAAAAACGTGCATCTCCACCTTAAATAACACTCCGCTAACTGTTTTTAGATCAGCATACACAATAAATATTTATTCATGGTTCCATGCAGGACATTTTTTACGAAACACATTTGGATAAAATAACACGTTTTGAATGAGACACGACACTGTCTTGTTTGATATCGAATTTTCTATCCATTTATTTCATATCGTTTCCATGTTTTAGAGGGATGGAAGTAATTTGTTTGTAAATTTTTAATAAAAAAAAATGAGGTTCTGGCTTATTTAAGAAATAAATGTAGTGGGTGTGTGTTATTGGGGGATACGGCGCTGTGTTCGTTGGGGCACATTGTGTGAACCGCGAGACGGTTTTCAATAAATGTTACCAAACGACCACATCTCCATATCCCCAAAATAACACGCACCCACTACATTCATTGCTTATATTTATATAGCTGTATGATGATTTATTCTCATAAAAAGCTGAATACATCTTATTTATTTTCACAAAATCAGCCTGGAATTTGAGACCAGCCCATGCAACACATTAAGTCATCCCAATATAAGATTTCCAACCACTTAGCAACGATAACGTTATCGATATAAATACCTGGTTTCAGATGCGATTCGGCTGTACTTTGAAAAGTACGCCCAATTCTGGTGACCGCTTTTAGTGATTAGGTCAGATTATGTCAAAACAAAAACAGTTTATGTTAACGCTCATCGTATGGGGTATGACCTAAACCACTATAGTACAATTTACATCAGCCACGTTCAATCGATGTTCCGGTCGGTGTAAAAAATATCATGATCAATAGTATCGAAGGTCGCGCTGAGGTCTAAGAACACTAAGCACGACACTTCACGCCGATCCATTGCACACAGGATGTCACTTTGCAAACGGAACAGGACAGTCTAAGTATTACAATATACTCTGTAATTCTGGTGACTGAAATTTCTCTGCCAATTCACTTTTAGCCAAACGGGCCCGAACTTGCATTGTTATACACGTTCCAGTAATGTACATTTTTTGAATAATTTACTAGAATGTGGAGTTCTGAACTTGAGCTGAAAGATGATCATCGAATGCAATACAACTGAAAATGGAATAGCTATAGTGTACCTCACTGGGTGATGGAATTGGTAGAGATTATCGCCAGTTTTCTGATACTGATCTCAGGTAAGCTGACCAAGGTCTAATCAGTGTTTCTATTATATATAACTAATTATGGAGGCACGGGCTCATTATGAGAAATGGCCATGTTTCGTCAGAATTTTCCTCAACTCAAATCAAGCTTGAAAATCCGTCCCGATTTTGCATGGCCTGTGTCCGGGTTCGAACCCGAGCCAACTCGTCTAGCCCAGACTATGATGATCATATCCACAACCTAATCTCGTCGGCTACGCGAACATCTTAAATGGGAAGCAGAAGATACACTCATGCAGGTTCAATTGAATACGGTCAATGTTTACCTTTTTATTCGCCGAGTTTAGGTTAAATCGACATGCCTGGGGGGATATTTTATGGATGGAATTATGAAATGAACATGATGAAGTCGACAAGCTTCGCCATCATCAATCGAAGTGCTCCCCAGCGTTACTATCAATAATGGCTAACTTCAGTAACAATTTTCCTTGTTAACACCCGACAGCACACATTTTCTTGGTATTTTAAATACTCTGTTATGGATTGTTTACATTGTACATGCAATAATTTCTACTCAAGTGACATTTTCTTATGTTTTATTGGGTTTTAAAACTGCGAGGTGGGGGAAATTCAGTTTGTTTAAATTATGAATGTTCTATCTCGATTGCGGAGTCAGAATCAGTGTACCACGAAATAGCGATTAGGGTCTATTCGTTTACCAAATCATATTGTACGGAATGTAATAAATAATCGGAATCAAACCACGAAATAACGACTCAAGATTTTGTGGAAACATGCATGGCGTCGCATATCCAGCCCATCGACAACTTCGAGGTCCGGATACAGACGGCTGCTGACGCTGTGGTCATTACAACAAAGGCGACCATTTCAATGTGGTGTTCTAGCTACGAGAAAATGTTATCTGTGCATGTATGGACAGTTTAAGAACATGGATTTAAAAATATCTTAACGTCCAGAAGGGATGTCATGTTTGGGGCCGTTTGAAGTATCTCGCAACCTTATATTTCATTGACTTGACAAAACTGTGTCTCGGTGACCATGCCCATTCCTATATATAATACACTATTAGCTATAGGTTTAAAATGACATTAACGTTCTTCATATTATCATATGTAAATTGTCAGAACGTTTCCTTTAGATATAATGATGTGTTAAATCATCGGTATATTCGTATTACGAACGAGTCGTCATACTTGAATGAGTCGCGGTGAGTCATTTATGAGCATTTCCAATTCCAGTGCATTAAACAATCTCACGCACTCACTTTACTAATATATACAATTCAATATAATTTTGTTCCAGTTACGAGACAGTGTTTGTGTGCTTCTGTGAGCCTTACTTACACGACCGTTGGTAACTTGACATGCATTTATTGCGAGGAATCTTTTACCAAAATATGGAGCTACACGACTTGTCAGGCGGAACCAACCAAAGAGCCAATCAGACAGTGTAGTGTGGCAGACACTTACTGCAAGGTAATTCAGTCTATATATACAGTAATGCTCTAATTAATCGACCTCTTAACCAAAGCAGAATTATGGGTAACTTTTCAGGATTTAGTCGGAAATATGGCTTGTTGCCATTCATCGGAAAGCTCTCGGGGAGAGCTTTCCGATGAATGGCAACAAGCCATATTTCCGACTAAATCCTGAAAAGTTACCCATAATTCTGCTTTGGTTAAGAGGTCGATTAATTAGAGCATTACTGTAGTTCACATGGACGTGGCTAGAGGGTCCCCTTGAAATTTCCAACTGCATCCCCCGCCCTTGAACTAATTTCCAGATTCACATAATTATATCGGCACCCGCTGCAGCTTTCCAACTGTTGGGAATTTCCACCCGACACCCTCCAAGGTTGGAAAATTTCCAACTGATGGCCATTTCAGGCCAAACTTGTTACCAAAAGTAGAAAAATGTGCTTCTATTGATGAACTCAGTTTGCTATGATTATTACGCCACACAGTGGTGTAAGCTGGTGTAGAGATTTTCATATTCTGTGGTCGATCGATAATCCACTGGGCGAATGTATTATGGTTATTTCGTACTTGAGTATAAAGCGTACCGATAGAGTCACGATAGTACGACAAAGATTAGCACATGTGTTTACGTCACCGGTGTAATTGTGGGGACATGTTTCTATTATGAAGGTTCGCTATCCCGAAGGTCCGCTATTCCGAAGGTTCTCTATTCCAAAGGTTTTTGTTATTTTTAGGTTAATTCTATATTCTAAAGTATTGAGACTAATTTGAGAGAGTTCATTATCACAAAGATTCTTTTTATGGAGTGTGCGCTCACACCCGAAGTTATCCTGCGCGCATACCGATACAGATACAGGAGGAAATAATTTAACTTAGAACATTAAATGTGATTTTTTTTTTTCGCGGGTTTTCTTGAGATTTAATGTCATTACGTGGGCCCATACCTTTGAATTCTTGGCATATAATATGACTGTTGTGGTATATATGGACCCTCCCGCATTGGGACATGACACAGGTACAGTTGACTTAAGTGATGTTCTGTGTGGGCTCCAATTTGGAGTTCAATATTTTAAGGGCCAAATTTAGAATTTTATAGGCCCATACCTTTGAACTCTGGGCATATAATATGAATATGGGGGGGGGGGCATGTCTCTATGCCGAAGGTTCACTATCCCGAAGGTCCACTATTCCGAAATTTCTCTGAATGTTCGCTATTCCGAATGTTCACCAATCAGAAGGTTCGTTATTCCGAAGGTTCTGTATTCCGAAGGTTTTTGTTATTTTAAGGTTAATTCTATATCCTAAAGTATTGAGAGGGTTCATTATCACGAAGATTCTTTTTATGAAGGAAATAACTTAAAACATGAAATGTGATTTTGTTTTGTTTTCGCGGGTTTTCTTGAGTTTAATGTCATTACGTATGACCTTATTTCTCATTACATATTCACACCAAGCAGCCCACACAATTGCTATGTTTCCATGCGATTTAATGTCATTACGTGTGACCTAATTTCTCAATAATCTGAGGCAAGAGTACGCCTGCTAAAGGCGAATTATAACAGTGGGGATATAACGCTCAATGAATACTGGAGGCTATAACAAACTGCGCAGCAGAATATCGCTGAATAGACGAGTATGAGATGAGCCTAACTGCAATTGTGACTTTGTTTAAAGGCCCACTTAATTTTCGAATCATTCATTTTTTTTATTATTATACGGTTTTAATAACAATTTATGCCATACAATTTGAATAAAATACTATAATTCATCACCATTTGAAACGCAGAATATTTCTATCTCCTTGTTTGAAACACCTTTAAAATACCGCGACAAGTCGTGCGTCGTATATCAAGCAATTAGCAACTAACATGTCCTCTTCGGCTTTCCACAGATTTCAACGTAATTTGATACTTATGGGTATTTGTGTCCGGGAAGTGTTTTGGAGGGGTTAAATCGTGACCCCGACATGACCTTGACCTTTAAAACTGTCATTGCAAGGTCAATTTGGGTAAAACGGACAAATTAATGGAGAAAGTAATGTATAACCATAGAAACGGGAAAACTTGAAATATGGAAGTATACAAATTTCCCACATACAATTTGAAAGCTAGTTTATAGAATAATTGTATTATAATTTATATTTATGGCTAATAATATCATATTGGTGGCGTCACCATTTCTGACTATGGTTTTCTTGTTAATTATGATAACCGTCTTGACCAAATTCATACTGTGACTCCCAACATATCCACGTAAAACAGGACTATACCTCTGAAGTAAATACTTGGTTTATTGATTTCCGCATATCCCGAACATCTTATCACATCAAACATCGACTGATTTTTCTTCGGAATCACCAGTCGCCCATAAATACATTAAATTAAATTGGGAAGTTGGATTAGATACAACTAGCAGATTAGCCAGCCATTGGCGGGATTGGTCCCATGGCTTTGGTCGATCCATTACTTTTTGTTTTTCAAGGTAACCCCGTACGTCGCTGCCACCGCTGATGCCCGAAATATCGCCCAAGGTCATTTGCGGGTACCCGTGTCAAGGTCATGTTGGGTGGACAAAATAACCGGACAAAAATATTTCCCGTCCCGAGTTGACCATACATAACAAATTTCACATCGATGTAACCGCTGACTACCGAGATATCGCCCAAGGTCATTTGTGGGTACCCGTTTCAAGGTCAAGGTCACATCGGGCGAACAATCTGACCCGACGAAAATCTCCCCCGTCCCTTGGAACCCCGAAGTACGAAATATCGTCTCGATATCCCCAGTTTCCGAGACGGTAAAATGCCGTATATATTTTCACTAAAGTAGATAAACGCTCTTTAATAGCGACGCCTCATAGACAAACGCTCATTAATTATCACGCGATTAACCCATCAATCCCCATTACGGTGGCAGTTGAAGGGCGAAGGAGTGATCGCACGGGCTCGCCAATGGTCCGAGTGCAATGCCTGTGTTTTTTTACCCTTACACAGCAAGTTTGGGTTCAATCGGCCCAGCAGTTCTCGAGTCTATAGCGAACATATATAGGGAAGTCTCAAAATATATAGTAGACTAGCAGATTAGCCCGCCACTGGTGGCATTCGTCCCATGGCTTTGTTCGAAAAAGCAATTGCAACAGCTTCCGAGACACGTGTGCTGCATTTGCAACAAATTTCGTTGAAATCCGCCAGTTTTACCCGATTTGACCTTGAATTGACCATGTTGAAGGTCAAGGTCAGGTCCTGGTCACGATTTGACCCGTCCAATACATTACCCGGACAAAAGTACACATAGGTATCAAATTTCGTCGAAATCCGTCAGTTTTACCGGATTTGACCTTGAATTGATCATTTTGAAGGTCAAGGTCAGGTCGAGGTCACAATTTGACTGGTCCATGAGACTTCCCGGACAAAAGTATCCCTAGGTAGCAAGTTTGGACTCAATCGGTAGAGCCGTTTTCGAGTCTATAAAGGCCACACACACGTATATATATATATATATATATATATATATATATATATATCATTTGTGGGTACCCGTTTCAAGGTGAATGTCACATCGGGCGGAAAAACTGACCCGATGAAATTCTCCTCCGTTCCTAGGAACCCCTAAGTACGAACACAGACATAAGAATCACACAACACGCTCATGTCTGGATACAGACATGCTCATGTCTGGACACAGACATACGGTAAGAATCACACGACACGCTCTTTATCAACGACACTGCGGATACGAACGCTCTTTAACTATCACGCGATTAACCCCACAATTCCAAGGACGGCGGCAGTGGGAATGGAGAATGAGTGTTCGGAGCAATACGACGACACTGTCCGTGGTTTTTTATCCTTAGATAGGAAGTTTGAGTTCAATCGGTGGAGCCGTTTTCGAGTCTATAGAGCCTATACACACACACATGTATATATATATATATATATATACTAGAAGATGACCCGACTTCGTCCGGGCTTGGACCTTGAATTGACCATTTTGAAGATCACGGTCAGGTGGGGTAACGATTTGACCCGTCCAAAACACAAAAGTACCCGTCGAAATCCATCCGGTTTTACCCGATTTGACCTTGAATTTATCATTTTGAAGGTCAAGGTCAGGTCAGGGTCACGATTTGACCCGTCCAAAACACTCAGTGGATAAAAGTAACCCTATGTATAAAATTTCGTCGAAATCCCATCAAAATTGGCGATTTGACCTTGAATTGTCCCGATTTCAAGGTCAATGTCACGTCGCACGGGCAAATGAATATGATTATGAGACTCCACATACGAAAGTACCCCCACATACCAAGTTTCATCGAAATCCCGTGATATTCGGGCGTTTGACCTTGAAATGACCCGATTTCAAGGTCAAGGTCACGTCGCACGGGCAAATTAATAGGTTTATGCCACTCCCCGGCCGAAGGTACCTCCACACACCAAGTTTCATCGAAATCCCGTGATATTCGGGCTTTTTACCTTGAAATTACCCGATTTCAAGGTCAAGGTCACGTCGCACGAACAAATTAATAGGCCCATGCCACCCCCCGGCCGAAAATACCCCCACATACCAAGTTTCATACAAATCGGCTCGGCCGTTTACGAGTTCACCGCGAACACACACACACACACACAGACAGACACACAGACATATCTTCCAAAATATATAATACTAGAAGGTGACCCGACTTCGTCCGGTCTATTCAAAAACCAAATTTCAAGTCGATTGCTCCACCCGTTTCCGAGATCTGGTCTGCGCATGCGCGAAGCTGGCGTCGCACGGGCTCGGCGACCCGATAAAATTCGTATCCGGGGCAAGATACATTCACATACCAAATTTCAAGTCGATAGCTCCACCCGTTTGCGAGATATATAGCCCAAGGTCATTTGCGGATACCTCGGCCGGTGATGAGTTAACGCGACATCGGCCGATCAAGAGTTAACGCGAACACGTCACGATATGTTGATGGCGTAATATATTTTACGCAATGATTTTCGATGAGCGAAGCATGGTCCTGTGTTCTTCCCGATAATTAAGGTAGAAACTTTAAACGTACACAGGCGTGTGATGCATCATTGGAAAGATAAAGAGCCACAGATTCTAACCGTGCAAATTATATGACTGGCAATTTATTATTCGCGCTATATCGAATCGATTTGTGAGCACCGAACTGAAATATATTAGCGCAAAACGGCGTAAAACCAGATTTGACCTCGGCACGTGAAAAGTTGACCTCGGATCTGAAAATCAATAGGCCTATGTTACTCGTGGCCCGAAAATACCCCCACATACCAAGTTTCATCGAAATCGGCTGGGCTATTTTCGAGTCCATCGATTACTGACAGACAGACAGATACACACACACACACACACACACACACACACAGATCTTTCAAAATATATAATAGATATATACGGAGTTCTCACAATATATAGTAGACTAGCAGATTAGGCCGTCACTGGCGGCTTTGTCAGAAACATGACTATATGAGCGTATATGAGCAAGGACACGGGCGCATGCAAAATTGGACCCGATTTGACCTTGAATTCACCATTTTGAAGGTCAAGGTCAGGTCCTGGTCACGATTTAACCCGTACAATACACTCCCCGGACAAAGGTAAACCTGGCGTGGTTCGTCCCATGGCTTTGTTTGAAAAAGCAATTGCAACAGCTTCCGAGACACGTGTGTTGCACCTAGGTATCATATTTCGTCGAAATCCGCCATTTTTACCCGATTTGACCTTGAATTGACAATTGTCGTGGTCATGTCGTGGTCAAGATTTGATCCGTCCAAAACACCCCCCGGACAAAAGTATCCCTAGGTATAAAATTTCGTCGAAATCCGCCAGTTTTACCCGATTTGACACACACACACACACACACATATATATCATTTGTGGGTAGCCGTTTCAAGGTCAAGGTCACCTCGCGCGGAAAAACTGACCCCGATCAAAATCTCCCCCGTTCCTTGGAACCCCTAAGTACGAAATTTCGTACGAAATTTCGTCTCGAGACGGTCGATTGAGCCGTATTTATACTCGTCGTGTATATAAACGCTCTTTATCAACGACACTGCCGATAAGAACGCTCTTTAACTATCACGCGATTAACCCCATAATTCCAAGGACGGCGGCAGCGGGAATGGAGAAGGAGTGCTCGGACATTCTCAGAAGCGGTCCGACTACACTGTCCGTGGGTTTTTACCCTTAGATAGGGAGTTGGGCTCAATCGGGGACATTTATGTAAGAAATGCAAATTTTGCCACAATTTTTGGCCTAACTTCCCGGTAAAATAGGATTAAACTGCGTCCATGTTTAAAGAAGTTTGGTGTACAGTTGGGTAAATTATAGCCACAACTAGTATCACCACGATCAACCACTGGTATGTGTCGGTTTCGGTGCAACATGTGTCTAACCGTGAACGGTGTGCAAATCGCGGGCCATGTGGTTATTCCGCTACGAGCATGTCTTCCGCTATGAGAATATCCGGATGCATGGGGTACTATTGTTACCAACATGACATATTTCAATTAATCCCGCCGTTGCACCCCAACACCAACGCGACGTAATTTTTGTACCATGTGTTGCGTTCTAAAAATAGGTCGATTGCAGTGGATTCGTAGATGACGAAATATGAGTGCGACAGAGAATATTGTTTGATCGAAAGCATTTGAATTAATACGCTACAAGACTCGCCTTGATGCTGGCTAATAGATATGTGTCCCTGCTAGGTGTTGGGAATGTCAAGGTCAGGTCAGGTCGGGGTCACGATTTGACCCGTCCAAAACACTCCCCGGACAAAAGTATCCCTAGGTATCAAATTTAGTCGAAATGCGCGATTTGACCTTGAATTGACCATTTTGAAGGTAAAGGTCAGGTCGGGGTCACGATTTGACCAGTCCAAAACACTCCCCCGACAAAAGTATCCCTATGTATCAAATTTCGTCGAAATCCGTTAATTTTTTTATTTAATTTGAGTTAATTCTGACTTTTTAATGAAGAGAAATCATGGTACCCGTCCCGTGATGGTACCCGTCCCTAAAAGAGGTACGTTTGTGGGTCATCGGGCGGAAAAACTTACCCGATGAAAATCTCCCCCGTTCCTTGGAACCCCTAAGTACGAAGACATACATAAGAATCACACAACACGCTCATGTCTGGATACAGACACACTCACGTCTGGCCCCAGACATACGAATCACGTTACACGCATACGCTCTTTATCAACGACACTGCGGATGCGAACGCTCTTTAACTATCAACACGATTAACTCCACAGTGCCAATGACGGTCATTTTGGTGACTGGGAATGGAGAAGGGGTGCTCTGACGTTTCTCAGAAGCGGTGCGATGACACTTCGTGTGGGGTTTTGCCCTTAGATAGGAAGTTTGGGCTCAATCCGTCCGGCAGTTTTCCCGGCCATAGCTAACAGACAAACAGACAGACAGAAGTCCCAATATATATAGTAGACTAGCCGATGAGCCCGACGTTGTCCGGGCTATTCAAAAACCAAATTTCAAGTCGATAGCTCTACCCAGCCCGACGATTTCAAGTCGATAGCTCTACCCGTTTTCCGAGATCTGGTCTGCGCATGCGCGAAGCTGCGATAGCTCTACCCGTTTCCGAGATCTGGTCTGCGCATGCGCGAAGCTGGCGTCGCACGGGCTCGGCGACCCGATAAAATTCGTATCCGGGGCAAGATACATTCACATAGCAAATTTCAAGTCGATAGCTCCACCCGTTTCCGAGATCTCGTCTGCGCATGCGCGAAGCGGGCGCCGCACGGGCTCGCCAATACGACAACGTTCACCGCCTGGTCAAACTACACACACGTACCAAGTTTCGTCCCGATCGGTCGAGAATCGTAGATTTGTATAAATGACAGACAGACAGACAGACAGACAGACAAACAAACAAACATACAGACAGAGGTCTTCAAAATATATATGAGACTAGCCGATGAGCCCGACGTTGTCCGGGCTATTCAAAAACCAAATTTCAAGTCGATTGCTCTACCCAGCCAGACGTTGTCCGGGCTATTCAAAAACCAAATTTCAAGTCGATTGCTCTACCCAGCCAGACGTTGTCCGGGCTATTCAAAAACCAAATTTCAAGTCGATAGCTCTACCCGTTTCCGAGATCTCGTCTGCGCATGCGCGAAGCTGGCGTCGCACGGCCTCGGCGACCCGATAAAATTCGTATCCGGGGCAAGATACATTCACATACCAAATTTCAAGTCGATAGCTCCACCCGTTTCCGAGATCTGGTCAGCGCATGCGCGAAGCTGGTGTCGCACGGGCTCGGCGACCCGATAAAATTCGTATCCGGGGCAAGATACATTCACACAGCAAATTTCAAGTCGATAGCTCCACCCGTTTCCGAGATCTCGTCTGCGCATGCGCGAAGCGGGCGCCGCACGGGCTCGCCAATACGACAACGTCCACCGCCTGGTCAAACTACACACACGTACCAAGTTTTGTCCCGATCGGTCGAGAATCGTAGATTTGTATAAATGACAGACATACAGACAGACAGACAGACAAACAAACAGAGGTCTTCAAAATATATATGAGACTAGCCGATGAGCCCGACGTTGTCCGGGCTATTCAAAAACCAAATTTCAAGTCGATAGTTCTACCCGTTTCCGAGATCTCCTCTGCGCATGCGCGAAGCTGGCGTCGCACGGGCTCACCGACCCGATAAAATTCGTATCCGGGGCAAGATACATTCACATACCAAATTTCAAGTCGATAGATCCACCCGTTTCCGAGATCTCGTCTGCGCATGCGCGAAGCGGGAGCCGCACGGGCTCGCCAATACGACAACGACGACCGCTTGGTCAAACTACACTCACGTACCAAGTTTCGTCCCGATCGGTCGAGAATCGTAGATTTGTATTAATGACAGACATACAGACAGACAGACAGACAGACAAACAAACAGATTGTATCAAAATATATATGAGATTATGCTAGCATGCATGTACTTGTATTGCAAGCAGGTTCCATATATATCAAAGTGAAAGGGATAATGAAATATATTCCCACGAGGAAAGTGACGTGGTGCCCATATATCGTCCACCGTCTTCATTCTACTGATCGAGGGAGTTCATATTTTAATATTAGCCAGGATCAGCCACACGTACGTGTAACTTTGTTATGGATATGCACTTGGCGGGAAAAGTTGCGTGATTTTACGGCGCCAAACCTACACGTTCATAGATATCGACCGACGTCCAGTTAAACTTGTAGACAATAGTCGGATATAGAGAAAGCGAGACAACTCTATTGATTTATTCTGCCTGCATGGTGCTGATTGGTCATTCGATGAACAAAAGATTCGATTATTCCTCTTCGCTGCAGGGTTCACAAAGCTATATGTTTGGCACAAAACTTCTGAACGGTATGACCGTGTATGTGTAGGCGTTATGGGTCACGTGAATCAGGCGATTTTCGTTGGCAATGACAACACACGTTACAAGTTACACGTACGTGTGCCTGATCCTGGCTATTGACCCATAAACTTGTTACTTGTGTACGTCACTGTATAGCACGAAGTGATTTCTATCTCTGTGAAGAAAAGTGTGGACGGACTTCGCGATACATAACATAACACATTTATAAGAGGTCACTGACCGCCATATAGCTTCAGCGTCTATTTGTATGAACCGCATTATATCTAGTGTACATAGTTTAGAAACTACATGAATCATTGCGCAATTTATCATAACTCGAGTAGCCTCTAGTTTACCGACGTCCATTACTATTTTCCTTGCTGAAGTTTCATGCCGTTGTGCTTGTAAATGTCATAATGTGCTTGAACCACACTAGCCATTACATCCATCGATTTCTTTCGCAAATTATCATGCGAGCACCTCTAGAATTCCGAGCAAAAGCACAATTTTGCTCCTTCATCGGGCCAACAAAACGCTAGTACATTGTAGCTCTAGAGTTCGCAATGTTACAGCTTTCGATGTCTTATCGGACACACACAATATTATTTACGTAAAACAACATAACATTACCATTTATATATATTTCCCTCATGCTATTCTTAAGTTATGTATTTATTATCGGTGAACATTGGTGGATGTTCAACTAAAAATTATAGTGTACTTGAAAATAATGGTTTGGGTTTTTTGAGCGCCCCCTATCCCCTAAACGTTAGGTCTGCAAAACTTAAGAAATGTGTTTTCTGCGCTAGTGACACAAAATCGAGAGCACCAAACCTTTCGCACGCGATAGTGTAATTGAAACCATCTAGGCTCTCGTTCTGGTGACATAGCAATCTCAACCAGAGCGCACCAGTCATATGTCCTTTCCGACTCTGCCACCGGTTGGGTAGCATATTATCTAAAAGTTCAGGATTCTATATTTAGCGCGGGTTTTCCATACAACAACTGCTGCATGACGATACCATAATTTCACAATACAATATTCCAGAATAACATGTATGTCTTGGATGGGAAACGCCATATTGGGTTTATCGTGTTGAGTATATATATACTTCATTCAATGGTTTGCAATTATAAACACCAAACGTCCTTTTATTTGACAAGCGACACTTGCCAGAATGTCGGAATTCAAGTTTGCATGCAAGTAACAATAATATTTTCAGACTCTAGCTGGATCAATGTCAGACACAAATCAATTGCATTTATATAGGTTTGTTGGAAATCGGCTTTTATCAACTATCAACAAGGTGGCCCCTTCCCCATTCCCTGACACGAACGATACCAATTTGGCGTCTATTTAAATGGCCTTATTATAATAATTATATCATGAAGATGATCATATATAAATTTTATGGAAATCGGCGACAAAAATATTTTATCAAATTTGGTCGGTATCCGTGTGAGTGATGCAGACATACAAATACATGCACACAATGTGCATATATGATATCGATAGTTCATTTTATGATATCACTAAATGAATATATGATATCACAAAATCGGATATATGATTTCATTAAATATTTTATGATATCACAAAATAAAATAAAAAGATATAACTAATTCCTATAAATTTGTGATATCATAAATTCAGTTTTTGATATCACAAAATCGAATATACGATATCACAAGATAGTACGCATTTGCTGATATCAATAATTCGATTTTGTTATATCATAAGTTCATTTTGTGAAATCATAAATGGAAACTGTGATATCATTAAATAATTTTATGATATCATAAAATCGAGTTATTGATAACACGAAATGTTTACTTATTTTATGATATATCATATATTCGATTTTGTGATATCATATATTCATTTTGTGATATCATAAAACGAAATATTGATATCACTAAATAGGCAATACATATAGAACTAGAATGCACTCCTGGAGAGAGATGCCAACGTGCGCAAAAATGTAATAAACAATAATTAAACAAATAATTTCACTGTATTTTACTTAATTTATTTAATTTAATTTAATGTTAGCAAAAAAAGACAATTACCATTTCTCATTTCATCACAGATAAAAGGCAAATTACTATATTAATCATTTAAGTAATTAAAACCAATTCCATGTTGCCGAAAGGATGAGACTTTAATATCGATTACATTTTTTTCAGCGGCATATTTTGATTTTGATTTTCCGATAGTCAAAGTTGACCAAAGGAGCAATTATAAGAAATAATTAATACTATTTGTGTAAATATTGATAGCAGCCAATATGCAACAATAAATATCAATAATTAATCAATAATTAATCAATAACGATCATTGTATGTAATAATAAACTCTTCAAACGGTGTTTGTGTCAACAAATGCGTTTTGTTTTGTGTTACGTCATTCGTCGTATTTGACCCGGAACTCGGCTGAAGGTTAGGCTATTCAGCCTATTGCGTCGAATTACGAAATCGCGTTTTGAATGTCTCTCTTTCCCCGCACGATAAAAAGAGGTCTTCGCACGAACCAAAAATGATAAAACTTCCCAATTATAAGTAAAAATACCCAAATGAAGGAGTCTATGTAGGTCCCGAAGGAGTCTATAGATTCTTTGATGTAGAGTTCTGATGGAGAAAATGTAGGTCGATCTATTTTTGTCATAACTCTGACGTATTTTGACCTGGGAGAAAAAAATCGAAATCGAGGCTCACTACGAGCATGCCAGTTTTAAATATAGAAACAGGGAATCCCGACAAATGGCGATATCGGCGACAAACAAATAATCGAAAACAACACATAAAATAAACATAGCAAAAACGCGGCACAGTAAAAATGCCAGAACGCCACGAGGTTTTACGTCGTTTTTGGTGACGTCATGGAGTGAAACGGAGTAGGGTGACACCAATGTACGAATCTGTCTGATCTCCATACTGTTGCGCGAGCGCACGTAATAACGGCGCTCCATAGATTCTGACTATATATGGTAAATAGTTTTTGATTTTTAAGAGCATTCCTTGCATGTGATGATATTTGTGTAAACTCCGTAAGTTCCAGAAGAGATGTTTCTTGACAAGGGCTTTTCCATTGTCATGAATAACCATTGGTTACTGGCTTATCTCGTTCCAGGTTGAACGTACTTCCGTACAGGGAATGACAGTTAAGATTCTGCGCGAGTGTTCGGATGAGTGCCTATATGGCTGTCGAATGTCCGGCTATGGTGTCACCAAGATGATATGTACGTCATGTTGCCGTGGTTACGCATGCAACACTGACAACTCGGCCATCAGGACATTTGAAATAAACAAAGCTGCATTGCTTGCATTTCTCATACTTTCTTCGTTCGTGGTGTGAGACACATGTCTGGATTCGATATAAGCGTGTTCATCGTTCCATTCTTGAAACTGTTTCGTGCGTTGACATCCATTGGTGTCAATGTGGTGACAAGGTGATTCGTTGTGTTTTTTATTTTCATATTTGAAACCCAACATGCAACATGGGTGTTTCTGGATCAGATATATACCTGTGTGCGGATATCGGTTACATAACGTATTGTGACATAATAATATATTTCGAGAATGGAAACCTGACCTGACAAGAATGAACCTTTTAAAATGATTAAGCTACTCATAATTAATGCCCGAACCTCAAATTAAACATATAGCAAGCTGTGGCATCTTTTGGTCGGCGTCTGACGCCGGTAACTTTGACACAGATGTCAAAGGTCACGAACGAATGGCCCGACACTTGAAACTGACCGATTGAACCAACAAGACGTGTACTGAGAGATAAAAGGACTTGCCGGCCGGCACGACGATGCCGATCCATCTATGATACTAAGTGTAAGTAGATCTGGGATAAATGCGGGCAAGTGTTGTGGTAACGACACCACAAATGGCGCTGCATGCAATCGAATGTGCTGGTGAAATTCTTCGATTTCTTGCGGTAATTTCGCGTTTTCACCGCTCAATGGCTGTCGGTGTCAAGTCATGATCGTTGGGATTTTTAAATCCGGGGACATCCGTCCCGTCTTGAATCGTTGGTTGATTCCTATCTATTTTTGGTAAATTACCAATACAATTTCTGCTAAATTACAGCAGTTTGGCGCAAAAATACTTGCCCGTTATTTCCAGATTTACTTGCAAAATTTTGAGATAGATTTTGTCGGGAATCTTATATCGTCGTGTTCACGCACTTCGTCGTTGTCCATACATCGTTTCGGGAGCTTCCTTGGATATAACCCAAGTTTCCTCCCAGCATTGTCTGTTTTTGTTGTTTCTTTGTGGCATTTTTGTCAAATTATTTTGGACATTTTTTGCCCTCCGATGTTTTCATTTTTTGGGGTTCTGGCCCGTTACATTTGCATTTTACAATTTTTAGGGCATCATTGTTAGTGAAGCCCTCTTACTTCAGGTATTTCCCTTTTTTGACGGAAAATGAATGAAATTTTGCGATTTTCACACAAATGTTAGTTTTTGGTGAACTTAGCCATTTTTTGCATCATTTTTTGAATGAAAATGTGGCATCCTGCTATTATATGTCGAATTTCAATGAAATGGAGCTACTATTCAGAGTAACTGCCATTTAAAATATTAAACTGGCAATTTTTGTTCCAATTTGGAAACATTTTCCATCGCTGGCACTTAGAAATTTTGCCAAGGGTGTTTGATCATACAATATTTTGGGGTTTTCTGAAATTAGTAGAACAGCCTCTTGCACTCATTAGTTGGTCATTTTGTTTATTCGGTCGTGTACTCTTTCTTTCATGCCAGGTGTCATTTTTGAAGGGAGGGTGAGATAGACTTAAATGTCCCAAAGCCATATTTATTTACCCTCAACTAGGGTAGGGGATCAAAGGATACCGTGTCATAGTGAGGCCTTCACTGGCCCGAAGAAACAAATGTCTCTGGTTCCTATCAACAATCAGTCTGATGATTTCGCCCAGTACGATGGTGACCGACATTCTCGCCGCTTGTATCGAGACACATACCGTGCAAATTATAATGCCGAGGTTTCGGGGAGGGGGCATGGAGGGGCAAATAGGGCTACGAGCCCAGTTGATTTCGACCTTGAACAAGATTTCCGCGATCTTCGCGTTGATCGTAACTCTCGACCATCACAGGGTCGTGATAGTAGAAATCGCGACCAGCCACAGCGACGCGATAGATCAAATGTTCATTCTCGTAGTGGTCGGCAACATAGCCCAGTAAACAGGGCTGTGGAAAATCAAGGGAGGCGACAACAATCAAATAATGCCCAACCCCATCAGCATGGCCAACAAAACAGTGGGCGACGAGTTCAGGATACACGTGATTTCAGGGATGATCTCGTACAGGGTGGGTTTCCACAGGGACGGTCTCAGTCCCGTGACAATCATTCAAATAGGCGACCCAGATATAAAGATCGGGAAGGGTCGGCTGAAAATGACCGTGATAGGTTTCCAAGTGGACAGTCTCAGTCCCGTAACGATCGTCCAAATAGGCGACCCAGATATAAAGTTCGGGATGGGTCGGATGGTTATGATCGGTATGATGAGTTTCGCAGGGGCCGGTCTCCATCCAAGGATGACCGTACAAATAGGCGCCCCCGAAATAGAAATCGCGACGACTATAATAATCGCGCCGATTCAGATTTTGAGGACCGTGCGCCAGAAAGACAGGCCCAATTTGGGGGCCGTCGTAACCAAGACAATAATGAGAATCATTGGGATCGGGAAAGGGGTCGGCCTGGCCCAGCCTTTCATATGGGCCGGGGCCCTCAAGGTATCAGATTCAATGATAACGACCGATTTGATGCAAACAACAATAGGGATGCTAGACCACGACGGGCTTCAAGAGTTCCCAACACTTTGGAATACGATGGCAGCCAAGGCTGGCAGCCCTCTCAATTTCAGGAGTTATTTCTGGATCGGTTGGATGGATACAATTTCCGCACGCAGGGTGAGGAGGTGCGTTGTTTGGGGAACTGTCTATATGGATGGGCCAAAAATTGGTTTGTTGACATATTGGACAGTGAGCCCTCAATAGGGGTAGATGATTTGTTGGTTGAGTTACAGTGGGAATCTTTACAAAGGGATGCATCCCGAAATGACTCCAAATGCAGCTATAGGGATTATGGCCCATGGTTTGCCTCTGATAGTTACCTTTCAGAATCGGATCAGTCATCCAGTTCCCATGAGAACTACTCGAATGTCAGTCACGAGTTTGATTATAACATAAATACAAGCTGGGACATTGACTATGATTTGTCCCGTCAATATAATAATTATTCCACTGCCGTCTGTGAAAATGCAGACTGGAAAATAACTTCGGATGACCAAGAGTATTTTGACAGTGAAACTTCTGTGTCGGATTCAGTATCAAAATCACAGCAGTTTGAGAAGTATGGGTGCACATTTTCTGAGGGAGCATCAAATAAATATGTGAGGCCAAAACACAGGGCTCATAAGAAATTGGAAGCACATCAGCATACTATTGGTGCCAGTATTAGTACTTGCCAAACGCCTTTTTGGGATCCTGGTGACTCGATGGGCGACTATAGGTCTGCCCAGTTACCGGTAAACAAATCGACCAAACTAGCAGATCCCAGATTTTGTAATCTGGCACAGTATAAAAGTAGTAAATCTAATTGCAATATTGTTGATGTACAGAATCAAAATGCAAAAGGCTCATCCTCTGGGTACTTGCCCCCTGAATCATCATGCAAGGGTGCTTTTCAATTGAGTGCTCAGTACAATCGTCCTGTGTTCACTTCTGAATCAAATTCTGGGAATATTTTTCCCACTAATCAACTGACAAAGCTTGATACAGTTAACATCAGATCACAAGACAATTCATTTGGCACTTGCCAAGTGAGCACTGTGGAAAATAGGAAAGTTTCTCTTTCCTATGAACACCACTTGAACACAAGGGAATCGTCACAGTCGTCACCCAATGATTGTGTGAGTGTTCCCGGTAACCCAGTGTGTCAGAACAATTCAAATGCACTTGAGTCACAAAGCGAAATGGGCGTGTTGAATGACCGCACGGCTCATGATTATGGGAGTTTTGATTCCCAATTTCATGTGAGTGAGAATTCAGTTACGCCCGGTTCAACCTCTGGTGACGACCCGAGAGAAATTGCAGTCACACATGTAAATCATGCAGAAAACCTTTCTAGTTGTGGTGATAACTCGGAAGTGATTTGTTCGAAAATAAATCCCCTTGCACCCAACTCAATTTCACATGAACATCTTTGCACATTCAGTGTAAATGGAACTTGTGAAACAGACTGCCACATTATTGCAGGATCACATGTATTCTCAAGTCATGTCAAAAGTGAACCCAGCTACACAGGGAATCCATTAGTTCCCATTAGGGGGGTCACGGAATTGCAAGATACATGGGATTTCCAAAGTATTCCAACATTTGACAAATTTTGTGAAGAAATTGAAAGTTGCAATGAAGTTATGCATTCAGATGGGAGATCACTCCCAGTAACAGAAAGTAAAGAACCTCTGTTTTGGAAAGCATGGATGAATGGCACATCACTGTCTTCAGACATGGTTAATGCTAATTTGGAAATTGCACACTCTTCAAATATCCATAGAAGTACAGGGACACATGTAAATATGGATTCTAAATTTGTAGAAGTTGATCTTGCATGTAATAGGGCACATTGCCCTGTACCTCCTGGTGTCACTTCATCGGAATTACATGTAAATCATTCTGTCCCTGCAGACGGGCTCACTGGCCCGACACATCTGAATTCAATTGTCGTGTCGCATTCTGAAAACAATACTCTGGTATCTAATGAAACAAAACATATAACATTAGGTACAGATTCATCAAACTCTCAGTCTTGCAATTGTACTGAGGTTGATCAAATAACATACAGGGATTCTAATTCCTCTGGTACACCCATCAATGCACACATCACTGCATTGGATAGCAATACCGATACTTTCCAACAAGATAACAAGTTTATCTCACAAAGTGACAAGTACATGTACATCACACAATCCAAACAGTGGGCTGACTGTGGTGAGCCCAATTCAACTGCTGTGACCAACAGCA
Source organism: Siphonodentalium dalli (assembly GCA_032622095.1). NCBI lineage: Eukaryota > Metazoa > Mollusca > Scaphopoda > Gadilida > Siphonodentaliidae > Siphonodentalium > Siphonodentalium dalli. The sequence continues at coordinate 186,919,731 of CP136063.1, read as the reverse complement.
TACATTTACATCACCTTGACACTCCTCATATGACCATCGCATTTGAAGAGATTGGAAATGTTGACTATGGTTTTCTGGCAGGGTTGTCAAATGAGAATAACCCGATAGTTGTGGATGATAAGAAGTCCTGTAAATGTAGCTTTCATGGCGACAGACCGCTGTCAGGTACACTGTTTCTGTCATATGGTAAAGACAATCTGACAGGTGGCATTCACTTCAGAATTAATGTGGGCCACAAATATCGAACATCGCATTTTGGGCTTTCAGATTGGATCGGGCAGATGGTTCTGGCCCGAAAGATAAGCCTGCAAGCACTTTTGATGGCCACAATTCATCATAACTAAACTGGATAGTACAGATTGAACTCTCACCTCTCACTGGTACCAGTAATATAGACACACAAACTAGGTTAAAGGGCATGTATTTTTTGCCCTGTGAAATTTGGTCTCATAAAAAGTCATATTTTTGAGAAGTCATATTGCAAATTTATACAGTGAAATATTTGTATTTGATGGGTGATAGTGATTGTGCTATAATACCCTATATTATTATATAAGGCCTAGTTTTAAGAGTAGAGGGAGGGGGTGAGAGGTCTATATTAATAGTACATAGAAAATCGGATGGGGACTCGGTCCCCGGGAACCAGATCCCTAGTTATCAGGTTAAAAATTAGAGGGAGTAGTGACCATGTGTACATGCAGTGGGTACTTGTACTGTTTTCTGTAAATGCAGATATCTTCGTCGGTGGTTGAGTGGGGAGTTTGTTCCCAGTTGTTACGTTTAGGGTGGGATACATCAGATATCACCCACCACACAGGGGGCGTCACTTTGGAAAGTGATCCCAGATTCTGGTTAGTAGGCTGCAGTTGGGTCCCTGACCTGGGATTTGTCAGCGTTAAACTTTACCTATTGAAAATTGGGTTTTGGGCGGGATGTACCCGTATCTCTACTAATGAACGGTGGTTAGTGGTTATATCGCCCGTTATGACTCATGACATCAATATGGAGAACCGGATATGTATAAGTATGCATTCTACATTTTAGGGGTGGGAACTCTGTCCCCAGTTAGCAAATATGACCATATTTTGTTGGGCATTGCCCAGAACTAATATTCAAGTATTGTTGTGGGCTGACAAGCTAAAAGCCCAACCATCTACTGCTCAATGGAGTAATGCTAAATAAGGTCCCATGGGATGTTTATATCTGTCTACGACATGCAGGGGGCCTGCATAAGTGTGGCATGGTGTGGAAAGTGGGCTATGGCCCAGAGTTGGACTATTTACCCTCACAAGTCTATTTTCTGCATACAAGTAGATGTACAGTACCTGGTAATTTATATGCATTTGTTTAGTTTATAGTGTATATATCGTACATTTTTGGGGGTCATGGAGTACACCATACCCCGTTGATATAGCAATTTCGTGGTTTGTTGGAATCAGCATACCAGTAAGTCCTGTGAATAGGAGGGTTGTGTTTTTGAATAATTATAACTTATTTCTGATATCATTCTAGCTGCAATGCTTATATTATACTGGTATACACAAAAGCCTACTAAAGGCTGTCCAAAACCTCTGTAAATGTTTCTGATAAAGCCGGATAGTAGTATATACACATGGGTCAAGGTGTGTAGTGCGTGGTAGAGGGTGCGAATATCAAGGTAGGTGGGCTCCGAAGCTGTGAGCCCAGAAGGCTATTCCAGAGTGTAAAGGGTAGCAGGTTCCATATTTAGGAGGCTGTATGTGTGGGTATGTCGGTAGGACCTGTGCGGGTCCCGATACGGGACCTTCGGAGGTGCCGATGCTTATGTTTATTTTTATATCTTTATATGTCAATGCTAGTCATTTTGGGGGTGGTCATTTATAGTAGTTCGCAAGATATTTTGTATTTGGGGGGTGGACATTTTTATCAAAGATAAATTAATTGGAATTAAACCCCAAAAGCTGGCCCGTGAAAACCCTAGTCCTTGGAGGGGGGCCTTGGTTTGAAAACTTGGGGGATTTGTGGCATCTTTTGGTCGGCGTCTGACGCCGGTAACTTTGACACAGATGTCAAAGGTCACGAACGAATGGCCCGACACTTGAAACTGACCGATTGAACCAACAAGACGTGTACTGAGAGATAAAAGGACTTGCCGGCCGGCACGACGATGCCGATCCATCTATGATACTAAGTGTAAGTAGATCTGGGATAAATGCGGGCAAGTGTTGTGGTAACGACACCACAAAGCTGTTAAAGGGATACTGTACTCAAATATTGTTGTTGGTTTCTATAGTCTCTGCTTCGTAGAATAGGGCAACCAGATTTCCATTATCTGAAAGTCAGTTGAGTACGAAGTACTCTTACGGATGGAAGATTAGATTAGATGGAATGCAAATGCATCAAATAACTGCTATATTATAAACATATTGCATGGTCCCATATACTCATTTAAGTATATTTACATACTAAGTGTTGTCATCACTAAATCCAGCATTCTGATTGGTCGGCGCCCACGTGGCTAGTTGCAGTTATTTCTCGGTGAATGAGCAACGGCTCATAACACCAAGCTCATAACACCATCAATACGTCATTGGGTTTGGAAAGACGAACGCGTAATGTTTTGGGCGCATTTGGACTCGCGCAGGATTGACTTAATACATCATCGGGTTTCAGTATGAAGAGACAATGTTTCTATTAACTTTTGCCAAGGGTGCTATTGGGTATTTTGGGATGTTTTTGTCACGATACACTTTTCGATTTAAATACGCTTTACAAAAGTGACTTTTTCGCTAAATGTATATAAATATAAGGATTAACTGTCATGTGGACTATTTTTATGGAGATGTAACCGTGAGGTAAGTGGTCATAACTTGTATGTAAAACCCTTCGGGTTTTACACAAGTTATGTCCACTTACCTCACTGTTACATCTCCATAAAAACAGTCCACATGACAGTTAATCCTTATTTACTGTATAGTCACTATATATAGTCAGTGAGTGGCTTGAGTTCATCAACATGTTATTTTTACACGATCATGTGTGCTTCATTGGTGCACGTTTTCTTATGCAGCCGTATTGTTTATGCGGAGGGTGTTTCTGGCGACGTTATGCGAATTTATTTCGATAATAAAAAAACATCACGCCAAAGGGGGGGGGGGTCTAAATTGGCAGACACGTGACTGACTTTTTTAGTTTTTGGCTAAAAAGGGACAGGACCCCCTGTCAAATCAAGGTGAACCCACCATTTGGGATTTCTACATTTTCTGACCAAAACAAATCTATACTTCTCTGATCCTAAATTGGTTCCAGCTTTACTGCATGTTGTATCACATGAATCCCCTATTATATCATTTAACAAGACAGTCAATGACTGTGGGGTCGCTCACCAGACTGCAAAGACTGATAAGACTGGGACTCTGGAGACCAAAACAGTCAGCACTTTTCATAATCACTTTAAAAGAAGTAGATTTAAACAGGATATGTGGCTAGAGAGACTTAGCTTGGTAAAAAACCACCTTGAAATTGCCAACTGTACACTACTGATCACCCCCTCCTCCAGCTCAACAAGTCCCCTCCCAACCGGGATCCAGACTCCCAAGTCTTAGGTTGGAATTTCACAACCGACACCTCAAAACTTTCTCAATTGTTGGAAATTTCCAATCTCACAAGCGCCTTTTTCTAAAACCATTTAAACATGTTTGAAGCCCAATTATCCATGGACCCAAAACACAATACATGTATGTCAGACCAATCAGTCAGGTGGTTCCAAGGTAGATGTTTTAATGAATTTGGTATTTCTATGATTTTATTGGACACAAAAGTGTTAACTCCCCATAGACTGCCATTTCTTGACAGGTTGACCTCATTTTAACAAATCTGTATCTCAGTCACTAAGGATCTTCCTGATTCCTCCATACTATATGTAAGCTAAATAGTCCAAAATCCCTTGAGAAGACATTTTAAGAATTACTATAGAGACATATAGTTATGTCCCTGGTCCCACCCTATTTAACCGGGTGACCCCATCTGAATAAATTTGAATCCCAGACACCAAAGAACCCTTCATACAAATCATAAATATCAGTCAAATAGACCTGATGGTCCTTGTGAAGGAAGCATATTAAGAGGGAAACTGTCCTTCGCTTGGCCCCTATTTGACCAGGTGACCCCATTAAAAAAATCTGAATTGCAGTCAAGGAAGAACATTCCATTCTATATAAGCCAACTAGTTCTTGCAAACATATTTTAAGAATTACTATGTAGTGAAATAGTTAAGTCTCTTGCTCTGCCCTTATTTGACTTTGTGATCCCATTTTCACAAATCTGATAAGGATAAAAATTAAGTTCCCCAGTTGAAGTTGGTGATATTCACCCATTGGGCACCTCATTTATGAATTTTATTTTCTGCAAATTAGGGGATATAGAAACTTCCTAGAAGGGAAATTTAACTAACAACAATGTAAATTTGATACTATAGATACTTCCCAGAAGATGAGGCCTAAGCAGAATGAGGACGCCAGAGGGAGAATTTGGTGATGCTAGCCTGCTGTGCCGGATAGCATCACAAAAAGCGTGTCTGTTCCTACATTGTGTATGCCTGGCCTCAAGCAACACAATGTATTATACAACAAGCCTTGAAATAGTGTGATAGTGTGTCTGTCATTTGCAGAGTGAGGTCCCCAGAGGGTGAATTTAGTGATGCTAAATTCACCCTCTGGGGACCTCATTCTGATAAAGTCCTCAACTGCTATGGAAGACCTAGAATAAAATTGAATTTCCCCAGTTGAAGTTGGTGATGTTCACCCATTGGGCCCCTCAATTATGAATTTTATCTTCTGCAAATTAGGGGATATAGAAACTTCCTAGAAGGGAAATTTAACTAACAACAATGTAAATTTGATACTATAGATACTTCCCAGAAGATGAGGCCTAAGCAGAATGAGGTCCCCAAATGGTGAATTTGGTGATGCTAGCCTTGAATCAAGCTTTGAAATAGTCTGTCTGTTATTTGCAGAATGAGGTACCCAGAGGGTGAATTTAGTGAGGCTATCCTGCACAGCGGGCTAGTATCACTAAATTCACCCTCTGGGGACCTCATTCTGATAAGGCCCTCAACTGCTATGGAAGACCTAGAATAAGATTGAAGTTCCCCAGTTGAAATTGGTGATGTTCACCCATTGGGCACCTCAATCATGAATTTTATCTTCTGCAAATTAAGGGATACAGAAACTTCCTAGAAGGGAAATTTAACTAACAACAATGTAAATTTGATACTATAGATACTTCCCAGAAGATGAGGCCTAAGCAGAATGAGATCTTGAGACTCTAGATACTTCCCAGAAGATGAGGCCTAAGCGGAATAAGGTTCTCAGAGGGTGTATTTGGTTATGCTAGCCTTCTGTGTAGGATAGCGTCACTAAATTCACCCTCTGTGAACCTCATTCAACAAATGCCAGGCACTCTGAGAAAATGAAATTAATCTGATTTTAATGACCACTGAGTGATAATGTAAACAACAAGGGTGCTTCATTGATAACACCATTAATCTCATTTAAATTATGGATGACATGAATACACTCCCTGGGGACTCTATCTGTGGTGTCTATCAGTTCATAGGAGAGTTGCCTTGTAATGGGGATTTAAAAAAAAACTTTATTTACCTGTGAGTTAGGATATGAGATAGGGTGGAATGCTGTTGTTTGGGGGCAGGGTGGGGTTCTGGGTCATGTGGGGGGGTGATATTTTTTTTTGTATGTTAAATTGATCAAGGAGTTCCTGAATTTTTTATTATTTTTTGGGGAATTATGGCCCTGGCTCCACCACTATTTGACCCAGTGACCCCATTTGAACAAATCTGAACCCCAGTCATTCAATGACCCCACATACCAAATATAAACTAAATCGGCATAATGCTCGTTGACAAGAAGTCGTTATAAGAATTACCAAGGAGGAATATATTTATGGCCCTGGTTTCGCAACTGTTTGACACAGTGACCTCATTTGAACAAATCTTAATGACAGTCACCTAGGGAACATCCACACCAAATATGATCAAAATGCAAAAATGAAATTTTTTGGTTTTTAGAGTTATGTCCCTGGCTCTGCCCCTAATTGACCCAGTGATCCAATTTGAACAAATCTGATTCCCAGTCATCCAACGTCTCTCAGTACCAAATATAAGCTAATTCGGCCAAATATTTTTGTAGAAGAAGTCATTGTAAGAATTACTATGAGTTATGGCACTGGTTTCTCAACTAATTGACCGGGTGACCTCATTTGAACAAATCTGAACACCAGTCACCCAAGGACCCTCCATACCAAATATTAGCTAAATCGGCACAATGGTTATGGACAAGAAGTCGTTGTAAGAATTACTGTGGAGGAATAGAGTTATGGCCCTGGTTTCGTAACTATTTGACCCAGTGACCTCATTTGAACAAATCTGAATGAGAGTCACCTAGGGAACATCCACACCAAATATGAACCAATTCGGTCTTCCGGTTTCAGAGGAGAAGATGTTCAAAGAATTGTTGACGGACGGTGGGTGGACGGACGGATGGACGGACGGATGGACGGACGGACGACGGACGAGGAGTGATGACTATAGCTCCACCGGAGACTTCGTCTCAGGTGAGCTAAAAAGCCATTACATATTTTATTATATCTCACTATTGATAAAGAGGCGCGTGCTTCGCGGAATACTTGGCATCGCGCCAACAAAATTACCGTGCGAATTAATAATATTTTTAAAAGCCTGGCATGAGACCAACACCAGACATTGCAGAATGATTGTTTTGTTCATTAAAGTTAAATTCTTGTCCAACTTCGTCTCAAAAAAGAAAATATGCACAAAAACAAAGAGGCACATTGGGGCTATATTTTTCGTCGCCAGTCAGTGCGCGCAAGACAGATGTTGTCGTTCGGTTATCTCACCCTCCCCAAATTCTTGCCCATGCATCTTTGCAAGCTATCCCTATACATTTGATACATGTAAGACTGTGGTTATGAATAGTACAACTCAGCTCCTGACTGCTACTTTATTTATAATTGTTCACTTGAAATGATTTTAAAGCGACCGTTATTCTCTTGTAATTTATTATCTTGGTTTATTTTCGATTCTCCAATAGTTTCCACACAACTGCAATTCAAATATACAATGTGCTTGCTAAACTTGTATATATGCCATAACTGGCATGCAGCTGGATTTTACCAGTGTATATAACGGCGCATATATAGCACGCAAAATGCACCTAATGCGCATAAGATTGTCCACTTATAAATGGACAATCGGTACCTAAAATGGTCGTTAATAAATGGACAATCCGACCACGCGTGGCACGATAGCTTGGGATTGTCCACTAAATCACGACATATATAGATAATCGTGCATGTTAGCTTCATATTAAATCTAAAGGGTAATAACTCTATAAAGAATGTACCTCTACTAAATGACGGAGATTTGTGTGAGAAATTTGCAACACCACAACAGATCAAATTTTGTGAAATATAAGTCAAATTCTTCCGTTTGGTGGGAGGTTTGGGATACGCTCTTTAAAACACTTCGAATATTTCCGTTATTTCGTCAACAACTCTTCTTCAAATATCTCCGTTATTTCGTCAAAAACACTTCTTCTCATACAAATCACCGTTATTTAGCAAATTAATATTATTTATAGAGTTATTGCCCTTCATATTAAATATGAAGCTAACATGCAGGATTACCAAAACATGTCTTCATTTAGTGGACAATCCCAAGCTCGCGTGCCACGCGTGGTTGGATTGTCCATTTATTAATGACCATTTTAGGTACCGATTGTCCATTTATAAGTGGACAATCCTTGAAGAATTGCCTGCAAAATGTTCGACAAGAGAAGGTGGGTACAAACCTAATTTTCCGTTCGGTCATTATTGGTGGTTGAATATGACTATAGGCAAGAACAGTCGAGAGAAATGCATTTCCGACCAATCGTGTGCAGGTACATGCAATAGAAATGGACCTGCTACATAAGATGCATTTGACAGAAATTAAATCAGACGTGTTAAGTGAATTTATAAGAATTCATGAAATCGTATCCGCTCTTATGGATGGTAAACTACGACAACTATTAGAAATTACACACATATTGGTGACGCAGTACCATATCCGTAATCGTATTCGTAATCGTGAGTTTTGCGTTAGGTCTTTAATAGAGACCTTTCGCATCCTCACGTTTACGATTACGAATACGGATAGCTATTCGTAGTCGTAAGTCTATCCGTATCGCCAAAAAGTCCTTTCGCAAAACAATTACGCGTAAGAGTTTTGACGAATACGTACGATCATTATTTCGTACCACCTTTACAACCCAACGCGTGTGTTTGGTATACAGTCCCTTAATACTTCACTTATCGTCTCATATGCAACAATGCGATAATCATGACATGTTAATTTTGTCAATAATTCGACCAGTCATAACGTACGACCCGGGATTCTCGTGATATATTGTGGCAACACAGGTATAAATGCAAGGTCATATGTGGTGGAAATTCAGTTCGTTGTTAGCATGGGTGACCAGATAGACGATATGCTGATGGGGAAGATGGGTTCCTGAATTTGGACCTCACGTCAACCACGACGCCATCGTTCAAGCCCCTTCAAGTCCGCGATTTGATTTCAATGCGATTTTGGCTTCACCTCTTTGGGTTTAGGAAATCCAAAATACGGTTGGTGAGCTCGCTGATGTGCATCACTTCTGATTGTTACTACCAAATCGAAACAAAGTCGACACGGTAGAAGCGATGTGCATCAAGTTGCATTTTTGTCAGATATTTGACAAACCGGCAAAATTTCGTTGAACAAAATGTTGATAAATAACAGGTTTGGGGCAATTTTATGATATAGTTGACTGTGGTTAGCATTAATTTTGAGCAATTACTCGATTCTGATAACAGAAGCGGCATTTAAAAAAAAAATGTTGTTGGAATCTGATGATATGGGGACATCTAATCGGATTGAGTGTATACCTGTAAATGCCGCATTTGTGCGTGTTTTGTTTATTAAAAATAAATGCAAAGAACAAACCTGACAAAGACTGCTGATCTTTGGTGATGCCGGTGGGTGTGCCAAATATTCTTTTAGTTACGGTTCAGGAACAGAAATCACTACTTACCAGTTGAATCGGGATCCAGGGTAGGTTCAGATTACTTAGATAGAAAGATTACTTTATGTAACTTAGTACTCGGTTATGAATTCCATGTAATTTTAAAATGCCCTGCATTACAGACTCTACGAGAGAGATATATAAAACCCAACTTCTACCGAAAACCGAATATTATTAAATTGAATGAACTATTCAATTCGGGAAAGGGGAAAAGAACACAAAATCTTTCACTATTCATTAATAGGGTTATGCCATTCTTTAGGCTCTCCTGAGGCATGCTATAACTGCACACGTTAGGACTCCACCATGGGTTGTTGAATTAAATAATTGTTAAATTTCACTATATATTGTGTACTATCTTGCCCATAATAATCACTCAAAAGTCATCATGCATCGCACACTATATACTGTATTTTTGGCGACTGGTTTCATAGTGCACTCCTCTTACTGTAAAGTTTTGTGTCGCAGCCAGCGATGGCTATCCGTTGTGAATAGCGTTCTTATTTCGCGGGAAGATCGTGATTCACGACGACGAGTACAGTGATTGACAATCTAAACAGCATATTGAGGTCGTAGCTCAATACAGCTGTATGGTTTACATGATATACATATACAGTCTCGAACGGAGCCATGTGATATATTGCAGAAAATAAATTTCAGGTGTTATTTGAGCTTATTAGAAACCATGAAATCGTAAACGTTATTATATACGGATAGTAAAATACGAGAACGATTAGAAAGTACACAAAGGTTGGTGACGTAGTACCCTATCCGTATCCGTAATCGTAAACGTGAGTTTTGCGAAAGGTCTCTATTATTGATATTTACGCCGTGATCAAGACAATTCACCGTGCGGATAATGGTGAATGCTTGAGATTAGCTGGGTACATGTTCTTTGCAATGCGGTACCGGAATATAATTTTTTAACCCATCATCAAATGCATGGTTTACGCTTAATGGAGTTTAAATGAGATAACCATGTCAGCTGCCTAGATTTTAATTAAGAATGGGATTATAGAAATACAGTTGTCGGGCTTGGGCTCCAAATGTATAGCTAAACGATGTGCGGGGCTACAACTTGTGACGATACGCGGTGAATCGGGGTGGTGGCATTTCGTGCTGAAACAACAATATAGTTACTGATCATATCAGGTTTTAGTGGATCCCAAATATTTACCATGAAATTATATATGTAACTTTGTTTGGACCGCATGGATTTATTTTCGTGTTCAAGAAGTTTGCGGTCACCTTGTGGTCTAAAAAAATTTAATTTGGCCAATAGCACCACTCAGAATTGCATACCTACAAACTATGACGAATGTTCCATGAGTGAATTCTTAGAAAATATCGGGGTCCCCTGATCCTTAACTTACCAATGTAGCAGTGCGTGTTGGTTTTGTCATATGTTACCTTATAGTTGGTATACATGGAATGTACCGATAATTAGGTGTAGTTTAAGTACATGGTGCGATTTGAATGCTGTTGGATGTCACCGGAGACGCTGGACGAGTGGGTCTTTACTCGAAATTTGAATAAAAAACATATTTCCAAATGCATATCAGCATCCGTGCCGCATGAATGTGTCTCCACCCCGAAGTTCTAGTAAATTCCAGTAAAAGGACATCTCCTGCACTCGACTCGAATCAAATATTTTTTTTACCCCCGAAGCCAGGGGGCGGGAGGGGGGGGGGGGGGTCGGCAGTTTTTTCCGACCATTTTTTGACACCACCCCCCCCTTTTAACACTAAAACAGAGATTTGCGGGGGAAATTCACTGTAAACAGCTGTATATGAATTTGTGTGCATACTATTTATCATGGATGTTAACATGGACATGTAAATAGGAATGAGTCATTTTGAGGTCATTCGGCCAAAAAAACATGGCTGCCAGCGGCCATCTTGGATTTCAAAAATTGCAACAAAATACAACACGATAACTGCCTGCAGTCAGTTTACCAGTTAGAATTACATTATTTCTCTCATTCAAAGTGGGTTTGAAGCCCAACTCATTGCCAAAACACTAAAAAAACAAGCAGGAATATTTTTTTAGTTGCGGAAAAAATTGCTCGTTGGTGGCTTTGACCACCCACCCACCCCGGCATACGTGCCGGAAATTGTTTTCACCCCCCCCCCCCCTGCCGAAGCCAAAGAAATAGTAATTTAGGAGCGTCGGATCGGATTGAGTACCTTTAAATGAAACTGAACCAGGTTTCTTCATCGTGTATTTCCCAAAGGTGAATGCCTCAGCTCGTGATTTCATGATTTAGGTGACTTTTTGAAACAATTTCGCAATAAACATGAATTGTTTACGTCTGGGAAATCGTATAAAATGGTAAGCGATGCAAATCAAAATCGTCTCACACAAGTTCCCTAAATCGCGTAATCTCGATATGGATCGTCACATAATTTAAAAAAAAACAAAAACATTATGGAACAAGTTTTAACTAAGTTGTTATAAAGTCCCCCCCCCCCCCGGAACTTTTCTAGGTTTCTAAACGTTTCTAGGTTTTCAACTAGTGGAATACGATCTATATATATTCGGGCGTTGCCAAAGTAGACATTCATGGCATGACCTATAACCTTGAACAAGACACAAATTCCCTAGTTCGAGAAATTTAATTTGCCATTTGACCCCCCCCCCCCCTTCCCACGTTGAGGTATAACCTTCCAATTGGTTCCTCAATGTTTCCAACTGTTGAAGTTTCCACCCTGACACCCCTAATCATGTCGCTATAATCGTTGGAAATTTCCAAATGACAGCCATTTCAATTGAAAAAGTTGGGCACAAATAGTAAAATATTTGGTTTAAAAAACACAAAATTTCTCGCTAAATACTGCATGGTTGCAAAATTAAACAACCACAACACTTTCAACTTACTTTTGGTCTGAACTTTCTAACTGATGTTGTGTCAGACATGACATTTCTAACTGTTGGAAAATTTGACAAAAGTTCGTGGTGGGGGCACACGCGGACTTCGTGGTGTACAGACACACGCGGACTTCATCCTCTTCTGCTACACATACACAACCGAGCCTGGATGTTGGACTGAAAAATGTCGCTACATTGCAGCCTTAGATATAACATACTTAATCAAATTATGATAATCAATTTGGTAGAATAATTAGCACAGTAGAGAATGCCGATGCTCCATTGCTGAAGTACCTTCTCGCGTTCTTGCACCAATGCAACCACAGCTTATTCCCGGCGCACTCGCGTGATTTGGATGCCATCTGGTTGTAATGACGTCCACTGTTTGTGTAATTTGCATATATGTTACATGTTTCCACGGAGTCTGATCTAATAGATTGATGCTCAATGAGATAAACCGTATAGTATACACATATTTTATACTCGCATGTCGCAATCTATATGGATGTAACGTTTGATAATATATTTATTACATTTTTCTAGATATTGAGAAAAAGACTTTCCAGGATTTAAGAAATTAATTCTTACTATTAAGAAAATATGAGAAAAATATTTCAACAGTTCTTAGAAAACTTTAAAAAAAAGATTTGTTCATAATTAGAATTTAAATTTTTATAAGAAATTAATTTTTCTAACTATAAGAAAATATGATGCAAAACAAGTATACTCCCAAGATAATTTTTCTTATTTTAAGGTTTTTTTTTTCTCAAAATAAGAAAATACTTTTTGACAGTGTGTACAGCTGGTCTCCGTTGGGGTGTCCAACTTAGAATGTCCAACTATACATTTAATACTGACTATACTATATTATGTTACGTTTCGTGTGCGCAATCCAAGTGACCGCTTTGGAACGTTGCGCGGACTTTGGAGATAAGCGTAGCTGGCACACTATTGGATAGTTCCAGCCTCTGACACAAACTGGTAAAAAATGTTATAGTGTCATGCTGCTTGATGGGTGAAGTATTAAATATAAACCACCCAATCGCTAAACCGCTAACGTGCATAACATGCGATTAAAATCGCTGGTGAACGAGTGACCCCACATTTCCCATGATGCATCACACGGATAATAAGCATTGGCAAACAGTAAACGAATTGGCTGCCTTGAACCACGGGCCCCTGGGGGAAAATACTAAAATACCTGCAGTATTGACTATAGCAGCGACTGGTGTAATCTACATTGACATTTTAATATCTCCCCCCCCCCCGGGGACTGTACCTTGAACAGACATGGTAAGTAAGAATGCAGGCACGTTCAGAACAATTTTCGATGTTTTGGCTGTATAAATTTTTTTATTTTATTTAAATAGTTATCTTGGACCGATAAAACTGATTTGTCCATATGCCCATATGTTGTTATATTTTCTCATGTACTGAAAAATACACAACCGTAAAGGCTGGTTCCGCTTTGAAAGAAAGAAATTTTTGTACAGTTTTCAACCAAATGAATCAAATAAACATTATATTATATGCTTAGCAGTCCCATATACTCATTTAAGTTAGTGTATGGTCACTAGTCAATGAGTGGCTTGGGTTTTCTCCCCGTATAAGCATAATGTTTCAAACGATCGTGTGTGCAATTGTTTTATTAATCCAGTATCCCTCAATTATAATTTGATTACGTTTTGTACACGGAAATTCCAATTTTAAGAGACGCCATTTTATGGCTGGAGCCATAAAATCAATTTATATTAAATTATTAACTTTTAAATTATTAAATTTTAAGATAGCCTATTAACCTGAGCGTTTACAGAATACATCTTCGACTCAAATTACTTATATTTCTATATAGTATCGATAATAGATCGTTGTTATCACCGGGAATTTATTGAAAATGGCGTACAGTACCCCTTTAAAGGGGTGCTGTGCATTAAATCCTGCCATTTATTAGACATCTCCTATTGTATATACTCACCGGTGACCATATATGCAACCAATGAATGAATTTGAGCCACGGATTAGTGCAAAAATACACTGAATGTGCTTTATGCATGAACGATGCAAACACCATGGAAATTTCATTATAATTACCATGTTGTTTGCATCGTTCTTTGCACTAATCTATGGCTCACATTCAATCATTTGTTGCATATATTCTGTTGAGTATAAAAGGAGATGGTCCCATAAATGGCCGGCTTTAGTGTGCAGTCCCCCTTTAAGAAGAACAAGAAAACATAGATCTTGTTCTTTTTTTATTATTGATAACTCTTCGATGACGAGACTTTGGTATGTAAACATTTAGGTCACGGTGCCAGCTATTTTATCAACAAGCGGTCGAGAAAATGTTATCAAATCACGAAGATCTATATTAGAAATGGTCAGAGCAATGACAAATATTTAAGAAAACACAGATGTTCAACTTGAACATTTTATGTACAATTATATTTGTCCATATGTGTCGATAAATAACTTTCACTGTGACATTAAAGGTGCTCAATCAGATCAGACGGTCCCCATACCATCAATATACAACAACGTTTCTTCAAAATACGCTTTAGTTATCAGAATCGATTTATTGTAACACAATAATGCTAAATACTGTCAACTATGGTATCAAATTTCCCAAAACTTGTTATTTATCAACATTTGTTCAACAAAATATGGCCATATTATCAAGAAAGTATCACGAAATTGACCGTATTACCACTTGATTTTAGAGTTATCCATCTTCATCCGCAATTTTGTCCGAGACTCTCCGTTTGACCACGTGATTCTGATCCACATATTGTTACACATCTCAAGAGATAACAAACTTCAAAAATCGATATCTGATCACTCTGAGATTTGATGGGTGGGTTCATCGACTGGAATCAAATATTTGTTTTACCCCGAAACTAAAGAAATAGTATGGAGTACCTTTAAATTAATAATAAAAATAATAACAAAGTCTATCTATTTCTCCATGTTCTTCTTAGTGATGGCTGATGATGGTTTTACGAACACTTATGATTTTTTCACTTTAAAGGTACTCAATCTGATCAGATGGTCCTATATTACTATTTATTTGGCTTTGGGGGTAAAACATATTTGATTCGAGTCGAGGAACCCATCAAACACAGCTCAGAGTTATTAGATATTGATTTTTGAAATTTGTAATTTTCTCGAGATGTGTACTAATAATTGCCCCTAACTTCGTAATTTTCTCGAGATGTGTACACCAGAAACACTATTCAAGCAGACGAGGATGGATAACTCTAAAATCAAGTGGTAATAATAAGGCAATTTTGACCGAGAACATCCTTTTGACGGCGTGTTCTGGGACAGAAAAAATAGAAATAACAAAACTTCAAATATCGATATCTGATCACCCTGAGCGTTTATTGGTAGGTTCCTCGACTAGAATCAATTATTTTTTACCCCCAAAGCCAAAGAAATAGTAATATAGGACCATCTGATCGGATTGAGTACCTTTAAGCACTGCGGGTGTCTATATATTGTCTCTTTAACGAAAGTGCATTGATTCTACATTTAGGCTATACCAGTCTAGTTGAAATTATGTAGGCAGCGTGAGATATTACACAATGCCAAAAAATTCCCTACGCATTGCAGAGTAGCGATTCTCGGCATGCAATGCATAATTTAGTAACATACGTATATGTACTCGCCACAGGTTTTGCTGGAACTGTAATTATGCAAAATAAACGATATAACGATGACGATTAAATTGCACTCGCCTTTATATATAGACATAAAACATTCAAAACAATGGGATATTACATATTAACAAGGAGAAAGATCACACGAAATAAGGGAATTAGTTCCTAAAATGCAAGCCATCATCTAGACACACCGCGATGTCATTGAGTATGAAACTGTCCTCGTAATTTATAGCCTGAGATAAAATGACTGTGGCCTTTACAGTAATATCACCGAATATGTCTTGCGGTTGCTTTTTCAGCCTCTCTTTGAGAGCACGTTTTGACTGCACAGCCTCGTCTCTAAACATAGGCTCCGACAGAAATGTCAACACTTTCTTGCTGCCTTCGATGTACTTCCATTTGATGCCGTAATTGACATCTCGAGACATCAGTCCTGCCCCAAGCGGAATGCCGTTCACAAGTCTGGGTATATTTTTGTAGCAGAAGTTAGGAATTTCTATATCACTGTAAACGGGTGAAAACGAGATTTGGAGAAGGAAGCAGTGTTTGTCGTCCGGTTCGTCTTTTTCCATTTTACCCCGATGTCGCACCAACGCGCTTGCGTCACGTTGGCTGATGACGAACGGGGATCCAGAAGCCATGCTATCCAGGGTGATGCTGGCAACAATGTTTTTCTCGGAGGTGAGTAGCTCACCCGTTTTGTGGGAATTAAGGTTTCCTCCCGCGGTTATGGAATATGTTGCCCTCAATCGGCAACTATATATATCATATATCTAGAGAGAAAGAGAGAGAGCTGGTCCTCGAAAGAATATACAAACACAGCAGTATCATCAAAACATCGGCATGCAGAAAAATCTTCCAAATGTCCTTTATGGAAACGAATCACTGGCTTTCAAACTAAAAAATATGTCCTATAACTTAACTGAGTCTGTATTCTGAAGTCTAAAATATATCCAATGTGAACCAAAACGGTCACAAGAAGTCACTTTTCTGTTGACATAAAACGCCGAGACCGTTGTGTGTTTCACCTTTAATAATATCCTTGGAATGCAAAATCTCGGTTATATATTCCTCAGCACTTAACGCGGAGGCTGTCTACCCAACACTGCTTACCCGAGTTATATGTTCTCTGTATATAGTGCCCTTGGATTAACTGACGATTCTAATAATGACCTTCACACCAGAGATTTCAGCGACCAAAACAAACGAGTTACAGCACCACCAGAACACGTTCTGAACACAGGTCTACCTAATAGCTATACAATATCCAGATCTACACCGGGGGCCGTGCCAAAATATATTTACCGACTTCGGGTGTTTGGGGTATTAATAATATGTAATTCCACGCACGCCTCAGTTCGTTAGCGAAGCGCGCATAAGCCGCAATGAAAGAAATAGGTAATCAAGATACACGTATACTCCTGCATGGTGAAAGGAACAACATACCCCAGTTGTTTACATCCATCAGCTGGGTGCACTTTCTGTATGGCTTGATTCTGACTACCGCAGCGTGCACATTCACGTTCACGTCCCTTGAGACAATAGACCACGTAAGCTTATCCATTAAAAGCAGATTTTATTATATAAGCAATAAAGGCATATGGAATACACGTGCGGGCTTGTTCATGTTTATATTATATGCATTCTGAACGGACACGACTCAATTAAACATATAGAAAATATGTATATGTAATCTGGTAGAGTGAAAACATGTCGACCAATACACGATTTTATGGGGCGCAGTGATATTTACTGATATCAATATTTCGATGTTGTTATATCATGAACTCATTTTGTGATATCATAAAATTGAATTTGTGATATCACTTATTCATTTTGTGATATCAATAAATAGAAAATGGCATACTAGTAGCTATATATTCGGTTTTGTGATATCTTAAAATCATTTTGTGATATCACTAATTCCACAACGTTTGTCGTGTGCACTGAGCTAGTCACCCTGTCGCTGGGAGACCGTATAGCCTCTGCGTCGTGGAAACCATGTCGCCAGACCTGCATCATCAGCAATAGGGAGGCCACCCACACACTTACTGATTCTGAAGATTCAGAGACGGAGGCGCCACGGGGACACGGCCACACGGGGCACCCCCGGTTGTAAATTATCACGTCCAACAAGAAAAAACTAGGCTAAATCTTCTCCACATTCACCAGAAAATTATGATGCTCCACCACTTTTTCTGAGCTTTCTCCGCCCGATTTATATTCTAAGGTTAACCTTACTTTCCATTAGTAGAAAGCTAACGGCGTAAGCTACATGGGAGGGTTAGTCCAGGAGATATTGGTCGACCTCTGCACCCCCCCCCCCCCCACAGGACTTAACTTCACCCCACTAATTTTCTTCCTTAAAGGGGTACTGTACGCCATTTTCATTAAATTTCCGGTGACAACAACGATCTAATATCGATAATATATAGAAACATAAGTAATTTGAGTCGAAGATGTATTCTGTAAACGCTCAGGTTAATAGGCTATCTTAAAATTTAATAATTTAAAAGTTAATAATTTGATATAAATTGAATTTATGACTGGAGCCATAAAATGGCGTCAATTAAATTACGAATTACCGTAATCAAAAATAGTAATTGAGGGATACTGGATTTTTAAACCGATCGCACACACGATTGCTTAAAATATTATGATGATACGGGGAGAACACTCAAGCCACTCACTGACTAGCGACGATACAATAACTTAAATGATTATATGGGACTAGTATGCATATAATATAACTTTTATTTGATTCATTTGGTTGAAAACTTTACAAAAATTACTCGACAACGACAATTTGTATTTTTGCATTCCGGTAAATTTGTCATCCGTAACATGACTTCGTACTCAACAGACTTTCAAATAATGGAAAAATTGTTACCTTATTTTCCGACTCGGAGACTATAGAAACCAACAATGTGGCGTACAGTACCCCTTTACGGTCTCCTCTAATTTTTTTCACTTGTTAACAAGAATGCACCAGGTCTCTTTGATCGCCATTATAGTAAAGATGATAGCACATGCGATCTTGTTTTCCGCTCGATTCGTTATGCTAATATACAACCCTTACAAATTAGCCAAAAATCCGACACCAGAATCCAATATGGCGACCAAGATGGCCGCCGAAATGTGAAAATATGCTATTTTTCTGACATGTTACCACCTTTCGTTTGTCTCTGTGGGAAAATGTTAGAATTTTTGCGTCATATTATACATTTATCATATAGAGGAGTCATTGGCGAACACATGGGGACCATAATATGCATTCATTGCGGGATATTTTTGTCCGATATCACGTTTTCCCAAATGCCGGTATCATAGGTCAAAGCCGAATCTCCGTTAATAAATCGATGTTACTAGTATGTTTCGAATCAATGATTGTTATTGCTATTATAACAACACCCATTCATATATATTTGCAGGAGATACTCGAGCTAGGATTCCTCTTATACCTGAGTTGAGGAATATTTACCCAAATCCAAGATGGCGGCCAAAATGGCCACCAAAAATAAAAAATCGCCGAAAATCGCTGATTTTAACACCAGTGAGCATTATTGTCATGATAAATCCACACCTGCTTTCTATTGTAAGTTGGGAACACTTAGGCGAAGAACTTTCCTTGTACAATATCCAAATAAAAGTCCCCCAAATCCAAAATGGCGCAGACAATGGCGGACAGATTTTGAAAAATCACCGAAATTCCCTCATATTCACATCATTGGGCATTATTGTCGAGACAACTCCATCCATGCGTACAGTTGAGTTGAAAATATTGAGGTGAAGTAATTACCTTACATCTCATGCAAGAAATGGTTTTCCAAATCAAAGATGGCGGCCAAAATGGCGACCGAAAGTTGAAAACACGCCTACGTCCCTTTACTTTCTTAGGATGGGCGTTATTGTTTCGCGGTTTCTACCCACCATTACATGTTGATATGTATGAATTATCCATTAGGGTTTGGAAAGTGATACACACAGTCAATATGGCGGCCAAACTGGCGGGCAGAAATTGAAAAGAAGCCGATATTATCACATACTAATTTCAACTTTTTGTCATAATATTTATTTGTATAAACGAAACGGTACATAATATAAGCCATATATTAGTTCCAATGTAAGTCGTAGCCTTTTGGAAGGATGAAAACCCACAATCGCAATTTCAAAATCCATTCTCCACCAAGGGCTCATACTGGCCGTAACCGTATATAGATGTGCCGAATAGTCATATTATGACTTCCAAGAATCAAAACAACAGTATCTGAGCTTATTCTGAATTGCCACATTCAGCATTATCTAGACTCGTTTCCGTCTCTTCGTCAGATTAATCTATCTCACTCACAACAACAGTTCACTACTCTTCTTTGTAGGAGTGTGCCACTAATCGGAATGTTTCAAACAATACATATGCCGGTGTCCAGCTCACGTGTTGGTTTCGAAAGCTTGGAATTCTTAGCGAGCTTCATTCGTGGTATAGCTTATGGTATAATTCAGATGCTACATATGGGGTATATGCGTCATATTGTGCGATACACTATAAAGGTATTCGGTCGATGCGTATATACTAGCTTTCAGAAGGACCTATCTATCTGCGTATTGTCAGCTTTGGTGACCTAATGGGGATAACAACGTGTACACCTGGTGATCTTCCCAAACAGCCACTTCTCAATATATGGTTCATCAATTCACATACGCATCTAATGCACTGACGTACCCGGACAACTTCTGTATATGGCTTCGAATGTTGAAAGCCCGACATTTGACGGATGCATTTCTGCTAAGGCGTAGAAGACCATAATGCATAATATACCCAAACTTCTTGAACATGATCATATGAACAAGCTTGTTGGCGTCCAGCAATCATCTCACCGAACAGATCCAAGCAGATGATAACAATACACACGGTGCTAGTTTGTGGGTATGTGTCATGATAGTGGAAATGAAATTGGACCATGACTGCACCGCCCCTTATTTTGTTATGTTTTAGAGTCAGACAGGATCTCATGTGCGGCTTTGCTTTCCTTGTATGCTAAGATTGTATGTTCCCATCCGTTTGGAAGCCGTTCTTAAACAACTGGACCAGGAGTATGCCATTGGCTACTGCTGTATAGGCCCCACCAAGACTGGGGTGTAGTCTTAAAGGCGATACCTTTGATAGTTGGTTGATATGTCATACTCACGTTGGGTGGTATGGTTCAAGAAAGTACAAATGCCATCAACAAAATGGTGAAATGTTCAACGCGAAGAACATCCAGAGGAATGTTACGTTGATGAGCTCTTGCATTCAGTTCAAAAACGTTGGTACACCAAGTGATTTCTTGGTCACATCACCAATGTGACCATTTTCCTGCATGAGACATTAACTACTATATTCTAAAGTTATATATATATATATAAAGCTATATGATCATAAAGGTCGCGTTCCCCAACGGCCACAGCCATTGCCATCGAGACTGTAAATTGTTCTTTAAATACATAGTGAAATAAATGCACAACAGTTCCTGACATTTTCTTGAATAATACGCCCACATACTGACACTAACCCCGAGAGAGGATAACAAAACACGCACACATTTATGCTATAAAGACATTATCATTTAGTCCATCCGACTGTTTTGAGGGAGGCTAGCATATTGTTATCCAGACAAAAGTGTACGTAGTTGAATCAGAAAGGCTTCGAAACGGATGTGGAATACAACCTTACCACACCAAATAAAACCGACACGCATGACATTCGATATATTAAACATGCATCAGGTGTAGGGGTGGTGTATACAGTGGCCCATTTCATTCCCACTATTATGGCGCATGTCCACAAACTAGCACCGCGGGCATTGTTCTTCTCTGCTGGGAGATATTCGACGAGACAACTGCGGGGCGTCACACAGTTTGCTTCGGATAATGGTCAAGAAGTGTGGGTAGTCTGTACACTAGGGTCTTCTCCTTAGCAGATAGACATCTGTCCAAGGGAATGAGACAGCTAGCATCATTCGAAACACTGTCGTAGTTGTCCACATATGTCAATGCGTTCGCTGAGTTTGTGAGTTGACGAACCATATATTGAGAAGTGACCAGCTAACTGGTTCGCCAGGTGTACATGTCGTTATCCCATGTGGTATGAGACACATACATAGAGATGACCTTCTGTAAGCTAGACACCGGAAAATGAATTGTTTGAAACGTTATGATTAGAGGGACTCTACTCCCAGGAAGTGGTGAATACTTTGTCGGTGTGAGCGACCTAGATTTATCAGACAAAGAAATGGAAGCTGGTCCAGATAATTATGGACGTGACGTGGCAAATCAGAATCTGTTATCAGGTAATTGTTCTGATATAACTATGCGGCGCACCTACGCTTACGGCCATTATCGGCGCTAAGTAGAGACTGGATTTCGAAATGCCTCATCGCGATATTAATTGTGGTGTTTCATCTTTCCAGAAGGATACGAGCTATGTTATGCGTTTTGATACCTTTAGGTTGAACTAGTAGATGGTTTATGTACAGTTTCGTCCATACATACCGATATTATGACAAAAAGTTGAAATTAATATGTGAAAATATCGATTTCTTTTCAATTTCTAGCCGCCAATTTAGCAGCGATCTTGGCTGTGAGTATCAATTGCCAAACCCTAATGAATACTTCATGTCACTATTCCATATCAACATGTAATGGTGGATAGAAATCGCGAAACAATAACGCCCATCGTAAGAAAGTAAAGGAATGTAGACTTGTTTTCAAATTTCGATCGCCATTTTGGCCGCCATCTTTGATTTGGAAAACCATTTCTTGCATGAGATGTAAGGTAATTACTTCACCTCAGTATTTCCAACTCAACTGTACGCATGGATGGAGTTGTCTCGACAATAATGCCCAATGATGTGAATATGAGGGAATTTCGGTGATTTTTCAAAATCTGTCCGCCATTGTGTGCGCCATTTTGGATTTGGGGGACTTTTATTACGCCACATGTGGTGTATCTAGTTTCTGTGATTTTAATATTGTGTGGTGGACAGGGCGAATGTATTCTTGGAGATTTTTTGTACCTTACTCAATCGTACCGATATAATCACGTAGACGCCACCGGTGTATGATATGTTTATGAAAATATGATAAATCGTATCGATAGAGTCAGGACAGGCTGAAATTGTAAACTTAAAGTCACCGGTGTAATAATATGTTGTTGAAAATATAAATAATTTGATAGACTGAAAATAATATATAACCCATTGTGAGCCCCTGGTGTATTCTTGGACATTTTGTTTTGTACCATTACTCAATCGTACCGATAGAATCACGTAGATGCCGAAATGGTAAAGTTAACGCCACCGGTGTATAATATGTTTATGAAAATATGATAAATCGTATCGATAGAGTCAGGATAGGCTGAAATTGTAAACTTAAAGTCACTTGTTATTGAAAATATAAATAATTTGATAGACTGAAAATAATGTGTAACCCATTGCGAACCCCTGGTGTAGTGAATTGTGGGTAGTTTCATTGTGATTCTCCGCCATCTTTATTTTCTGGAATTATCACCAAGATTTCTCCACTCGATTCTCTTAAACTGCACCCGAATCGGTCAAATTCTTTTGATAATTCTATTTAAATACATCTTAGCTACTATTCGGATCTGCTGTCCCGGTCGAAAAGGGTTTAGTTTGACCTAAATGGCAATTGACAAAAGCCTGTTTATAAAATGCGTTTACTCGATGACCCGTCCACGGTCCACGCTGTAGTGTAAATTTATTATCGAAAACAAATTCAATTTCTTCCATCTAAAACATAATTACGCGCTGAACTCTGTCATTTTAAGAATATATCAGTATTACACACATACACACCAAATTTCAGCTCAAAATTTTGAAAAATGACAGTTTTATAGACATAAATCGATTTTAATGGGAAATCCTGTGTTATTCTACTGTTAAATTTTGTCATCGAAAAAAATCATTTCTTCGATCTAAAAAATAATTACGTGCTGTACCCTGTAATTTTAGGAATATATAAGTATCCCACTCACACACACCAAGTGTGAGCTAAAAATAAGAGATTTATCGACATAAATCGATTTGTATATGGCAGATGCCAATTGCCTTGTTAAATAAATTTTAGGGCCGTGCAAATGTTTTCTGAGCTGTTCCATATTGGGCACTAGAGTCCATATTTGACCATTATATCTGATAATTGTGCGACAGTACAGTCGTGTCACTTTATACGTCAACATTGGTCATTATCACCCGACAAATTTATTTCGGCCTATCGTATCAACCCCTATTTTCTCCCGCGTAGCCTGACTAAGTGTCAACATTGGTCTTTATCGCTCCACTAATTTGTATCGTTTCATCGGTATGAATTCCATATCCAATTATCCACATATAACCAACCCAACCTCTAATCCGGTCCAATTTATTTAATTTTTTCATCGCTATAGTCACGTTACTTAATATTTTATCGCGTGATACTTGTACTTATATGTCTATGGTATTACTATAGTATACTGTATACGTATATCAATTGCTATTCCTTTCTATATAATCCTGGTGCCATCTATAGAGATAGAGATAATTTCATACCCCCCCCCCCCCCATTTTATGTCATTGCTGCTTTAGTACAGTCGCGATACATTACGTGGCAACATCGCTCCACTAATTTATGTCAGTTCATCGATACAAACCACTTTTTCTCCGAGTCCATATAACGTACCAACCCAACATCTTATAGAAGTCCATAAATGACTATTCTGGCACTATATAGAGATGACTAAGATTCTGACACCCCCTATTTTATAGCCTTGTTGCAATGTTCAGTAGAGTTGAGATGCATAATATGTCAACATTGGTCATTATCGCTCTATAAATGTATATCGGTTCAACACTTAGTTCCCTGTATCGCCCACCCCTCCCTGAATTTATTTTGTCATTTGTATTATATTCTCGTTACGTACACATTTTATCTCTTGTAACTTTTGCTTCAATGCGTCGAGTTCCGCTGCAGAGAATACAAAACTGACAACATTTTGAAATGTTAGCAGGCTTCAAACTCATCTTATCCAAGAAAAACTCTGGTTACATAAGAAATGTGTGTATAAGGTGTACGCGCATTTGTTGCATTACAAACCGAAGGTCCCAAGTCAAGGTCCAAATCCCCAACACACTGTTGTGAGGTTTAACTCCATCTACATACAGTATAATGTCCAAAGTAATTGATCACTTAACCACAGCAAAATTATGGGTATTTTTTCATGATTTTAAATCCTGAAAAATTACCCATAATTATGATGTGGTTAAGTGGTCAATTACTTTGGGCATTACTGTAACCAATATAAGGATTTGAGGTTTAATGATAACTCAATCCTCATACAGTAATGTTCAAAGTAATTGACCACTTAAGCACAGCAGAATAATGGGTAATTTATCAGGATTTTAAATGCTGAAAAAATACCCATAATTCTGCTGTGGTTAAGTGGTCAATTACTTTGGGCATTACTGTAACCAATATAAGGATTTGAGGTTTAATGATAACTCAATCCTCATACAGTAATGTTCAAAGTAATTGACCACTTAACCAGAGCAGAATTATTTGTAATTTTTCAGGATTTTAAATCCTGAAAAATTACCAATAAGTCTGATGTGGTTAAGTGGTCAATTACTTTGGGCATTACTGTAACCAATATAACGATGTGGGGTTTAATGAGAACTCCATCCACATAACTAATAAATATGTGTGAAAATTAAAACAAAACAAAATAAATTCCATGATGGCGTCCAATATGGACTGCCTAATTCTGTTCCAAAACATGTATATTGAATATATGGATGTTTATTGGGGAAAACCGATTATTTCAATGATATTTTCATTAACTGGGATCCAAAACCCGACTTACGGGAGCGTGCTTCGCGCGCGACTGTATCTTAAGCATATGTGCATATTTAATAAGCCAACAATTGGAATCCCAACAGAGAAGATTGGCGTGGGTCCCTTGTGCGATCTGTCCATCGAAAACTATTTAGACATCTCAAGACACGTAAGACCCAATAACTTAATATACAGAATAGATACATCTATTGCCTGAGTGACTAATATTTATATTTGTTATAATGAGGTCAAATAGTTGCGAAGCCAGCACCACAATTCTTTCCCTCCATAGTAAATCTTAAAACAACTTCTAAAGAATTATTAATTTACCTTATATTTGGTATGGAGCATCCTTGGTTTACTGGAGTTCAGATTTGTTAACATCACGTCACCAAGTTAATTACTTGCGAAGCCACAGCCATAACTATTTCCCTCCATAGTAATTCTCAAAACAACTTCTTAAGAACAATTGACCAGGTCAGGCGCACAATTATTGGAAGAGCCACGGTCAATCATTTTTTTAAAACCAAATGTTACATTTAAATTATTGCTTTATTTAACCAAAAAAAAAATTTAAATGAGAAAATTAACTTTTACTACTTGCTAAATTTTATCTTTTAATTATTTCATTTAAATTTTAGTATTTACAGTATACTAAGTCCAAGTCTTTATAATCTGTTGAGTGACCCCACAGTCGTTTACTTGCTTTGGTAGTAATAATTTGAAGGATTACTTGTTTAAACACAATTGTTATCAAAATATTTTATGTATTTTTTATAATTTCTATTTATATGTAATACTATAATCTTGGTGGCGTTACCATTTCTGACTATGGTTTTCTTGTTTGGGTATGATACAAGGAAAGTTCTTCGCCTAAGTGTTCCCAACTTACAATAGTAAGCAGGTGTGGAGTTGTCATGACAATAATTCTCACTGATGTTAAAATCGGCGATTATCGGCGATTTTTTATTTCTGGGGGCCATTTTTGGCCACTATCTTGGATTTGGGTAAATATTCCTCAACTCAGGTAAAAGAGAAATCCTAGCTCGAGTATTTCCTGCAAATATATATGCATGGGTGTTGTTATAATAGCAATACCATTCATTGATTCGAAACATAACATCGCGTTATTAACGGAGATTCGGCTTTGACCTATGATACCGGCATTTGGGAAAACGTGATATCGGACAAAAATATCCCGCAATGAATGCATATTATGGTCCCCATGTGTTCGCCAATGACTCCTCTATATGATAAATGTATAATATGACACAAAAATTCTAACATTTTCACACAGAGACAAACGAAAGGTGGTAACATGTCAGAAAAATAGCATATTTTAACATTTTGGCGGCCATCTTGATTCGCCATATTGGATTCTGGTGTCCGATTTTTGGCTAATTTGTAAGGGTTGTATATTAGCATAACGAATCGAGCGGAAAACAAGACCGCGTGTGCTATAAGCTTTACTATAATGGCGATCAAAGAGACCTGGTGCATTTAAAAAAAGTGGCCGCCATGATGGACGCCATCTTGTCTGGAGTCTCTGCGGCCACTTTTTTTTCTTGTCAACAAGTGAAAAACATTAGAGGAGACCTTAAGGAAGAAAATTAGTGGGGTGAAGTTAAGTCCTGGGGGGGGGGGGGGGGGGGGGGGTGCAGAGGTCGACCAATATCTCCTGGGGCCTATACTATAGAATTACAATTGCCGTGTTTCTCCACGTGGACAAACTGTCGAATACTATGGATACGATAATTTACAAGTGTGTGCGATTCCCCGTCATTTACAAGAACAGATAAAATCCAGTACTATGGATCTCCGTTTATCTGCGCGTGGAGACGAACGCTTGTTAATGGGTAAAGGGAACTTACTCTAATATTATACATAAATGGATACTAGTATAGTAATGCCTATATATATATTTGAGTCATTTGGCGAGTGGTTTAGTGGATGTATAAAGTCAATGTTATTATAGGCAATGGGGAACACGAAAACTACTTGCGTGCACCATAATCACAATGGCACAAGCATCGCGAAAATACACAAACGATTACAACATTTTACGCTGAACACGAGTACAAAATATCGTAAGCGAGAACGCTCTTCATAAGAGATAGATGTTTTATTGACCTACATCATAGAAGACAATATATAGCTTTTCATGTGTTTCCTTGTATTTACATGGTTCATGGTCAAATATATTTAACGATGTATGTACGAACACAAAGGGATAGAGACGGATAGAGTGATCACAAATAAACCCCATCGACAGAAAAACCTACACATGGTGATTATAGTGTCAGATTGAGCAGGGAAATTTTAACTGGTTGTCGTATACGTACGATTTCGATACATGTACAATGTAATTGAAAACAAACTGAATTGCCGGAGATAATATACTGATAAAAATATTTCCAAGTTAAAAGGGTGAAAATATATATTTCAAGTATATTTTCCAAAGGGTCGGTGTAACTTTTTGTTTAAGTAGAAACTTAGATTTAACAACCAAAATTACACTGAATGTAGGAAAACATCATACTAGTGGTATAAATTATAATTTGCAGTTATGTTAGCTGGAAAATTTAGTCATTGTAATGATTATAACCTATTCTCCAGTCTTAATTTTTAAATTCAGTGCCATTTTCTACCATGGAATCGCGGTAACATTCACGTATAAGGTCTCCGCTGCCCGAGTACACCTCCTCCCTGAACCAGAAAACTATATCTGCACCCCATTCGGTTGAAATTCTGCAATGGTTACTCAAGATTTCCAACTGTTAGAAATCCCCAAACCAACAATTCCAACCGATCGAAACTTCTCAACTAATTGCCATTTACCCCCATAAATCAATCATCACTAACTTTGGGACGAAGATTATTGTGATGGGCCAACACCCATTGAACGTCGCTGCATGACATTCCCAATTGTTGAGTATTTTGCTGAGAATCGCCCCCGTCACAACATAATTTATGTGGAATCCCTTATTTCTCAAAGCCAATTTGTCTATGTTTATGAACCCCATCTCAAATATATCTATCTACACCATGCGTAATTTGAACCCATCATCCCAATATGACTACGATTGTTTTGACCCGGTGAAACTTCGCACGTCGAGAAAGGGTTAATGCATGAGTGCTCAATACACAAAGCGATAATCCGACATATCGACATTCGCACGCGCTTCATTGCGGAGACAACCACTAATTCAGCCTCGTATACTTGTAATGTTAACACCGTGTTCTACCCGATTTGTGTTATGTCTGTACTATGTAACTCACTAAGGGTGGATACACACATGCATGTAATCTATGTATGTAAAATACATGTATTTTACATGGCCACACCAATAATTGACAACATTAATCACCTGCGCGCGAGCGGTTCATTGTTACCAGGCCAGACAAGTGAGTAGTCATAAGCGAAATCAAACTCTCTGCTATCAGGACATTTAAGGCCAGTCCAAAACATGTCTTCTCTTACGAATGTGGAAATTAGTTAAGTATGTGTGATATCTGACATTTTATTAATGCACATCACCAGAAGCGACACATCTGGTGTATACAGGCTTGATATAGAACATTTTCGACCATGATGCTTGCTTCGCGTGGGGTTTCGAAAGCTTCAAATCGCTAAGTGACTTAATTAGTTGAATGTATCGGTCGGAATAATCTGGGCAAGAAGGTACAATATAAGTTTTACTTAAATAAAGAGTTAGCCACCTCGTCTGGTAGCTTTCGGGATCATATATAGCCCCAAGTCGGGTGTCATATTTAGCCCCTTTGTCGGGAAATCCTGATAATATTGCCCCCATGTTGGGAATCATAGCCCCTGGGTTGGGGAACTCCTGGGGCCATCGTCGGTATAAAAATCAAGAGAAGAGTGACAATGATTTAAACAGAAAGTCCAACATTTGGGTTATCGCGCGAACAATTATTATAAGCGGCCTGACGACTTCGTTCAGTCAACGGTTCTCTGTACGCTCAGAGCTTGGCTCACTGTGGTCAAACATAGCCGCAATGATTGGGTTGTCAACGGACACATATTACATGGTCTGTATGATCCATGTAAAACGCCAAATACACGATAATTACAGAGATTACATCCATGTGTGTATTCACCCTAAGTTGGTAATTTATCAGCCCGTCAAGCGAGTTCTTGTTTTTCCCCAAGTTAGACAATTCGAGTACTGTAGAATAACAAAAAGATGCAGCGTTGGGACACTCCAAACACCACAAAAACCGAGCAGCTTGCTGCTGAAATGAATCCCAGTTACAGAATGGCTCTCCCAGAACATTATATAAGTCAGTTCACAACGATGTATGGTGTGAAAATGGGTAATCGCCTATTGTTAAATTCCAATATCCAATGCAAGGAATTTACAAGAACACAATTGCTCGAGTACTATAGAACACAAGTCTAGCTTTACAAGACTGGGAAATTACCGACTAACTCTGTACACGTGGAGAAACACGGCAATTGTAATTCTATAGTATAGGCCCCTGGGGCTTTGATAAATAAGGGTTTGCACATAAATTATGTTGTGACGGGTGCGATTCTCATCAAAATACTCAACAATTGGGAATGTCACGCAGGGACGTTCAATGTGTGTTGGCGCATCACAATAATCTTCGTCCCAAAGTTAGTGATGATTGATTTATGGGGTAAATGGCAATTAGTTCAGAAGTTTCGATCGGTTGGAATTGTTGGTTTGGGGATTTCTAACAGTTGGAAATCTTGAGTAACCATTGCAGAATTTCAACCGAATGGGGTGCAAATATAGTTTTCTGGTTCAGGGAGGAGGTGTACTCGGGCAGCGGAGACCTTATACGTGAATGTTACCGCGATTCCATGGTAGAAAATGGCACTGAATTTAAAAATTAAGACTGGAGAATAGGTTATAATCATTACAATGACTAAATTTTCCAGCTAATGTAACTGCAAATTATAATTTATACTACTAGTATGATGTTTTCCTACATTCAGTGTAATTTTGGTTGTTAAATCTAAGTTTCTACTTAAACAAAAAGTTACACCGACCCTTTGAAAAATATACTTGAAATATATATTTTCACCCTTTTAACTTGGAAATATTTTTATCAGTCTATTATCTCCGGCAATTCAGTTTGTTTTCAATTACATTGTACATGTATCGAAATCGTACGTATACGACAACCAGTTAAAATTTCCCTGCTCAATCTGACACTATAATCACCATGTGTAGGTTTTTCTGTCGATGGGGTTTATTTGTGATCACTCTATCCGTCTCTATCCCTTTGTGTTCGTACATACATCGTTAAATATATTTGACCATGAACCATGTAAATACAAGGAAAGTCATGAAAAGCTATATAGTGTCTTCTATGATGTTGGTCAATAAAACATCTATCTCTTATAAAGAGCGTTCTCGCTTACGATATTTTGTACTCGTGTTCAGCGTAAAATGTTGTAATCGTTTGTGTATTTTCGCGATGCTTGTGCCATTGGGATTATGGTGCACGCAAGTAGTTTTCGTGTTCCCCATTGCCTATCATAACATTGAATTTATACATCCACTAAACCACTCGCCAAATGACTAAAATATATATAGGCATTACTATATCCATTTATGTATAATATTAGAGTAAGTTCCCTTTACCCACTAACAAGCGTTCGCCTCCACGCGTAGAAAACGAAGATCCACAGTACTGGATTTTGTCTGTTCTTGTAAATGACGGGGAGTCGCACACACTTGTAAATTATCGTATCCATAGTATTCGACAGTTTGTTCACGTGGAGAAACACGGCAATTGTAATTCTATAGTATAGGCCCCTGGACTAGGTGGAGGGGTCAAAATTTTCAACAGTTGAAAAATTGATACCAGACCAAACATTGAATTTTTCCATCAAATGGGGAATTCAGGGGGAGGGGTCAGTAAAAAATTGCAGGAAGGTGTGCCATTTTTGCATATAGCATTTTCGGGGACCCCCCCCCCCCCACCCCTCCCTAAACCTGCAAAAAAATATATACTCTCAAATTTTTACCCCCCCCCCCCCCATTTAACTACTTTTGGTCTAAATTAGCATAAAATCCATACTGATATCACTCATATGTCTGGGAAATTATCTCCTAGACTGCTGATTCATTCAGAATAGACTACAATCCAGGCATGTGAGGGTACACGTGGGAACACAGGGGAAGGGTACAAATGGCATTACGAAATTTGCGATTCGGTCTGGTTGAAGAGGAGGGGTTCAGTGGGAAATTTACAAAGTCATGGACACACCCTAACGGGGATAATCTACGACCCCGTCACTGACAATGTAAAAGACTACCAGAATAAACTTGGTCCAGCGATCGTAGATTAATTTACCGGTTTTAACAATTTCCACGAAAAAATGGTACTGTCAATCCAGAATATAGTTGTGTTATATTTTGTTTAAGTCAAACAATTATTTTCCTAGGCAAATTGGCAATATCAGAATATTTAATCAGCAAACTTCGTGCACGTACAATGTGTAGGGCTATGCAATGGGACTGATAAACTATCAAACAAAAACTAGTTCGCGATAAAGACATTATGCCGAAATTCAGCTGGGATAGAAGAACGGCGCCCCACGCGATTTACCGATCAATACAGGCTTTTTATTACTCAGATATGACATTTTGTCCAGAATAGTATGTTATCTAATCAGGTTAATATCCCCCTTAAACCGAGTAATATCGATTTGCGACATCTCCAATCCGAGTAATACGGGTTTATGACATGCTTAAAATCTATGCATGGGACGCCGTTTTCTATTTGTTACCTATTTTGTTATATTAATAATTCATTTTGTGATACCACAAAATGAATATTTTAATCACAAAATCGAATATATGATATTTTAAAATTGTAAGCATTTAGTGATATCACATATTCGATTTTAATATATCATATATTCATTTTTGCGATATCACTTATTCGAATTTGTAATATCATATATTCATTTTGTGGTATCAATAATTCGGACGAAAAGACTAATTATTTATTAAATGCTTTCTATTTTGTGATATCATATATT
This sequence comes from Siphonodentalium dalli, assembly GCA_032622095.1. Lineage (NCBI taxonomy): Eukaryota > Metazoa > Mollusca > Scaphopoda > Gadilida > Siphonodentaliidae > Siphonodentalium > Siphonodentalium dalli. The sequence continues at coordinate 186,887,179 of CP136063.1, read as the reverse complement.
CGATGTTATGATATTTTAAATTTCATTTAATGATATCACTGATTCGAATTAGTGATATCATATATTAATTCTGTGATTTAAATAAATTATAGTTATGTTATGATATCACATATTCGATATTATGATATCACCAATTCAAGGGCGCCGTTCTTCTATTCATTACATATTTAGTGATATAAATAATTCATTTTATGATATCGCTAAATGAATAAATGATATCACAAAATCGAATATATGATATCACAAAATGATTTTAAGATATCACTAATTCCAATTTGTGATATCAAAAATTCATTTATGGATATCACTAAATCGAATTATTTATATCACACAATAGTGAGCAATTAGTGATATCAATAACTCGATTTTCAAAAAATGTTGGGGAATTAGTGATATTACAAAATTATTTGAAGATATCACACAATTGAATTAGTGATATAATAAATTCATTATGTGATATCATAAAATCGAGTATATGATATTACAAAACACATAAGCATTAATTTTGGTGATATCAATAATTCGATTTATGATGTCATAAAATGATTTCATGATATCACAATGTTTGAATGAATAGTAGTCCGGCTATGCCATTTTCTATGTATTGATATCACAAAATGATTTAATGATATCACAAATTCAATTTTATGATATCACAAAATGAATAATTAGTGATATCTTAAAATCATTTCGTGATTTCATAAAGTATTTACTGATATCATATATTAGATTTTGTGATATCATACATTCATTCTGGGATATCATAAAATGAGTTAGTGATATCACTAATTATGTAATAAATAGAAGAACGGCGCCCCATGAAAATCTAATTCACTGCTGGGTCATTCTATCGTTACGTGTGTGACATTTAGAGATTTTTTGAGTCTCTATAATCAACATAACTTTTACATTTATTCATTATTTTAATCAATGAATGCTGCATTTTATCTGCCAGAGGCTATTCCATGTCTGTTGAAAGTATTGTAAACTCAGTGTGTACAATAAATTTTATGCAAGACATGACTGTATTGATGCTTTACGTGTGTGACGCAGAGAAATCATTATTTTACATGTCCTCATTTTGAATCTATATTCCTGTGAAATGTTTGGTCAAGAAAATTCAGTAAATGTAATAATTTTATTGAAATATATTCAACTATTCAAAAATTAGTTTTGAAAGTGTTAACACAATACCATTTTTCATTTCAAGACTTATACCCACCCCAGAGGCGGTGTGTGACACAAAAACATTACGTGTGTGACGCTGAGCAAATTGCTATAATATATGAATATCAACCTCTTTAAATCATATATCATTATAGCTAATAACAGTTGTTTGAACTTATAAATGTGATTACAGTGTAAATATTAAATGGGGTTAATTATAAACCCTGGAATTTGAGTTTCATGTTATGTGCACTTTTCAGTTATTTTAAGTCTTGGACAAGAGTATTCATTGCAAATGTTTAAAATTGTATAATCAAGACAATAGATATGGACCCACAAATGTGTAAAGATACACGAAAAACACTATGATCCTGTGATAGGTTATAGAATAACTATCGAGAGACTCAATAATTTAAGAATCAATTTAATATTCATCAACATTGGTCAATATGTACACAGCCATTTAATTCATAATCTAAGTGATTCATGTGGAAATGCACAGAAAATACCCACATATAAACGATTATGAATGAAAGTTTCAGCTTGTTTAAAAACGAGGTCTCTACCAGTGAACAACTTCGACTAGTTCCCAGATGTCCTGCCCTACCATACATTGAGGCGGGACATCTGGGAACAAGTTGAATATCATCACTAAATATTGCACGCATATACTTGAAATAACTCATGTATTGTATGAAAACCAATCAACACGAAACTATGTATTACATGTATACAGATGAAAACTTTCTGTTGGTGGCGATGGATATTTTCTTCACTAATATTGCGTTCCTAAAAGACTAAATAGCATTTAATTATAACATAGGAAACCATAGTTTCCCCTTTAAAGGATTGATTCTGTCTAGAAACTACCAAACGCGATCGAAAAGCCTTCCCTGTTGTGATTAAAATGACCCAAGTCCCATTCCTATCGCATAATAAATAAGCCAAAAAATAATTTCCGCGACTAAACTACGGATGACGTAGACGTCACGTATAGTCACGTATAGTAGTGGGCGAGCAAATTAAAATTGTTTGCACTATAATGTGGGACCAAAGTGAGTGCTAATGGAAGCAGACGATCGCATCAACTTTGTCATAAGATGCTCCTAAACGTTATAGACACACTGGGCGGAATAATTGTGTTAACTATATATCAGGTGTTTCATTTGTTGTTCTTTGTAAGCTATTTCCAAATTCTCAATCATTCATATATTCGAATGCCACTATGCCACATACAGATCACCATTATGCAGTACCTCCTAAAAGACAGCACAGTTCGTAATTTAGAACGCTCTTTATTGTCTACCGCTTTTTGGAAGACGGAAGCACGGACGCTCTTTATAATTAAATGTCACATACAAAATCACCCATGATACCTCGAAAAAGATCACGTTCATAATTGAGAACGCTCTTTATTGTGTACCGCGTTTGGATCATTGGATTTTTTTCTAGACTAACAAAAATAAAAAACTTCCTCTCTAGAAAGTCAATATCTGCCATCAAATCGTAAAATAAAACGAACAAAATAAACGAACAACAAACATAAACTAAATAACAATGCCATCTAGGCTATCCTTCAATTTAGAAAAAAATGTCGTTATGCCAAAGTGCCTAATTAATAATTATTGTAGTTTTTTCGGCAGTCTGTTGTGTATTCGAGTTAATTCTTTTGTACAAATCAAAACACCAACGGTGTTCATTTCCAAACCAATAGTCTTTCTTATATTCAATATGAGACTATTTCATTCTAATATATATCGTTTTCTAATCAATTTTGAAAGACGCAGAATTAATGTTCTATTTTAATTCAATATATAGTACTCATATTCCATCCAATATGTAAAAACAAATTATAATACAACAATTATACATTATAATATAGCTATCCTCTTTTAAATGGTATATAACATGGTATATATTTTATATTTAATGTGATCTGGGGGTTCGAAAATTTAAGTGGGCCTTTAAATCGACTAATATTAGTTCGGGCTTTGACTGTTAGATTTTCATGGATTCCTGTTAATTTCGTATTGTCGTATATTGATAGAAATGTTATTAAAACGAAATCGACGAATCCTAAATGTGCGATAGCTGTAGTAGAATAAAGAATTGAGTTAATAATGTATCTATTGCTGTATTAGAAGTGTGTTGTAACATACTGGTGGAATATGAATTACTATTGAATTGAAATAGAATGAAATCGTCTCATATAGAATATAAGAAAGGATATTGGTATGGAAATGAACACCAATGGTTTGGAAATAATATATTGATTTAGAAAGGAATACTATTAAAATGCTTGATGCATGCAATTAGTTAAACAATCCACTATTAATTTTTGTTTGACGTATTTTCCGACCAAACGGCTGCCCATATATTACACACGAAGGCTTAGGGTGGATACACACATGCATGTAATGTCTGTATGTAAAATACATATATTTTACATGGTCACACCAATAATTGACCAAATTAATCACCTGCGCGCGAGATGTCAATTTCACCAGTGAGTAGTTATAAGCCATTATCAAACAAACTGCTATCAAGAAATTTCAGGCCAGTCATAAACATGTCTTCTTTCATGGATGCCGAAATGAGTAATTCTTGTCTGATATATGTTGCTGTTTTTCACGAGTTATAATTCATTAAAGAAAAGTGGATTAGAGCCGGTCGATTTTATACTTGATCATTTCTTGGAAACAGGGTCATCCAAAACAAAAATAAAATATGCAGAATTCTTGTATAGGATGATACCGGCATGTTGAGATTTCTCTGATAATTTGAGAGCGAGCTTATGTGATAACATTAATTCAATTGGGATTGCAAATATTCATTATAGCGCCAAAAAATAATGCAGGTATAGCGTTGAAATTAAAAAGATTGACTCCCCCCCCCATTTATATATATGTTTCTCAAGCCAAAGGTTGAACAAGCTCCTAACTGTCACAAGCTTGAAGTATAACATTTTCGACCATAATCCATGATTGGGAGAGGGGCTGGTTCTCGAAAGCTTCCAATAACTAAGGGAGTTAATTGAATGTATCAGCCGGGATTATCTGGGCAAGAATTACAATATAATGTTTTACTTAAATATTCCATAATTGTAAATTTTGCATATACATGTATAACTGTATAACGCAAGAGAGGAAAGGTGACGTAGTTGGGAACTCGTAGCTAGGCAACCCTTTCGCCGAATGAAGACAAACAGCAACACCAGACACGACAGACATGACTACGATATGTATAAAGCAGGGTGTCAGGACTCAGGGCGCTGCATGCACACCCCGTCGAGGAAATATGCAATTCGGTGAATTCGGTAGCTTCTGGGATAATATAGCTCCCCGTGCATGTTGTGGGTCATAGCCCCCTGCGTTCGGGAAGATGCCATCACTGGTATTAACATCAATAGAAGACTGACAATGATTTAAACAGAGCGTCGACCATTTGAGTTATCGCGCGAATAATTATTTTAAGCGGCCTGACGACTTTGTCCCAGTCAACGGCTCTTCAGCGGTTCAGAGTTTAACTCACTGTGGTTAAACACAGTCGCAATGATTGGGTTGTCAGCGGACACATATTACACGGTGTGTATGATTCATGTAAAACGCCAAATACACGATATTTACAGAGATTACATGCATGTGTGTATCCACCCTAAGGGTCATTACACCCTAAGGGTGGATACACACATGCATGTAATCTCTGTAAATATCGTGTATTTGGCGTTTTACATGGATCATACACACCGTGTAATATGTGTCCGCTGACAACCCAATCATTGCGACTGTGTTTGACCACAGTGAGTTAAACTCTGAACCGCTGAAGAGCCGTTGACTGGGACAAAGTCGTCAGGCCGCTTAAAATAATTATTCGCGCGATAACTCAAATGGTCGACGTTCTGTTTAAATCATGGCCAGTCTTCTATTGATGTTAATACCAGTGATGGCCTATTCCCCAACGCAGGAGGCTATGACCCCCAACATGCACGGGGAGCTATATTACCCCAGAAGCTACCGAATTCACCATTGCATATTTCCTCGACGGGGGGGGGGGGGGGGGGGGGGGGTCTGTGCACGCAGCACCCCGAGTCCCGACACCCTGCTTTATAAATATCGTAGTCATGTCTGTCGTGTCTGTTTTCTACGAGTGATTAATCTAATATGCAGCAATTTATGCTATTCATATAATTATGAACATATTATACAGTTTTAAATTTGAATGCATGGTGTTGCTGTTTGTCTTCATTCGGCGAAAGGGTTGCCTAGCTACGAGTTCCCAACTACGTCACCTTTCCTCTATTGTGTTATACAGTTATACATGTATACGCAAAATTTACAACTATGGATATTTAAGTAAAACATTATATTGTAATTCTTGCCCAGATAATCCCGGCTGATACATTCAATTAACTCCCTTAGTTATTGGAAGCTTTCGAGAACCAGCCCTCCCCAATCATGGATTATGGTCGAAAATGTTATAATTCAAGCTTGTGACAGTTAGGAGCTTGTTCAACCTTAGGCTTGAGAAACAAATATATAAATGGGGGGGGGGGGTGTCACTCTTTTTAATTTCAACGCTGTACCTGCATTATTTTTTGGCGCTATAATGAATATTTACAGTCCCAATTGAATTAATGTTATCACATGAGCTCGCTCTAAAATTATCAGAGAAATCTCAACATGCCGGTATCATCCTATAAAATAATTCTGCATATTTTATTTTTGTTTTGGATGACCCTGTTTCCAAGAAATGACAGAAACACATCAAGTATAAAATCGACCGGCTCTAATCCACTTTTCGAAATGAATTATAACTCGTGAAAAACAGCAACATATATCAGACAAGAATTACTCATTTCGGCATCCATGAAAGAAGACATGTTTATGACTGGCCTGAAATTTCTTGATGGCAGTTTGTTTGATAATGGCTTATAACTACTCACTGGTGAAATTGACCTCTCGCCCGCAGGTGATTAATTTGGTCAATTATTGTTGTGGCCATGTAAAATACATGTATTTTACATACATACATTACATGCATGTGTGTATCCACCCTTAATCGGACATGACTTATTCGAGGTTCCAAATTCTGTCTACGTAATTTGAAATGGGGTATAATATGTGTTGACAAATACACTTTCATTGATATTCTGGCCATAAATGGTTACTTCCAGACTGATTTCGCCACCCCTTTAGAAGAGTCCCAGTTACTACATACATATATTTGAATTATCTTTTCTCATGAACCCAGATAGCAACGCTACGTTGATTCTACGTTGGTTTTTGGTTGGTACCGTTGAGTTTACGTTAGATTCAACGTTGATTCCCAACGGTTATTCAACGGTTAGATTTCTAACGTTTTTCCAACGTTATTTCAACAATGTTTTTCCAACGTAATTCCCACGACGTTACTTAAATGTTGGTTAAACGTTGAAAAACTAACGGTAAATCAACCAACGGTATACCAACGTTCTGCCAACGCTGCAAGCGCTATACCTGATTTTGGTTGAATGTGGGGATATACACTGGTGAACTGAATAATTTAAGGACTCGACTTGACTTAATTTTAGATACCTAACTGAATATTGTGTCAATAAAAAGTTACATGTAAATAAATAAAGTTACCAGATAAGTATGTTAATTCCCCATCAATATAGATCTTCCCTCAAAAATAAAATATGATTCCCCATGTTTGAATTTCAATGTCCCATGATACTTTGTGGGGGACTCTGCCAATATCAACAGGGTGTGTCAGGTAATGGTTTTTAATTTTCTTAATTGCGCTTAAGCTCAAATAATTGTGTTTAAGCTCAAATAATTGTGTTTAAGCGCAAATAATTTTAAAATAGCTTATATGTACTGAAGCGAAATTATATTATTTCCGCTTAAGCACAAATAATGGAGCTTAAGGGCAAATAATTGTGCTTAAGCACAAATAATTATTTGAAGTGAATTTGGCCTCCCATACAAAATGTTTCCTTGTGATACATTGAAACTTATGTTGATTGGTCTCTATGACTCACAATTATTATTTATATACATCAGAATCAATACAGAAAGTTCAGGGAATAGATACACTTGTATTATACACAAATTCAATAGAGTTGTTATATTAATAATAACCGAAATAGGGAATTAGCCAGTGCTAGCTACTACAATTTGTAGCCAATAATAAATCAATGTTGAAAGAACGTTGTATTACCAACGTTGAATCAACGTCATTTTTTCAACGTTGAATCAACGTTATTTTTCCAACGTTGAATCAACGTTATTTTTCAAACGTTGAATCAACGTTATTTTTCCAACATTGAATCAACGGTTTATTTCCAACATTGTATTTAGAGTTGTTAAATTAACAGAAATAGGGAATTAGCAAGAGCTATTGGAGTTTGTGGTATATCTCCAATAATAAATCAATGTTGAAACAACATTGTATTTCCAACGTTGAATCAACGTTATTTTTCCAACGTTGAATCAACGTTATTTTTCCAACGTTGAATCAACGTTATTTTTCAAACGTTGAATCAACGTTATTTTTCCAACATTGAATCAACGGTTTATTTCCAACATTGTATTTAGAGTTGTTAAATTAACAGAAATAGGGAATTAGCAAGAGCTATTGGAGTTTGTGGTATATCTCCAATAATAAATCAATGTTGAAACAACATTGTATTTCCAACGTTGAATCAACGTTATTTTTCCAACGTTGAATCAACGTTATTTTTCCTACGTTGAATCAACGTTATATTTTCAACGTTGAATCAACGTTATTTTTCCAATGTTGAATCAACGTTATTTTCCCAACGTTGTATCAACGTTATTTTTCCAACGTTTAATCAACGTTATATTTTCAACGTTAAAAAATGCTGTATGATCAACATTGCCAACATTAAATTCTCCAAGATATCTATTTATCCCTTTAAATATAAAGATTGATGTGATCTATCAAACAGTTAATAAGCTATTAGTTTAAAAACACTACTGGTACATGTTGGGTGAAAGCATTTGAAATTTAATGCTGGAGCAATATGTGGTGCAATGTGCTAGCAGAATAGTAAACCGATGAAGCAAAGGTGTGGCAAATTTATTTCCTCACTCTTCTATCCACCCCCCCAACAAAAATTCAAATAGTCATGTTCCTGGGGGAGGGGGATTCAGAAAAACATTCCACGATACAACGCAAGTTTTTTCGAAGGCAATTTGGTACCAACCCCAAAGTTTGATGAAAAATGGTTAATATATAGAAGGATAAGGCATACACAGAGTGTGAAATGTTTTAAATAGCCATGCGGAAGAAATGCCAATCATGTAAGTTTAATGAAAAACTCCAGAAATCTCATAAAATTACTCATAGGGGCTCAGATACATGTTTGAGTTTAAGTGGCAAGAAGTATGGGAGGCCAAATTCACATTTAATAATGAATTATGCTGTTAAAAGCGCAAATAATTACGCTTAAGCGCAAATACCACATATTGCATGTGCTTAAAAGCACAAACAGGGCTTAATGAATTGCTCTTAAGCGAAATTTTAACTACTATCTAACCTATATTCCCATAAAGGCATAAACTATTGGCATAACCTGGTGAATTTGACACCTAACAACACAAGAGGAACATGTGGCTAATTTTAAAACCTGTTTTATTAGCCTAGTACTCAACAGTCAATTGTGAGTCTGTATACAACAATCAAAGCATAAAGAATTGATGTCTCCCTCCTGGAACTCTTGTATTTTTCCATTTAATTTTTTAAAAGTATTTTTGTACAGATTTGGCCCATTACTATGGTCATACAGCATGAATGTGGTGTCACTTCATGAGGGATTGCTTACCTCATATGGTGTACTTATTAACTTAAATCAAGGAAAAAACCCTATTTTCATATTATCAGCATTCCTGTCCCAAAAATTGGTGTTTCATTGCTGGAGTTTTGGTGTCTCAGTCCTTGAGCTCCAGTATTTTAATTAAATTAGCATCTCTTGCATTGATAAATAGTATTTCCATGGTCATATAGGGTGACTGTGTTGTCAATGAGGGCTTGCTTCCCCCATATGGTGTGCCTGTATACTCAAAGATTGAAGAAACTCAAAGTGGCCCTGATTAATACAGAAGGTAATGCTATCGCGAGTCACCCTGACTAATGCTGAAGAAAATATAATGCTATCACGAGTTGCCCCGACTAAACCAGAAGGTAATGTTATGGCGAGTCAGCCATTTTAATAAAAAAGTTAATCTGGCTCCCTACCCATCCAAACCAATGAAAACAAGAGGTGAAATGTCAATAGGTTAAGGTTGAGTTATGGATAAACCTATTTATTCACAATGGATTTACATATAACCATAAATTGCACTTAAGCATAAATAAGTGCAAATAATTATGCTTAAGCACAAATAATTAAGCTTAAGAGCAATTGATTGCGCTTAAGCATAATTATTTGCGCTTAAGCGCAATCAATTGATCTTAAGCGCAATCATTTCCACTTAAGTGAAATTAATTGCTCTTAAGCACAATTCATTATTAAATGTGAATTTGACCTCCCATGAAGAAGTTGTTGTAAATCCAATCAACAATTAAATGTTAACATGAACATTTTTGAAATGTAAAACTAAACTAATTTGGGTTTATCCTTATACAACTGAATATAATATTATAAACAAATGAAGAAAAAAACCAGCAAATTTCAACAGTCTTGTAGAATAACTAAATTTATGTTCTTTTCTGAGGGTGGAATTTATGGCATCAGGACTGACCTGACAAGAAACTGATATTCCTTTCGGCATAAACTGTTATAACACCAGTAGGCAACATATTATCTCCATGAGGCCACATCAATGAACTTACTGGTGGAGGAATACATTTGTTACTTCTCTAATGTGTGAAAACTACGGTTTGTTAGCCTGTCATATGAATGGATCACCATTGGATGATCGAAATGGTATGAGTTAAATATATAGATGATGAACTGGATGACAATATAAAGGAATAGTTTTGGATTGTACTGTCTGATCCATGCACAATGTGACAATGGTCTTAGCTTGATAATGTTCAAAGATATTTGTTGATACAGTATAGGCCTATACATAAATCATTATATTAATTGACACTGAAATAGCCATATACGACATGTAGACTGAAGAGTAATCATCTAAGGGTATCAGGTCCATGGTAGTTATCATGGTGTCACCCGTACCCATATGAACCCTATTGGAGACCAAATTCACATTTAATAATGAATAGCACTTAAGAGCAATTGATTGCGCTTAAGCACAAATAATTTTGCTTAAGTGCAAATACCACATATTGTGCAATTAATCGCGCTTTAGGCTAGCGTAATTGTAACTACCATCTAACCTATCCATAAACTATTGACATGACCTGGTGTATCACCTAGTAGAAACACAAGAGGAGCATTGGGCTAAGTTTAACCTGTTTTAATTAGCCTGAGTACTCAACAGTCGTCTGTGAGTACATGTATGTGTACAACAATGATAATCCATAATTACATATTATCAGCATCCCTATATCCAAAGAATTGATTTCTCCTTCCCGGAACACTAGAATTGTTTTATATAATTTTTTAGAAGTATTTTTGCATGGATTTGGGACATTACTATGGTCATATAGCATTATTATGCATGTGGTGTCACTGCATGAGGGCTTGCTTACCACATATGGTTTACTTAAATGTATTGACTTAAATTTTCATATTATCAGCATCCCCGTCTCAAAAGTTGGTGTCTCATTCCTGGAGCTTTGGTGTCTCAGACTCTCAGTCCTCGAGCTCGAGTATTTTTTATTAAATCAGCATCTCTTGCACAGATCTATAGTATTTCATTGGTCATATAGCGCGAATGTGGTGTCACTGAGGGCTCGCTTCCCTCATATGGTGTGCCTGTATACTCGAAAATTTAAGAAAATCAAAGTCGCCCCGACTAATACAGAAGGTAATGCTATCGCGAGTGGCCCCAACTAATACAGAAGATAATATAATGCTACCACGAGTCGCCCTAACTAAAACAGAAGGTAATACTATCGTGACTCAGGCATTTTGATAAAGAAGTTAGGATATATCTCCCTACCCATCCAAACCAATGAAAACAAGAGGTGATATGTCAATAGGAGTTAAGGTTATGTTATGGATAAACCTATTTATTCACCAGGGGTGTTTAGTTACATATAACCATAAATTGTGCTTAAGCGCAAATAATTACGCTTAAGTGCAAACAATTACGCAATTGCGCTTAAGCGCAATTAATTATTAAATGTGAATTTGGCCCCCAATAGAATCATGAATACCAGTTAACAGAGATGGGTGAATCCGGATTGAGGACTGGTTAAGAAAATATAAAATACAAGTCATGGTTATTTACACTTAATACTGCTTAATATGATAATTTTCAAACATCGGCTGACGTTATGTACGGGAGGCCATTTTCACATTTAATAAATAATTTGACTTAAGCGCAATTAGTTGTACACAAATGTAATTCAATTGTGCTTAAGCAAAATTCTTTGCGCTGAAGCGCAATTCATTTAACATTATGTGGGTAGCAAATTGCGCTTAAGCGCAATTAAAAACTCTATAAATTCAAATGCGCTTATTAAAGCGGAATTGAATTGCGCTTAAGTGCTATTATTGTCCATCATAAACAAACCCTTCATGTTTCGACTAATGAAGTATATTACATATTTACAAAATAAAAAATACAAACGATGTTCAAGTCTGAGCGTCGCAAAAAAAACAACAAACAAACAAACAAACATACAAACAAACAAATTAAACAAACAAACCTAAAATTCGTTCCCAGCAGACCCTATTTGCATATAACCAATGGCGACCATGATGTTCCATGATATATAATGAATTTATTAAGATATGGTTATGCGCTTCATGGCCAAGAAACCATTAACATAGATGATCAAGAGCGTTTATTATCAGCTCAAAAGATATGTGGGGAAATTTGTTGCGCTCTGGTAGAGAGTGACTTGAGACATCGGTTCAAATTCAATGGCAACATTATTGTGTATGTATATGTATGTATTTACCAATCACCATCCTACCAAAATAGTGTTATTTTACCTGCTGTCCAGGGGGGGGGGGGGGGGGGGCGGTATGCAATTTTTTTTCCGAACACTAGGCGGGTGGGTGGGTGGTTCAGCAGCTCGGCTAACACATTTTTTCCTGCCTCCGTAAATTATTTCCTGTACTAATTTCTCTTCAAAATAATACGACAAAAGGTTTTAAGACTGCTTCTATTATGTAATAGGTATGAACTTAACTCTTAGAGGGCTTGAGTTCACCATCATTTAATATTGAGGGATGACACCAATGGGTATAAAAAAAGGTCAGCTTGCTAAATGTTTTCATCAAAGATCTATCAATGCACATTGACATGAAAAGGCTCAGGTTTAAATATTTCTATTAAAAATCATTTATTCAACCTGATATAAATGAAAACATAACACAATAATAGATTATTCAAATAAATGTAAACTCTACAAATAAAAATAGACTATTCAAAAAACCATAATAAAATAAAACATAAAGGTGTTAAAACAAACTTTAACCGATTTCAACGTTATTCGGTACATTGGTTTAGGGTCAAATTTGAATTTTTTTGGATGAAAAACATGGCCACCGGCAGCCATCTTGGATTTTACTCTTTGCATAACTAAATCCTTTAGCACACCATACAGAGCTTATCCGTCATCCGATCATCACAAAACTTCATATGAATCCTCGGTGTGACCTCTCGATGGGTGCCTACCATTTTTCCCGAATTCTGTAAAAAATATGGCCTGCTAGCGGCCATCTTGGATTTTACTCTTTGTATGACTAAATCCTTCAGCACAACTTACAGGTCACATTTCTCAACCAATCGTCACCAAAATTCACATGGATCTTTGGGGTGACATTAAGATGAGAGCATCCCCCCCCCGAAATTTGTTCAAAATAAACATGGCCGCCAGCAGCAATCTAGGATTTCAAATGTGAATCCATCAGCACAACCTACAGCCCACATTTATTGGAGAATTGCTTTGAAACTTTACAGCCTTATTGGTAAATCAAAAGTAGGAATGCTTCTATTATCATGATACAGAACATAGATCGGATAAGATATGGGCAACTGAGTAAAAGAGTCATTTGAAGCAGTTTGAAGGGGGTCCCTATCCCTGAATCGGAAAAGAATAAAAATTAGGGGGTGGGTACCCAGAGGGCGGAAAAAATAAAAAAGCGCCCAGTGTCCGAAAATGTTTTCCTGACTACCCCCCCCCCCCCCCACCTGGCTGATCCATAGAAAAGTTCCTATATTTGTAAATAATTAAATTAGTATAGCAGGTATGACATAATATAAGATAAGCATATAAGATTAGTATAGCAGGTATGACAGTATATAAGATAATCATATAAGATTAGTATAGCAGGTATGACAGTATATAAGATAAGCATATAAGATTAGTATAGCGGGTATGACATAATATAAGATAAGCATATAAGATTAGTATAGCGGGTATGACAGTATATAAGATAAGCATATAAGATTAGTATAGCAGGTATGACATAATATAAGATAAGGATATAAGATTAGTATAGCAGGTATGACAGTATATAAGATAAGCATTACGACGTACAGATCTCTCGACAAAAAGGAGAATAAGCAGTACATTGTCAGTGGTGTGTATAACTATAAATAGCATTGGGGAATTTCGACATTCCAGGTCGATTATGTTGACAACAGAATTGCGCCGAATGAATAACATATTCACCACGAAAAAGCAGATCCACCTTTCAAATCCGCTTCAAAGATAGTCTATAGTTTAGCTACTTTTAGTGTCATATCATCAAAAAGGGCGCAGAATATTATAATTAGTTTTAAATGCAGGAAATGGAATAGAAATTAGAATAGTGAAATGTAAACAGAACGCCTCTCGCGGCTGATGATTTCCGCGTTCTGTGTTCTGAGCTGTTGATTGATCGAGTGTCTCTGCTGATTTTATGACCACTGATTCGTGATGGATAAAATGCTGTCAATGTTTTTTAATCACCACTGCACATATTTATCACTATCAGGCGTGATATTAACTCTACATATTTTATTCCAAGGTAGGTAGGCCTTCTAATAGTACTATTGCTTTTTAGCTCACCTGAGACGAAGTCTCTGGTGGAGCTATAGTCATCACTCCTCGTCCGTCCATCGTCCGTCCATCCGTCCGTCAACAATTCTTTGAACATCTTCTCCTCTGGAACCGTCAGACCGAATTGGTTCATATTTGGTGTGGATGTTCCCTATGTGACTCTCATTCAGATTTGTTCAAATGAGGACACTGGGTCAAATAGTTGCGAAGCCAGGGCCATAACTCTGTAATTCTTACTACGACTTCTTCTCAAATTTCATTGGGCCGAATGGGTTCATATTTGGTACAAAGGATCCTTGGGGGACTGTTATTCAGATTTGTTCAAATGAGGTCACTGGGTCGAATGTGGGCGGACCCAGTGACAACTTACAAAAACAAAAAATTTAAATTCAGATTTTTGGAATTTTCACCATAGGCCTACTCAATTTAACAAACAAATTTTTTATTTTTTAATCATTTTATAAAATTTGAAAAAAGTGACACCATTATAACATCTGCAGAGTTATGAAACTTTAATCTTTAATCTTAATGCCTACATATAATCATGAAGGTAAATGATATATACATCACTGATATAATCAAGTGAAATCTGACATTTTATAAACATTCCCTGGAGATCTGCTAGAAGTAATTAATTCCCTATTGTATTGTTCAACAGGGCAAATAGCATGCCTGTCATTTGCAGAATGAGGTCCCCAGAGGGTGAATTTAGTGATGCTATCCCACACAGCGGGCTAGCATCACCAAATTCACCTGTCTGGAAACCTCATTCTGCTTAGGGCTCATCTTCTGGGAAGTATCTATAGTATCAAATTAACATTGTTGTTAGTTACATTTCCCTTCTAGGAAGTTTCTATATCCCCTAATTTGCAGAAGATAAAATTTATAATTGAGGTGCCCAATGGGTGAACATCAATTTCAACTGGGGAACTTCAATCTTATCCTAGGTCTGCCATAGCAGTTGAGGGCCTTAGCAGAATGAGGTCCCCAGATGGTGAATTTAGTGATGCTAGCCCATTGTGCAGGATAGCGTCACTAAAGTCACCCTCTGGGGGACCTCATTCTGCAAATGACAGACACACTATCACACTATTTCAAGGCTTGATTGTATAATACATTGTGTTGCTTGAGGCCAGGCACATACAATGTAGGAATAGGCACACTATTTGCAGACTTGCTCCTTTGGTGATTGACTGATTGTGATTCAGATTTGTTCAATCAGGGTCACCAGGTCAAGTAGGTGCAAGGCCAGCTACATTACTCTTTCTCTCCATAGTAATTTATAATGTGTCTTCTATGCAAGAATCAAATGGCCTATTTTGCTTATATTTGGTATGAAATTACCTTGGGTGACAGATTTGTGAAATGGGATCACAAAGTCAAATAAGGGCAGAGCCAGAGACTTAACTATTTCACTACATAGTAATTCTTAAAATATGTTTGCAAGAACTACATGAAGTTGGCTTATTTAGCATGGAATGTTCTTCCTTGACTGCAATTCAGATTTAAAAAAATGGGGTCACCTGGTCAAATAGGGGCCAAACGAAGGACAGTTTCCCTCTTAATATGCTTCCTTCACAAGGACCATCAGATCTATTTTACTGATATTTATCATATGTATGAAGGGTTCTTTGGTGTGTGGGATTCACATTTATTCAGATGGGGTCACCAGGTTAAATAGGGTGGGACCAGGGACATAACTATATGTCTCCATAGTAATTCTTAAAATGACTTCTCAAGATAGGATGGACTATTTAGCTTACATATAGTATGGAGCAGTCAGGAGGATCCTTTAGTGACTGAGATTCAGATTTGTTAAAATGAGGTCAACCTGTCAAGAAATGGCGGGGCTATGGGGAGTTAACACTTTTGTGTCTAATAAAATCATTGAAATACCAAATTCATTAAAACATCTGCCTTGGAACCACCTGACTGATTAACCTGACATACATGTATTGTGTTTTGGGTCCATGGATAATTGGGTTTCAAACATGTCTAAATGGTTTTAGAAAAAGGCGCTTGTGAGATTGGAAATTTCCAACAATTGAGAAAGTTTGAGGCGTCAGTTGTGAAATTCCAACCTAAGACTTGGGAGTCTGTAGCCCGGTCGGAGGGGACTTGTTGAGCTGGAGGAGGAGGGGGTGATCAGTAGTGTACAGTTGGTAATTTCAAGGTGGATTTTCACCAATCTACATATGTGAAGTCTCTCTAGCCACATATCCTGTTTAGAGCTATTTCTTTTAAAGTGATTATGAAAAGTTCTGACTGTTGTGGTCTCCATAGTCCCAGTCTTATCAGTCTTTGCAGTCTGGTGAGCGACTCCACAGTCATTGACTGTCTTGTTTAGAACCAGCCTAGGCTAGGGCTGAATTGGTCACTCTCACTCACTTGTTTTTTGTGTGATAAAGTTACCAATGTTCCCGAAATTGTGATAAAGTTACCCAGGTTGGAGAGAATTCTGATAAAGTTACTCTGGTTAAAGGGGTACTGTACGCCAATTTCAATAAATCCCCGGTAACAATTGCGATCTAATATCAATATTATATTTTAAAATAACGTATTTGAGTCGACGATGTCTACTGAAAACATTCCGGTTAACAGGCTATCATAAAAATCAAATTGAATTATTTAATATAAATGAATTTATGGCTGGAGTCATAAAATGGCGAATTATGCCATTACGAGTTACCGTTCTTGAAATCTCACATGTTGGGTGTCTTTTATCGACAGCCGTTTACGACGTTACATGCAAAAGGAAGTCCCGCTATAACCAATTTGGAAAAAAGAAAAGAAACAAGATTCATAAAGCGTCAAGTATATTTATAGGGGGTGAGATTGTTCGATGGAAGAGATTGCAGGCATCAATTGAACTTCCGGTTCATCCTGCAACCTGCGTCTTCTCCAATGAAGGTCAAAAACATGGCGTGTAGTTTGAAATTGTAATATTTTTATTTCCAAAATCAATATTTCCGTCGCTAAATTAGGTTTATACGAAACTCATATAACACGAACACAATCTAACTTGAAAGTTATGTCAATGGGAGTAAATACAAAAATTGCCTATCTCTGTGTACAGTACCCCTTTAAGCAAATCTCACAACGTGAACGCGATTATAAAAAGTAATTGAGGGAAATACTCTTCAGTTTTAGCAAGTATTAAATAACCCTCATTAATTTAAGCATAAATTAAGAAATATATTACTGGAGGTGGTCAGTTTGAACTACAGCCAAAATATCCACTTGGCTATTTCTATTTCTGTTGTTTGAATTAATAATTAATTAATAATTTAATATACACATCAAAAAGACCATTTAATAGCCTAGAACCACTAATTATATTAAAGGTCAGTACTGCTTAAGTGGTCACTGTCACCCCCTTTCATTCATTTGGGTACCGAGCTTCTTTTTTTTTACTTTCAGTTGGGTACCAAGCTTTTGTAAAATTTACATTTGGGTACCCAGCTTTATGAAATCTCACACAAAACGTGATTTAATTAGTGATTTCCATGATTCAGTTGATTGCGAAATGAACCTGTTAAATTTGTGAATACTTGTTTATATGATATATATTCGTCGCGATGGTTGAAAATAATAGCGGAGAAGAGTTCTTGGCATAGGATTAGGACATATATAGGTATTAAGTGCAGCAGACTAGCTGCTTTCAAAAAGCTGGGTACCCAAATGTAAATTTTATTAAAGCTGGGTACCCAACTGAAAGTTTTAAAAAGCTGGGTACCCATCTGAATGAAAGGGGTGAAAATAACCATTTCAGCGTCTGTACTGGGAATTAAAATCAAGGAAATCGGGAGTACAATCAGTTAGGATCGAGTCCTGTTACTCTAAATCATATTTTAATATGTCAGACATGATATCTATATGCAGTAATGCCCTAAATAATCGACTCCTAACCACAGCAGAATTATGGGTAATTTTTCAGGATTTAGTCGGAAATATGTCTTGTTGCCATTCATCGAAAAGCTCTCAGTGAGAGCACTGAGAGCTTTCCGATGAATGTCAACAAGCCATATTTCTGACTAAATCCTGAATAATTACCCATAATTCTGCTGTGGTTAAGGAGTCGATTATTTAGGGCATTACTGTATGGTAGGATGTTATATCTGTCGAAAGAAATCACCGCTTTGTGGAATTTGGACTGATTACTCCGATCCTGAGGGTGGGAAAAAATAAAACAAAATAATAAAAAAATACATTCCCTACCTATATACATGTACATGTACCCTGCAAAAAAAGTGCGAAGATTGATTTAAATTAATGACAATAAATGTGATGCCATTGAAGCGGGAAATGCAGAAATTTCAGACGAATAGTCACATTTGACATTAAGTAAGAATCTTAACTCATTTCCCCAGCAGGATGTGAGAGCTTGGAGAGTTCCCGATTTCTGGTTATTGGTGACTGGGGTGGAGTTCCTTCTGCTCCATATGACACGCCTCGAGAAATGAACATTTCTACACTGATGGAAAAGATTGCAACATCATCTGGGGCAGAATTCACACTTGCTTTGGGTGACAACTTCTATTTTCATGGTGTGGAAAATGCTGATGATAAGCGTTTCTTTGTAAGTAATTAGTACTCGCAGGTGCCTTATAATTGTGATGGCCTAATAATAGTGATGGGTGGGGATTTAGGCTAAAATTAATGATAATGATGGCAGCTTCACTCTATGTCTCAATTCCAAATAATAGTGATCGTTGGGAATTTTCTCCAAAATTAATAATCGTGCTGACACTATTGTTAGGTACCTGAGACTATATCTATTGGAGGGTGTCCTCTTTATCTCCTGGAAAGCTCCTACAGTCAGACTGATTTTACTGCAACTAACATATCTAATAACAATACAGTTTTACATATACATGTACATATATCAACTTTAGACAGAATCATGACATTATTTCAATAGACATGATTAAAAATTGTTTATTCTTTTTGTGATGCACTATAATGCATGACCCCATTAGCTTAGACCTCATCTATAGCTTCTCTGTAAAGTATCTTTATTATCAAATTAACAGGTTTGTTGGTTCTTTTTAGAAACTTTTTCGTTCTTTGCAAAATGGCGGTATAGTAAATTCACCTGGCTAAGTGGTCGTTAACAAAACAACATTGGAACAGCACATCTCATACTCGACAGACATACACACCAGTTACTGACAGATTGCTCAGGCCATATATATCAGGATGTCAGATAAGATCAAACCTGACATGATGGCATGTGTACAGGCAATTAACTCAAGTAGACTGAAATGCTTATTACTGACAGAAAAGGAGGAGTTTTAGGAAAAGCCTTCTGCTTGGGGGGGGGGGGGGGGGTCTGGATCTTGCTTGTGGGGGAGGGTGAGGGTAAGGGGAATATTTAATGAGTCTCAGTGAGAAATTTGTTAAATCCCCTAAGTTTACTCAACCCCTTTTTGACAGGTCGATGCCATTTTAACAAATCTGGGTCCCAGTCACACAAGGACCCTCCATATACCAAATATAAGCTACTGTGACTAGGCCTGATGGTTCTTGAGAAGAAGACGTTTTAAGAATTACTATGGAGGCAAACAGTTATGTCCCTGACTCGGGTCCTATTTGACATGGGGGTTCCATTAGAAAAAATTCTAAATCCCAGTCACATTGGGACCGTGCATCCAAACCAAATATGACTTAATTCTGACTTGCGGTTCTGCAGAAGATGTTAACGGACAGATGGACAGATGGATCGATGGACGAGGAGTACGTGAAAGGTCCACCGGAGACTTTGTCTCAGCTGAGCTAAAAACTAAGTTTTATTTTAACTAAGGATATTTCAGAAAAAAAGTTACTTTATTTAAACTTTTTACCTCGTTTAACTAGGTTTAACTGCTATAGCTAATTATCATCATTCTGGCATAGTATTGGCCATGTCCTGTCATGATTTAAAAAAAAATATATTTTGTGTTCCAGGAGACATTCGAAGCCGTCTTTTATGCAAAATCTCTCCATATGCCATGGTTCTTTGTTGCTGGAAATCATGATCACCATGGAAACGTATCAGCAGAAATAGCCTACTCCCATATATCAAAGAGATGGTACGATTGTCAAGGTTATCAATGAGGCCGGATGAAGAAAAGCCTCATCCAAAAAACCCTGAGTCTTTCATATTTATGTCCTGCTATAAAAATATATTTATTTAGCCCATCTGTGTTACACTAAATCCTGTCCGTTGATCAACTGCCAATTTTGTCACCCATTTCATACCCCAATAACAGACCATAACTCGAACATGTTGTCACAAATTGTTGACCTGATTTCTAAAAGTTCAGCCGAATTGCATCTGAAGCCAGTTATTTACATCCATCACATACCGGTATAATCGTTGCTAAATGCTTGGAAATCCTATATTGGGCTGACTTAATTTGCTGCATGGGCTGGTCTCAAATTCTCGGCAGATTTTGTTAAAATAAGAATACTTTCAGCTTTTTATGGGAATAAATCATCAAAACACTATATAAATATGAGAAATGAATACAGTGGGTGTGTGTTTTATTGGGGGATACGGTGCTGTGGTCATTGGGGGTGCATTTAGTGAGAACTGCTTCGCAGTTTACACAATGTGCCCCAACTACCACAGGGCCATATCCCACAATAACACACACACCCACTATATTCATAAATACTGCCCATCCCAATTCATCTGACAAGCCTTCATGGCTAAAGTTGATAAAACACAAAATGCACCAACATCTTAATATTTCTATAAAAAGTTAATCACCATTTTATAAGTCATTGTTATAAGTGTATATTTTATATGAAGACCAAGCCTGTTGAATATCATTTCGAGGCCAATTTAATATAAAATATTATAGACAGTAGTTTCCATGTCTATATAAACTTAAAAACATGTAAACAATTTGGCTGTAAATGATAATTACAAACATCTGCCTCCCTCATCACTTTGAAAAAAAAAATCCCTGAGAAACAACCTTGTTTGTGTGACTTAAGTAGGAGAAAAGGCAGTCTCTTTAATGTAGATGGAGAAACTTTTTATCTTTTATTGTTGTTTTTGTAGGAATTTTCCAAATTTCTACTATTCCCTGACATTCCCTATTGCTGGTAGCAAGTCGACTATCGAGGTACTGATGATCGACACTGTTCTGTTGTGCGGGACAACTGATGATTTTTCCAGCGAGCCACCAATGGGTCCACAGGATAAGAAAACTTCTGAAGATCAATGGAATTGGATCGAGAACAATCTTGCATTCAGCAGGTAGATTATATACCTTCAATA
The DNA here is from genome assembly GCA_032622095.1 of Siphonodentalium dalli. NCBI lineage: Eukaryota > Metazoa > Mollusca > Scaphopoda > Gadilida > Siphonodentaliidae > Siphonodentalium > Siphonodentalium dalli. Next base: position 186,865,608 of record CP136063.1, on the reverse strand, counting down.
TATTAGACTAGCTGAAACAGGCTCCATTTGGGAGCCTTTATCAGAGGGGCCTGTGACCCTGCACAGAGGAGCCTGTGGCCCCTTTGTGCATAGGGGGCCTGTCTTATCTTAGACAGAGCCTTTATTCAGTGATGGCACCTTTATGTGCTTCGCGCACATTTTGATTTTGATTTGGATTAAAAAAAATATATATTACAAAATTTAAATTGTTTTTGTTTTTAAATAATATTAATTTTTAGATTGAGCCCTGCTGAATTAAAAACAAAATTTCTATCGATTAAATTTAAAAAATCAAAATTATGAAAAACTATTGCTGTTATAACATCTGCCAGGGTACCCCGAGTCACCACACCAAATTTGGTTTGAAGTCGGTCTGGGAGAAAAAGACTGCGTGGGGACCGTCCAAATTCTTGGCAGATTTTGTTAAAATAAGAATACTTTCAGCTTTTCAATGTGTATTTAGTGTAAAAAGGGTTAAAGATAGTGTATCTCTTCCTAGTAAGATTTATATAGATTTCAGGGTATAAAATATAGATATGAATCGATGACACCTACACGGAAATGCATCTATCAATTAATATTAATTTTATTCAGAATTTTCTATCACATTCTCGGGACAGTTTTAGGGGCTATTTTTAGAACAGAAATCTCGCAAAAACAATCAGGGCATACCTGGAGCGCGCCAAGAGGGAGAATTCTATCTTGTTAGCACCCTCAATATATGCAAATTTCATTTCAACTAGAAGATTTCACCATGAACTACACTCAGCTGCATCAGAAAAAACCCACTTAATTATGCCTTTAATCTTTATAGACATGTAATATACTCAATCTTAAATTTTATCTGTATTTTATTCTCAAAAAAACAAGTTGTAGTCTTGAAATACAGTAATACCCTAAATAATCGACTCCTTGACCACAGAAGAATTATGGGTAACTTTTCAGGATTTAGTCGGAAATATGGCTTGTTGCCATTCATCGGAAAGCTCTCACTGAGAGCTTTCCGATGAATGGCAACAAGCCATATTTCCGACTAAATCCTGAAATATTACCCATAATTCTGCTGTGGTTAAGGAGTCGATTATTTAGGGCATTACTGTACATAGATATAAACATGTCCACCCCCGTGTACGTGGTATCGCCAAGACCGAGGGTATCGCCAAAACCGAGAATATGGGAAAGTCATTTTCACGTATATGATATGGGGATATGTTTGTTTCTCATCGTAATACAGACATCGAGCATCGTATGTGTATGTCCACACGAAGCAGGAGTTTTTATCCACTAGTGGTCATTTAGTTTTCCCAGATCAGACCATTAATTTTTTTTTGCCGATTTTTTTCAATGGTTTTTTTGCTTTTGCTCACTCAAATTTTCTAGAACATCCATTCACTAGTATAGTTCCTGGACTCCCACGCTTCCAAAACAAATGCCGGTATATAGTTGAATCTGTCAATGAAGCATACAATTTGACAGAATTTAAAAAATCCCTGTCGTTCTCAATATCCACGCGATATGAAGGGACCACTGTCGGTCCATAAAGATGCGAACGGCACAGATGAAGATGCGCCAAACGCCGAGTTTCTGTGCAGTAAATATGCGTATTACTTAAGGAGTTCTGATGAGTTTTCGAGTGTTTTTATGTGTATCTGAGACTGATAAATTGGACTGCGAATGTCATCTGAAATATGAATCCATAACATATTCGAAATATTGTGTGCATATATATTATGAATGTGTTTCAATTGAAATTAATTGAACATTCATCTCAGCATTCAGATTTGCGATCTCAAGAACGTGAATGAATGATAACGAGATACCTTGATCACACGCACGTGAATGCTGCAACTTTTTTGGTTTAGGGATAATTGTTTTTAACCCTTTCATGACTGGAGCTTCCTGAAATTTGGCGAAAAACCTGTGCCAATGCATTCTCTTATATATGCAAGTCTCCCATAGGGAGCCTCGCATATATAAGAGAAAACAGTGATCTAACAATAATTACCATGACCTTGTAAGCTGGTGCATTTTCCTATGGGAGACTCGCATATCAAAGAGAATGCACTAGATCTAGAACAGAATATTTAATGCTGCACCAACATTGTTTAGCAGGATAGGAGGAGGGGGGAATTGGTTGGTAATTTTAATTTAAAAAGAAAATAATCTTAATTTTAAAGTTATGCATATCGATTTTAGACTTAGTGGAGTCAATAATAGACACCAATGAAGGGAAGTATTTTCAAATATTACCAAAGTTTGCTAGCACTGACTTTGTTCAGAAAGGCTCCTTCTGATTGACATTTCACCGTCAGTGAAGGTCCCATCTCGAAACTGCATGGTCTAAGAGACTTTTGTGAGCTGATTTGGCTTTGCATTGCTTACAATTATGACAATTATCTCCCTGGGTGATCGGCTCACAAAATCATGCAATCTTGAGCTGGGACCTTCGCCTACCATGAAATACATTTATATTAACCTATTCTCTGCTAAACGACATTATGACATTATGTGCTGGGATGTTGACATTATTGCCATTTTCCAGTGGGAAAATATTAATGTAACTGGAATACCACAAGAACCATAAAACTGACTCAGTTGAAAGGCTATTACTGTTCACAATCGTGGAACATCATACGCTGTTTGAAACTTGGAGATACAGTTATTCCGATGCACCAATATCTGAGTTCCAGTTATGTATAAAGGCCTACTGCTAGAGTGCTGAAGTAGGTCTGTAGTACCTACAGACCATATAGCAAATGGCGTGCACTTTTATGTCCGTAATAGTTATGGACATCATAGCAGTGAAGAGGTTAAGGAAAAAGTATTAACAAAGAAATATATTACCATACCTGCTTTAATTTTTGCGATGTTATGTTTCCCGCCATAGTAGTGATTCAGGATATAATCTAGATGCCATATATGTGCCTTGATGAAGTCCTGCCTGTCAAAAAGCTGGATATGGACTTGCAGTAATCACATATACTTTTATGTTTCTCAGAGCAGACTACCTGTTGGTGGCGGGACACTACCCTATCTATTCAATTGCTGAACATGGACCCACGCAGTGCCTCGTTAACAGGTTACTTCCAATGTTACTGAAGTATGGAGCAACGGCGTACCTCTGTGGGCATGATCACAACATGCAGGTATATATGTAACAGGCTTTCAAACTTTAACCCTTTCAGTTATAATGGTATATTTTGGAATCATCTATTATTCATCTGGAGGAGTTTTCAGGAAGTATAAGGCAGACAACAAATAATACAGGTACAAACAGAATTTTATTTATTTGAGGGAAATGTTCAGATAATTGTTGAACTTATTATGTGTGTCTGTCATTTGTAGTGTGAGGTCCCCAGAGGGTGAATTTGATGATGCTATCCTGCAGAGTGGTCTAGCATCACCAAATTCACCCTCTGAGGACCTCATTTTGCTTAGGCCTCATCTTCTGTAACAACTGCCGGAATTCTTAAATTAAGTCACGTGATTTTTTTCTTGAAAAAGTGTAGTCGCTGAAAATTTAATCAACATGGCATACTGTAAATTATGTGTGAAGTCACAAGTACACATACCCGACCATTACCTCTACACGACCCAAGCGGTGTCATAAATTGTGAAGGAGTCATATTTATTGGAGGGAAATGGAAAGATTAATAAGTTCAACAGATGACCTGTGGTCTTTTGTTTAACTTATTATCTGAATACTTCCCAAGGGAACTACTCGTCAATGAGTATTTAGTTAAAAAAAAGGGTTAAGTCAACAATTTCCAGTAGTTCTAAATATGATGGTGACTATGAAGTTTATATATCTCAGCAAAACAGCAGAAAAAATTGGGACATCAACTTGATTAAGGTGCCCTACCAAGGAAGAAATTCTCCTTATTTTACTCATCCACTCAATGTCATTGCTGGCTTTATTCAATGAAAAAATCTAAATAAAAAACATTGCCTGGCCTACAAACCGTTGAAGTTTGGGGGGGGGGGGGCAGTGGAACTCACCTATTTTTTTTAGGTTTTGCTAACTTAAGTTGATTTATAAAAAAGGTGCTTTCTGTGATTAGCTCTTTCATCCAGGCCTGAAAATATGGTATCTGTCATATGCAGAATGACGTCCCCAGAGGGTAAATTTAGTGACGCTATCCCAAATAGCGGGCTGTCATCACTAAATTCACCCTCTAGGGTCCTCATTCTGTATGACCTCATCTGCTATGGGAGACATATATTCAGATTAAAGTTCCCAAATGCTGAATATTGTGATATAGACCCATTGGGAACCTCGATTATGCAATGTGACGTCTGCCAATTTGGGGATATAGAGAAACTAAACTAAAAAAGAAATACAATCTATGTGAAGAAGTTTCTACAGAAATTTGATTATAAAGAAACTTTCCAAAGAAGATGAGGCCTAAATAGAATGAGGTGGTCCCCAGTGGGTGAATTTAGTGATGCTAGCCCAATATGTGGAATAGCATCACTAAATTCACCCTCTCCGGACCTCATTCTGCTAACGACAGACACACTAAACTCAGACTTGAGCTGTTTCATAATATTTTAATGCTTTTTTCAGCACTTGAAGGTTGATGTCGGCAAACAAGACTTAAATCTGATTCTTTCTGGTGCTGCTAATTTTCTGAATGAGAGCATTGCACACAACGACAGTGTTCCTACAAATAGCTTGAAATTTCACTGGGCAGAACCATCATTCGGGGCCCTTGTCTACGCAGAAGTGACACCACTGAACATGACCTACATATACTACAGAAGTGATGGGAAGCAACTCTATCAGACAACAATGTCACCACGGAAACCGTAACGTGGAAATCACATCTTGAACCACATGCTCATTATACTGCTTTACAAGCCTTGAAATAGTGTGTCTGTGCAGAATGAGGTCCCCAGAGGGTGAATTTAGTTATGCTACCCCGCATAGCGGGCTAGCATCACCAAATTCACCCTCTGGGGACCTCATTCTGCTTACACCTCAGCAGAATGAGGTTCCCAGAGGGTGAATTTGGTGATGCTAGCCTGCTATGCGGGGTAGCATCACTAAATTCACCCTCTGGGGACCTCATTCTGCAAATGACAGACACCCTATTTCAAGATTTGCTGCTTTATTGGATAGCTGAATTTGTTACTCTCACAGTTTTTTTTTTGGTGTGATATATGGACATAGGTTCACAAAATTGTGCCAACCCATTCTCTTATAAATGCGAGTCTCTCATAGGGAACCTCGCATATATAAGAGAATGCATTGGCCTAACAATATTTACCTTGATCTTGTAAGCCAGTTCATTCTCTTACATATGCGAGGCTCCCTATGGGAGGCTCACATATATAAGAGAATGCACTGGCACAGGACCTTTAATGTTGCACCAGTGCAGCTCTCGTCATGAAAGGGTTAAGATGCTGAATATTGCCAGTCTAATGATTTTCCAGGTAGCTGCAGGTCTTAAAGATGTCTTGTCTAATTTGGCACCATAAAATCACCAGAAACTAATTACATCGGACCCTTGAGCCTATTAATTAATAGGAGATTGAGTTGGCCAGATATCGACTTTCAAAAGAGGAAGTTTTACCACATTTTGGGATATGTCAGGCTAGCAAAAATTCCAAAGTTCGTCTCTTTAACCCTTTCATGACAAGTTTTTTTTTGCAAAAACCCTGTGCCAATGCATTCTCTTATATATATATATATATATGCAAGTCTCCCTATGGGGGTCTCACATATATAAGAGAATGCATCGGCACATGATCTTTAATGCTGCACCAGCGCAGCTACCGTCATGAAAGCATCTATGGTTCAGTCGCCTAAAAGTGGTAGGTAATAAGGAGGTTTGCCTTCTTAACCCTTTCATGACTGGAAGCTGTGCTGGTGCAGCATTAAAGATCACGTGCCAGTGTATTCACTTATATATGCGAGTCTCCCATAGGAAGCATCGCATATATAAGAGAATGTACTCGCTTACAAGGTCAAGTTAAATCTTGTTATGGGAGACTCGCATATATGAGATTGCATTGGCACATGGTTGTTGCAAAATTTCAGGAAGCTCGATCCAGTCATGGAAGAGTTAATTATGAGATTTCATAAATCGTTTTTCAATGTATTACTCATAGATGGTTTGTGGATTTTTGCGATGCCTGTGTTACGAATGATGTTGATTGCAAGTATCTATCATTCTCTTTTATATGGTAAGCGGAAAATTGGCTTAGGAAATATTGAAATTGGATGGGCACTACCGACTCCCATTCAATTACATGCAAAAAGTACGAGATAACTCGTAGTCGACAGTAAACGTGTTAAATGGTGGGGGGGGGGGGGGGGAGGGGAGGGAGTATGTTTACCTCAGATTGTTTTAAAGCATCTGCCTTGCAATGTCTGCTTCAATTAATAGTCCCCCAAAATTTTCGGAGGTCCAATATAATCAGCCTGTCTGTCTGCATGTCCATCCCTTTCCCCTCCAAATGAATTATAGAACATTTCAATGTTCATAGCATTTCTCACTATTTTCCTACCCTGATGACCAAAATAAGTAAAGAAGTATAATATACGGGATCGTTCTATTGCATTTGGGTGAAATTACTACACAGGCCTAACTAATAGGTGTGTAATAAAAGTAGAAACTCTCTTTATGTCCGCTGAAAATTACGGGGGACTATTGTAATGAATGCCGGCTGATACGGACCCTGGCTCTTACGGACCCTGGCTCATACGAACCCTGGCTCATACGGACCCTGGCTCATACGGACCTCCGGCTGATACGGACCCTGGCTTATACGGAACCCTGGCTTATACGGACCTTGGCTCATACGGACCTCAATTAAAATACACAGTTTTATTGTTTATGTTTTATGTTTATTTAAATAAATTTAAATTATGACAACATACATACAGAGATAACAAAAATATGATGATAACAAAAATGGAACAAAGTTACATCAGACGAACATTATTTAAACTGGGGCGTACAGCTTAGCGGCTTCTTTCAGTAGTTTGCAACCAATAACCTCCTGACGATGCCGAATGGTATCTCCACATGAAGCACAGTTAGACATTGTGGAATTATGCCAGTCAACAATAAATCAATTGAATATATACCAGTTGTGTTTTTACTAACATGTTTTCGTAACAAATCAAACTCAGTGGATTCATCCTGATTACCATTCACTGACCATTCATCATCGCATGTCTGTTTATAAAACAATATAAAGGGATCACACACGAGTGTTTATATAACGGACAGTGAATCAGTTGAAACAAGATGTGTTTTTTACTAACATGTTTTCGTAACAAATCAAACTCAGTGGATTCATCCTGATTACCATTCACTGACCATTTATCACCGCATGTCTGTTTATACAACGACATAAAGGGATCACACACGCGTGTTTATACAACGGCAAAGAGATTAATTAACGCGATTCAATAAATGCTTTTTCAAGTCAGAACATCACATAAATTCTCAATTAATACAGATATATGTGTGAAAAGACAATCATAATTATATATTAAATTCATAAATATAAGTTTGAAAATCGCCGAAAAAATCGGTTAAATTCATAAATATAAGTTTGAAAATCACCAAAAAAATCACATACAATCTCAATTAATACAGATACATGTGTGAAAAGACAATCATAATAATATATTAAATTCATAAATATAAGTTTGCAAATTGCATAATTTAATTAAGGTCCGTATGAGCCGGGGTCCGTATAAGCCAGGGTCCGTATCAGCCGGTGGTCCGTAAAAGCCAGGGTCCGTAAGAGCCAGGGTCCGTATAAGCCGCATACCATTGTAATCAGCCGTGTCCATCCATCTGTCCATCGGGGTGTTTGTCTCATTCCTTGTCCGGATGTTAACTTGAGCAATATTAAACATAATTTCTTAATATTTGGTACATGGTTCACATATGAAAATACGAAGGCCAATTAAAATTAAAATTTGGTCCCAGTCTGATGATTTTTTTTCAGAGTTATGCCCCTTTTTTTCAACTTAGAAATCGCTGTTTTCTGGTAGTCCAGATGGTAACTTGAGCAATATTTAACAGAATTTCTTGATATTTGGTACGTGGTTCGCATGTGAGAAGACACATGCCAAGTTTGAATTATGTCACGGTACAATGATATACATGTATGCCCCTTTTTCTGGGGAAATGGGGTCTGCAGCCTTTTTTCAATTTAGTATTTGTTTCATGTACATGCCATATTTGTAAATCAAAACCATTTATAGAAGCAATCTCCAGATCATGTTTAAAACATATTTTATTTGCTCCACATTTTTAAATGTTTATTCTCTATTGGAATGTTTTGTGCCATTCATGATCTGTGATTGTCATTAAAATATCTTATTTTAACAAAAGATTGTTGTCTGTTGATTTTTGAAATAAATATTACTGTATAACTTGTGTTCAATTTGCTTGTTCCTGTTGGACTATATATGTGCATCGCCCTATTCCACCTGCACATTCCACCCATTCTGAGGATGATAACGTTCAAATAGAGAATGAATAAAACAAAATTTAAAGACGGCAACACTATTAAACTTTATGAATTTATACATTCTTAGTCACAGATTATCAAATTAATTGCTAAGGTAGCTGGATGATGCTTAAAGTTACCTCAAGTATCTTTATTATCAAACTAACATTGAATTTAGTTACTTTTTCCCTCAGTTCGGTTTCTATATCCCCTAGGCTAATTTTACAAAAGATAAAATGTATAATCAAGGTGACTAATTGGTGAACATCACCAATTTCAACTGGGGAACTTCAATCTGATCCTAGGTCTCCGATAGCAGTTGAAACATAAGCAGAATGAGGTTCCCAGAGGGTGAATTTGTTGATGCTAACCCAGCATCCCATAAATTCACCCTCTGCATGGGACCTCATTCTGCAAATGTCACACTATATTCAGACTTGATTAAATCATCATTTCACAGGCAATGATGATGATGGTACAGTAATGCCCAAAGTATATGACCCTTTAACCACAGCAGAATTATGGGAAATTTTTCAGGATTTAGTCGGAAATATGGCTTGTTGCCATCCATCGGAAGAGAACCGAGAGCTTTCCGATGAATTGCAGCAAGCCATATTTGCGACAAAATCCCGAAAAAATTCCCATAATTCTGCTGTGGTTTAGGGGTCAATTATTTGGACATTACTGTAGGTTAGAATCCAGGTTCAGCAATTTTGTCTTGAGTGCTGTGTGTAATCTGAAAACTAGTTTGAATGCAGGGTTTCATGTAATGTACTGTTTTGCAATTGAGTAATATATCTTGTCCATCCAGATGCAATTAGCAATCTTGTTGGCTTAAAATCACCATGTCCCCAGTCACCCTTCACAGCCGAGTTCAAGAGAATGTCGGCGAAATATCGGGGGCACATGTATAAAAATGGTCCTTAAACTGGCAGTTTCCACCAATTGTAACATTTCTCTGGCGCACCAAGTTTTACATCATTTAATGCCGGATCCATAGGTTGGCTACTGAATAATTTTTAATGGTGTGAATTAAAGCGAGAACCTGAGAAAACTACATATTAAATTGAGGTCGCATGTATATTGTTGTGGGAACAAAAATCATTATAGCCAGCAACATCATGGGATATATGGAGATTTAATACTTGGATGTCACTTTTTGAAGATTAAAAATGCATTCGCTTGTAAATATAAGAGAATATATTGGTCTAACAATATTTACCTTGTAAACCAGTGCATTCTCTTATACGTGTATATACAAGGCTCCCTATGGGAGACTCGTATATATATAAGAGAATTCACTGGCACAGGATCTTCAATGCTGCACCAGCGCACCTCCCATCATGAAAGGGTTAAAAATATGTCTGAAAGTGCATGGCTCACATCTGCTCATGGTTAGTAGGTCTATGGTCATGCTATGGGGAATGGCATCAAAGACATGCAGTTATAATTAAATTCAGGTTGTGACACAGTTCTGGTTAAAACTCTGGACAACTATCTCAGTACCGACTTTGGAGAATTGTGGGGGGGGGGGTATCCATTACCACCAGCAAGCTTTAGCTCTGTGTCACTTTATATAACTTGGGCATTGAATGCATGCAGTACGACGCAACAGTGCACAAAACAGATTTACAAATGACAGATACATGTATATCCACCCTGCTTCAACCTGGTGTTAACTGTTGAAATTCTTGGAAATAGGTACTTCTATTTAACTTGCTAGGTATTATTGGTCAATTATGGACTCTTCTCGTATGCTTTTCGTGTTTCGAAATTAGATGTCGTAATCTCTAATTTTTGTGTGAAATTTTCAATGTGACAGACAATGTTTATAGTGCTATTCGGTGAATCTACAACAGTATGGGCATTCTGACAATTGCCTGAATGACTGCATCACTAGATGTTGTGACTGGGTGACACTGATGTTATACTTGCTGGTGTTAATGGATACATCCCCCCCCCCAAATTCTCCAGACTCAGCACTGCGATAGCTGTCGAGTCTGTTTTAACCAGAACTAGATGTGTCAGTCCTGGTAACAGCTAATAGTCACAACATCAACATTTTGAAACAAATATTTATTCAAGAAAAATATAAAATATTCCAGAGTATTTTACATAAAGTTCATATTAATTTAAAACATAATACATATCACTTTGAGGCAACAATCAACAAATGATGAGCAATCTTAAGAGGATAAATAATATACTTATAAAGACAAAGTCAAATTTGTAAAAATATTTTGAGTGGATCTGTAGTTGCAATTGTTTTGAGCCAGATAGTATTTATTGAATCTCTTAGGGAAGGGAGAGAATCTTGGAAAATTCCATCTTATAATGTGAGTTATTGGATGGATGCATATCTTATAGGCTTGCCGCGATTTTGGGAATAATCGAACAATCGTCAGTGGTGCCGATTAATCGATTTTCATTTTGAAAATCGACTTTTTTAGTTCAAATAACAATGCATATTATACAACAACACAAGAACGCTGGCATACAGCGTATTTGCAAGAACTTATCTCAACTTAAGAGGCAATATTTTGCACCATATTTACAGCACTAATCTAACCCAGAAACCCACTCACGCAAACATTTGTGACAATGTAACTTCAGTTGCGGCGTCTTTTGAGGTCAGGCCGACAGAGTAATCTAGTTCCGTCTTGGTTTCACGTCACAGCGTTTTTTCTTTTAATGTGCCGACGCATGTGTATACTCCGCGGCATGCGTGATAGCAGATGTTCAGCGGTCACATGCTATTCCGCTTTTGAGAGATTCCCGACTTTGAATTAAGGCACGATCCCGAACTTTAAATTCAATTAATGCACGATCCCAAATTCGCGAACAGTCTCACGAAGCACGTGGCTCGACGAGAGTTGGGAGTATTTTTCCTATTTTTTTCGTTCAATTTGTTTAATCAAAATGATTTCTGAATCTGCTAAGTGTTTACATAAAGCTCATAAACTACGAGTAATTATTTTGTTTTTATTGTTTAATAGAGGCCCAGCATTTGAATTTATATGGGAGAAAATTCTCAGAACTAATGCCCTTCATTTCCGACGTGCGGGAGTTATACTTACCATCTTACATTTACCAGACGTCCCTCTTAATAGTCTCTTTTTTGGCATCTATTTACTACAAATTAAATCTCTATTTGAGATTTAATTTCATGGGTAGAAAAATCGATTAATCGTTGATTATAGCCACCGATTAATCGATTTTGAAAATCCAAAATCGCGACAAGCCTAATATCTTATAACACATGTCATCAATAAAACTGTATATTATAAGTTACTCCATATAGAAATGCTGAGAATTAAACGTTATGTAGGCCTTAAAGGGACGGGTGGCGTTTGTTGTAGGTTAAATTTAGAAATAACATTTATCAAATTATAATAATTTCCTCTAGATTATACAAATAGTACAACATAATGATGATATGAATGCGATATTATTCACAAAACATGCTTTGTGTCAGAGAAAATGCAGGTCGAGTGTTCTTTAGTTTCTCGCTAAAAGCGCAGTGAATTGATTATAAGCAGAGTCACGATATTGCGTCATTTCCTTATTTAGATTCGCGCGCATTATAAGTCGGTTGTAAAAGCCCTAATTTGGTGCGTCTATAACTTACAACTGACAATATTATCGTAGTAAATTCCTAAATACCATATATAGGTTAGGAGAAAAAACTAACTGGATTGAAAAATATTCACCTCTTTGCAAGAATAATTATATTAAATACACGTTTTCTGTCTGATTATTTCTCAAGCATGAAGTAATGTGGATTAGCTGGATTTTAAACTGACACTGGGTAGAATGGGTCGATTAAAATATGGTGTGATTTGAATGCGATTGTTGATGGTGCCAATAATTTTATCTTCGCCTTCCACCACGCAACGGAACATTTTCACTGGATAATCTGGTAGTTCTGTGTGTTTGTCTATAAATAAATGGTTTTGTAATGTTTTTTGATGTTCGTTTACATAACAAAGTGTACAAACGTGACAATAACATGCACGGTATGTGATATATATATGATTGGTATAAGAACAACATATATCTATTATATAATATTCTTTCTGTTTATGGTGGTTTTAGCGGATGTGACTATTTTAACAGCTATACCCACCATGAAGGCCGCCCCTGTTTTTAATATTTTTTCATTGCTTTAAATTTAGAAAAATTCAAAATTGACATGGAAATTGCCACAATCAGCCTTCTATGCCTTAGCAATATTATACAATTATCACATTGTTTCGATGTTGACATGAGGAATTGTCAACCCGAGGAAGTCAGTATTCACCAAGGCCGTAGGCCGAGATCAATATTGACTTCCAAGGGCTGACAATTCCTCGTGTCAACCAAGAAACTATGCGATAAATGTTTTATTACATGAAACACGCTTTGATTGGACAAGACATTGTGATGTTGAGTGTCGCTGGGAAAACCTGAATTATTTTCAGGTCTGATAATAAGTTATGTTAACCCCTGAAGTATATGACGTCAATCAGAATGGTTATTAACCTGTTTTTTAATTAATGAGGTGAATATTGCTAGATATCTCACTTTTTTCGTTACAGTTTAACATAGGAATTGGGGAAAGAAACTTATGATCATATAATAAAAGTTCTTAATCTTTTGATTTGGCTTTCAAGATTGTCATACAACATCACATTTCAGCCATGGAAATGAATGTGCCATATTTTGAAATCCCTCCATATGATGTGTTGTTGCACAATGTTGACGTGTCAGTGTAAAAAAAAGATAAGAAAATGAAACAGGTGACCATGAAGCTACGGTTGTTGCAGCTATACAGATATATATTATACAGTATTTATGTTATGAAGATAAATTGAGTTCTGTCTAGGTTAGTGAGCAATGTTGGCTATTGAATGCAGGAAAAAAGTACCTACAGTACTCAGGACTTCTACTTCTATTAAAATTTATAAATAACAAAAAGGATTTGGGAAGATGATAGTCATAATGTGTAGAATGGAATGAGCATTTATATGATACCACATACATACATGTAACAACAGGTTTTAGTTAATCACTGGGTAACTCGGTGTGAGAAAATATCACTGAATTGGTCACCCCCACCAGTTTTCATTGATCCTGTTAAGGTACCCAAGTTGCAGAAAATATGTGATTAAATTGATATTTAACACCCTGCTGAGGTGTTCACAATCAAATATTTCTTTAAAGGTTTATAAAATCTCATTTGTAACTACTGTTTCCAGGTTTTTAGCACCACTTTGTCAATGCAACTTAAAATTAAAATGTGTTCCTGTTATAACCCGTTGTTACCTTAGATTGTATTATACAAAACAAATCAAAATGACCATTCAATAAAGTGAGGAAATCTCTTTATTTTTCCGATTTGATGAACCTGGGTATTTTTATTACAATATTTCCCAACCTGGGTATCTTTGTTCCAATTTCCAAAGACTGGTTGCTGATCAACTCAGCGATAATATATACACAGAGCAATGAGAGTGTGTGAAGAGATTTGTCGATACAGGCACAAGTGATAGTGCTGAAACAGCCTCGAGTTCTATCCTTCCATGATGGCACAACTGCTGCATAGACAAACCCATTCACACATGTGGTCGTTCTGTGTTTATTACACTCAACCCATCCTAGAATCCTTCAATGAAAAATAAAGACTTCCCATGTTGATTCAAAAAGAGACAAGGCTTGTCTTGTCATGTGTGCTTTCATTTTATAGTTCCAGTTTCATGGTCGAGGCGAACGTCATTAGCATCATGTGACGTTGACATCGTCTGATTCCACACATGTATGTGAAATTGCTTAAAAAAGATGACACAGCCTAATATGATGGAAAAGTGTGTTTTTCAGGAACAGACATGTAATAATCAGTGTTCTTCTGTTTTCTGATATCAAGATAAACAACAACAGGCTTTAGTTGATCATTTGATGTGAACTAAAATATGTGGTCTCTCTTCCTTGACAACACTTACAATAGCAGCATTTTTTATGAAGCCATATCTGTATGGCTGAATAGAGCCATATTTAAGCCCATGTGGTGTATGTTTTTTTGGTCCCAAAATTTAATTGTGTGTTTAAACTCGGATATGACCCTTCCCAGTATGTTTTTCCATGATGGAAGTCCGATATTTTGAATTTAAAATAGAGTGGAATTCTCTATGGGAGACTCGCATATATAAGAGAATGCACTGGCACATGATCTTTAATGCAGCACCAGCACATGAAAGAGTTAAATGGCAACTGTACTCTAAATACCAGTATATGGACATGTTATTCTAATTCTGTTATTCTTGATTATTATTTATGCCCCTGAATAAATAGAAATGTATTTAAAGGGAAGGGGACCATATGTAAAATATTTGGTGTTCCTTAGTTTTTTATGTCACATATCAGAAATTTTAGTTAAACATTTGTAAACTTTATGGAACTTTCTGCATGGCTCCTTCTGAATGCTGACTAGTGTCATAAACTCTAAGTTATTATTTCATAACATTGTTATTATATATGGAAAGATCAGGGAAGGGAGACCACAACTTTAACCCTTCCTATACTAAATAAATTCTCCCATTAAGTTATAAAAGTAGAGATGAGAATGGTCTGTTATTCATCTGGTTCAGGAAATATAAGCATTAATCCGATGACAGGAAAACAAACCAGATACTACAAGTTCATATTCATTGGTGGGAAATGTTCAGATGATAAGTTCAAGAAATGCCATATTTTGAACTTATTACATGAACATTTCATAAGGGAACTACATATACTCGTCAATGAGTATTTATTAAAGAAAGGGTTAATATTCGGTGTTCCTGTGTGTCTCACAGTTTTATGACATCACACTTATAACCAAGCCTGCAAATACTGTGTCTGTCATTGAGGTCCCCAGAGGGTGATCTTAGTGATGCTATCCCGCACAGCAGGCTAGCATCACCAAATTCACCCTCTGGGGACCTCTTAGGTCTCATCTGGGAAGAATCTATGGTCTCAACTGGGGAATTTCAATCAGATCATACAGGTAGGTCTCTCATAGCAGTTGAGGCCTAAGCAGAATGAGGTTCAGAGGGTGAATTTGGTGATGCTAGCCAGCCATGCAGAATAACATCACTAAATTCATCCTCCAGGGACCTCATTCTGAAAATAACAGACACGCTATTTGCAGGCTTGCTTACTTGCTTATAACAACGGTTAATTGACCACTGGGTAACTTGATGTGACTTCATATATTGCATTCTTATCTTTTCTGTTCTTCACACATAAAAAGAATCCTCCGAATATTATCAAGATCGCAGGTAAACCAAGTCCAGCAGAAATAATGGCTATTATCATCACAGATATCTTATCGGCTGGTGGTGTTCCATATCCTAGGGTACCAGTCCTGAAAAATATTTAAGATAATTTTTGTTTATCACAGTTATCTTATAGACTTAGAACTGGTGTTATATATCCAAGGGTATCAGTCCTGAAAAAAATTGATATATTATCACAAAAATCTTATTGACTGATGGCGTTCTTTTTCCTAGGGTACCAGTCCTGAAGAAAATAGATAGCGTCACTAAATTCACCGACTGTGGACCAACTAAATTCAGGCTTTTTCCAAATCCAAGGGTGCCAGTCCTAAAAAAAATTTATTAGTCACCACAGTTTTTATTTTTATTGAAATTAGAAAGGCATGTAACATTGAATAAGTCGAAAGATCAATTATGGCACAAATTTGTTGCGATGTTCTCCCCTTAAATATTGAAACATGGAGTTATAATGAGGAAGATTCCAGTAAATGATTTTCTTCCATATGTAATTCTGGCCAAGTGGAAAATGAAATACACTTTCTCCTTAAAGTAATGTGAAATAAGTCTGTCATATAAATTGAATACAGTGACTCGTTAACAAAATAATTCTCGTTTGTTTATTAGTAATTTATTTGGCGGACTGTTTGTTCAAAATTTTTATGAAAGGGTAAATCCATTGAATTTGTTGTTGAGTTGTTCGACAATAATACTTCAATGATGCATTCATCAAATGGGTGTAGTGTCTGAGTATATATCAATTTGAAGTAGTGAGAAATAAGCACATAATATGTCTTTAACTGTCAAGTTACTAAAGTCATGTCATTTGCTTCGATTGAATTATGTCTGGTATAATTTAGTGATGTCGGCTTACTTATTTGACTAATTACTTTATATCCTCTTCAGGTAGCTAAATTTCTCCATAGCACTTATAAAAAAAGACATCAAATTATGAGCAAAGCATTTCTTATCCCATGAATGTGCACAACAGTTTTTCATTATCAAGAACATACAATTAGAATATATTTGCTAAGAAATATTAATAGAAGTTCCTGTTTTCGTTTTCTTTTTGGGAAATGCAGGTTGAGACAAGGTGAAATCCTTTAGGGGATAGTGGAAAGGGAGTAATCCACATATACATAGCTAGAATCAAATGTACCAGATTTATGTGGAGGCACAGATTCAGTATGAGTGTTCATTGCTTCAAATGTGTTTGCTTCAGTGAGCGTGAACAAATTCTCATTTCTTATCGAAATGGCCATGTATCAATCAGAATGGCACATTGAGATGTCACTCAACTCAGATCAAGCTTGAAAATTGGTCCATTTCAGGGTTAAAACCCGCACCAATCTCATCTTATCCACGACCCAACCACCTCGGCTATGAGGAAATCCTTGAAAGGAAGACCTTTCATTGAGAGTTATATACAGTAATGCCATAAGTAATTGACTCCTTAACCACAGCAAAATTATGGGTAACTTTTCAGGATTTAGTCGGAAATATGGATTGTTGCATTTCATCGGAAAGCTCTCAGTAAGAACTTTCCGATGAATGGCAACAAGCCATATTTCCGACTAAATCCTGAAAAGTTACCCATAATTCTGCTGTGGTTAAGGAGTCGATTACTTAGGGCATTACTGTATATAAAGTTATAATATAACCATTATATTGGCAAATCACAATGCACTTCAAAACATTTCTCCAATAAATGTGGGCTGCAGTGTGTGCCGATGGATTCAAATTTGGATGAGAGATGTGGCCTGTAAGGTGTGCCAAAGGATTTAGCAATGCAAAGAGTAACATCCAAGTACATGTACTAGTATACCATGCTAGCAGCTAATCAAAGTTGTTTTGATAAACTGTTATTCATACACAGGCAAGCAACTGCTGATTACTTTTTAACAAACTATTAAAGGGTATTATGGAGGTATGATGATAACAAGGGAGGTTCACGATTGCTTCCTTATAGCCTTGAAACTTTTTAACTAAAAAGTTTGGCCAAATGAAATTTCTTTGGCAAATTTGGCCACCCACAGCTTGAACCCTGGTTATTAGCTCAACTTTACTTTGTAAAGTTTGAGCTATTGCCATGGCTTTGTCGTCCGTGTGTGCGTGTGTACGTAAGGCGTCAACAATGCAGGCTACAGGTTGTACCTTTGGTCGGATCATTATGAAATTTGTCATAGCTGTTGACATCAACATTTAGACCAGAATGTTTAATTTTGGGGTCATTCGGAAAATAAACATGGCCGCCAGTGGCCATCTTGGATTTCAAAATTCAATCCATTAGCACGGGCTACAGGCCATACTGTTTGTCTGATCATCATGAAATTTGTCATGGATGTTAATATTGACATGTAGATGGGAACGAGTAATTTTGGGGTCATTCGGCCTAAAAACATGGCCGCCAGCAGCCATCTTGGATTTTACTCTTTGTATGACTAAATTCTTTAGCACGGGCTACAGGTCATACTTTTAGTCTGATCATCATAAAATTTGTCAAGAATGTTAATAATGACATGTAGATGGGAACGAGTCATTTTGGGGTCATTCGGCCAAAAAACATGGCCGCCAGCAGCCATCTTGAATTTTACTCTTTGTATGACTAAATCCTTTAGCACGGGCTACAGGTCGTACATTTAGTCTGATCATCATAAAATTTGTCATGGCTGTTGAAATTGGAATGTAGATGGGAACGAGTCATTTTGGGGTCATTCGGACAAAAACATGGCGGCCAGCAGCCATCTTGCATTTAAAAATTTAATCCATTAGCACGGGCCACAGTTCGTACTGTTCGTCTGATCTTAATGAAATTTGTCATGGATGTTAATATTGACATGTAGATGGGAACGAGTAATTTTGGGGTCATTTGGCCAAAAAACATGGCCGCCAGCAGCCATCTTGGATTTTACTCTTTGTATGACTAAATTCTTTAGCACGGGCTACAGGTCGTACCTTTAGTCTGATCATCATAAAATTTGTCAGGACTGTTGAAATTGGAATGTAAATGGGAACGAGTCATTTTGGGGTCATTCGGACAAAAAACATGGCCGCCAGTGGCCATCTTGGATTTCAAAATTTAATCCATTAGCACGGGCCACAGGTCGTACTGTTCGTCTGATCATCATGAAATATGTCATGGATGTTAATTTTCACATGTAGATGGGAACGAGTAATTTTGGGGTCATTCGGCCAAAAAACATGGCCGCCAGCAGCCATCATGGATTTTACTCTTTGTATGACTAAATTCTTTAGGACGGGCTGCAGGTCGTACCTTTAGTCTGATCATCATAAAATTTGTCATGGATATTAACAATGACATGTAGATGGGAACGAGTAATTTTGGGGTCATTTGGCCAAAAAACATGGTCGCCATCAGCCATCTTGGATTTTACTCTTTGTATGACTAAATTCTTTAGCACGGGCTACAGGTCCTACTTTTAGTCTGATCATCATAAAATTTGTCATGAATGTTAATAATGACATGTAGATGGGAACGAGTCATTTTGGGGTCATTCGGCCAAAAAACATGGCCGCCAGCAACCATCTTGGATTTTACTCTTTGTATGACTAAATCCTTTAGCACGGGCTACATGTCGTACCTTTAGTCTGATCATCATAAAATTTGTCATGACTGTTGAAATTGGAATGTAAATGGGAACGAGTCATTTTGGGGTCATTCGGACAAAAAACATGGCCGCTAGTGGCCATCTTGGATTTCAAAATTTAATCCATTAGCACGGGCCACAGGTCGTACTGTTCATCTGATCATCATGAAATTTGTCATGGATGTTAATAATGACATGTAGATGGGAACGAGTCATTTTGGGGTCATTCGGCCAAAAAACATGGCCGCCAGCAGCCATCTTGGATTTTACTCTTTGTATGACTAAATTCTTTAGCATGGGCTACAGGTCGTACCTTTAGTCTGATCGTCATAAAATTTGTCATTGATGTTAACGATGACATGTAGATGGGAACGACTCATTTTGGGGTCATTCGGCCGAAAACATGGCCGCCAGCAGCCATCTTGGATTTTACTTTTCTCTTCATGTCTATAAACTAGTACATTGTGTATTAGACATTCAACTTTCCACATTTCTAATCGCTCCATTGACTGTAATACATAAAATTATTCCCTTTCCAAGTTGAGCTACAGTGTCATTGTTGTACTCACCAGGATGTATAATTATTCTTTGTGTACATCTTGTCACCGCCTATGCCATAAGAGATGTTTGTAGATGACATTGATAAGCTTCCATCGAACAACCTGTCACCATAGAATGCGTATACTATCCCCGCCTCTAGCGAATCATTGAGAGTGTGAGTGTTATTGAGCATATCGTAATTCTTCGTGGAAGTTTGATCTGATCGTGTTCGTGTTATATCCTGGTAACAAACAGGCTTATATTGCATATAGCCGCTCTGGTCAGCATTATTATTCTGTAGTATGACATTGTAAATCTAAAAATAAACAAAGTATTAAACAATCTTTAAATTTCACACCTCCACAGGATAAAAACAAGGGTTGCGCATATAAGATGGCTCTGATGGAGATTTTTTTGCCCATAAGAGTGAATTTGGTCAACCGAGAATCACTGAAAATGGACTAACTAAAGAACCATATCTCAGAACTATTGGCCAATACTTAGGTAATTAAAAAAAATAGGACAAACCTGGTTTTTGAAATTGGTTGACATTTGTTCAAGGTATTTTTCTGACACACTGCCAAATCCAATCATGATAAATAACCATGCAGTCTACGGAACGTTCATGTCTGACCATCTCCAGTGATTTCCGGATCCAATTGCAGTTCCTGGATTATGATGGATAATATGAGGTGCAGAAAATGGAGAAAATCTTGTTTATTTGAATAATGATAATTAATAAAAGATCCATTTATTACACGCATTCTAGAGTAATTAGTCATTTCATGACGGGAGCTATGCTGGTGCAGCATTAACGATCCTGTGCCAGTGGATATGTAACAGAATGCACTGGCTTACAAGATCAAGGTAAATATTGTTTGCAATGCATTCTCTTATACATGCGAGGTGCCCTAAGGGGTTGGTGGAATGGGACCCCTATAGCCAAGATAAAATCTCATGTCCATCAACCAACTGTGAATATGATCTATTATCAGTAAATCAGTAGTTAATTTTAGTCCAAATTCTGAATGGTTACGGCATTACAAGTTGAACAAGAGCTGGGCTGTCTCTGGGTGCATACGCCCATGTGGCATACCACCTACATATAGTATGGGCATACCTATATAACCTACGTCTGAGATACTCAGGCAGACAGACCCAGAAATCAACATGTTCCGTCAAACAAAGATGAATAACTCTATAATGGACAACCTGAACAAAACGATTGAACACTCCATTGAATGACCTCATAGTGGTGAACATCCATAACAATTAAAAAAATTTCATTGAGATCCAACAAACCTGTGGCTGAGATATCTGCTCAGATGGACAAATTTTTTTTTCTCCAGATAAACAAAGATGAATAACTCTAGAACAGAAAACCCAAGCAAAACGAATGAACACTCCATTGAATATCCGTTATGTCCTTATAGTAGTGAACATAACATAACTGTATATGGCAGAATAGCCTTATTATTAATTTTAACACACTGAGGGTAAAGGAATGTAAGGTTGTTGTCATTTGGAACTGTATATAATGGATAGTGTCGGTACTATAAATGTTGCTACAAAAACATCCAGTTAAATCTGTGGGTAAAATGAGTGTAATGAAACAGGAAATAAGAGAGCATTGCTAGGGCATGGCAAATATGCCCGTGGTAATTCCAACAAAGGGCCATAACTCTGGTGAAAATTGGCGGACGGACCCCAAATTTGAACTTTACCTGTATTTTGTGCTAGTAAACCAACATACCATATTTCATTCCAATCAGTTCAGACTTACTAAAGTTATCAACCGGACACAAAAATTGAGTGCTAATTCCAACAAAAAGGGTGGTAATTCAGGTGAAATTGGCAGGCGGAACCCTAATTCGAACTTGTCCTGTATTTTGTGCTTGTAAACCCACATACCAAAATTCAATCCATTCAGTTGAGACTGTGTAAAGTTATCATCTGGAAATTAAAACAGCGAACCATCAGATGCCCCAACGGACATCCAATAACATAATTTTTTTTTTAAACGGGCATATAAAAAGTAAACTGGTATTAATTTATTTCTATATCTGACATCACTACATTCATGAAAATATTTTTATTCCATGAAATATTACATGTACTGACATAATCATAACTAATGTGCCATAAGTCAGAACAGTGTGTTATTTGACAACGTGATCGCAGCAGCAAGACCAATCATAATCAACCACGTGGCTTTTAGCGATGTCCACTTGATATCTGTCAGAATAAGGAAAAAAGAATTATTTTCCCAAAAAATAGTCATCAGCATCAGACAACAAGCCTTGAAATAGTGTGTCTGTCATTTGCAGAATGAGGTTCCCAGAGGGTGAATTTGGTGATGCTAGCCACACTATTTCAAGGCTTGATCAGACAACAAATAAAATTATCTTTGTTTATCATTCCATATTGGATTTATTATGTGGAAGATACACAGGTGACTTAGGCTTTAAAGATGCATAATCCATATTAACGCTCTCAAATTATTATATTTTGGCTTCGGTGTAAAAATAATTTGATTCGAGTCGATCAGATATTGATGTTTTAAATCTATTATTTTTCACCACCAATCATTTTTTAGTGGCCCAGTAAAAGTCGACGAGAAGACAGCCTCAGACCATATTGCGGATGAAGATGGATAACTCTAAATTAAGTGGCTGTTTTGTGTCAGATATTTGACAACCGGCAAAACTTCGTTCAAGAAATGTTGATAAATAACAGGTTTTGGGCAATTTCATACATTATGGTAGTTGACTGTGGTTAGCATTATTTTTGGGCAATTAATCGATTCTGATAACTGAAACGGCATTTCAAAAAATGTTGTTGTTGTTGGAATCTTGATGATATGGGGACCATCAAATCAGATTGAGTACCTTTAATCTGTGGATGAGGTATGGGATTATGTTGGATGGGAAATTTGGATTATGACAAAGCATGAACATGCAAATACCTTGAATATACCAGGACAATATTCATCATCCAAGGATTTGTCATCATCAACAGACACTTTGTAAGCGGGACCATCACTTATCAGAGCAAACTCGGATGCAAATCTGGAATCTGCAAAAGCTGCAGGTATGTGGTTGATAAACATATCAAACTGGGTGATGTTATCGTTGTACTCCAAGTGTGGCAGATCACCAGGTCTGTTATCATTAGCGAATGCCTGGAACTATTAAACAGTTATCTATGAAAACCAAAATAGCATTGAGATAATATATGATATGTGATAATTATTATGTTACAATCTGTTACTTCGGTATGAATTAAATTATGTTAACTTTATCTATGAAAACCAAAATAGCATTGGAAATAATATATGTTATGAACTAATTATTATGTTACAATCTGTTACTTCGGTATGAATTAAATTACGTTAAAGTTAAATTTCAACCCCATTGTCACTAAAGTTCCTGCTGGGGTTGAATCACTGCCTTCTGTAATAGTTGAAGTTGAACCCTTTCTTTACTAAATTCAATGGATTTTCCCAATCAGTTATAAAAGTATTACATTGGAACGGTTCATTATTCATTTGGAGGGGTGTTCAGGTAATAAAAGCAGATGACAGGCAGAAAAACAAATAATACAAGAGAAGAATGATTCATATTCATTGGTGGGAAATATTCAGATAATAATTTCAACAAAACGACCGTTTGTTGAACTTATTTTCTGAACATTTCCCAAAGAAACTACTCGTCAACGAATATTTTATAGTGTAGAAAGGATTAAAATTAACATTTATATGAAGCACTGAAAAGTTAATGTGACTCCAACTTGGCGTCAAGACAATCCATTAACAAGTTGACTGCCAACTACGAGTTATCTCATATAACACCATCCTTCAGGGGTGCCACTATGAATTAACTTGTACTTTATATGGGGTCTCGTATTTCAGAACTTAATGTAAACATGATCCACCATCCTAGATAGCTCAAAAGTCGTTATGCTGTGGGTGGCACCCCTGCATCTCACGAATGAAGAGGCCCAATGGAGGTCAAAAGTAAGGTTACACTGACAAACTTGTCCACAACCCATTGTGCCATGTAAAATTGGCATTTTATGAGATGAACCACAAAGGTTCTTGACAATCTGTACTTCAGCATGACGAGATAGTTCATGTTTATGCAATTCTGAAGTAATATGATCATACATGTAAGATAGTAGATGTATGATGAAATGTTGGTACGAGATAACTTGTAGTCGGCACCCAGCACCACCCATCCAATCCTGGCATGGGCGATACGATTTTCATCTGTGCCGACAACGAGTTACATGTATCTCATAGTCAGATACAGCGTAGGGTACGGTACTCCAGCAGATCAAATCTACATGAGTGTATGATTTAGAGAAACCAACATGAATATCTGACAAAATACTCAATAGAAAACCATGGCAAAATGTGGGTATGAGATGACTTGTAGTCGAAACATAAGAAATACAAGCTCAGACAAAAATTCTGGATAATGAAAAATTGTCTAAGTTTAAAAAGTGGGATTACTCAACTAAAGACGGCGGATGAGCTCATTATCGCAGGTGCATAGGTTCACATAGTGGTAAATATCTGTGCCAAGTTTTAAAAAAAATTTATCCCAAAATTTTGGAACAATGTCGGACAAACTTTTTTGAGTCGAAAAAGGGGAATAACTCAACTAATAAAAGTTGTATGGACCTCATAATCGCAGGTACACAGGTTTCCATGGTACTAAATAACTGCCAAGTTACAAAAACATTGACAGTAATATGTAGGAATACAATCTCGGACAAATCTATTCATGTTGCGAACAATTTCTAAGTAAAAAAGGGGGATAACTCCACTAAAAAAAAGTTAGACGGACCTCATAATCTCTCATAATCGCAGATGCACAGGTTCCAATTTACTAATAAATATCTGTGCTAAACTGTGCCAAGTCTAAAAAAAATTGACAAAAAAATGTAGGAATAAAAGCTTGGAACAAAGTTGCGTTGAAGGATAGACAGACGGATGGATGGATTCTTATTTACCCCTCATAACTTATTATTCGGGGTATATTTAATCTACACAATGATATACCAGAAAACTGCCAATGACATACGAGTAATGGAAAGATGCTTCATAAAAACTGGCTAACATTGATTATCGACATGGTACTAGTATGTTCCAAAATTGCGACCATGATAGCTTAAAGCTATCATCAATAATTCAATAAGACGTTTGTTGGAGAACATATTTTGTGGGGTTATTATTTTTGTGATTTGCAGGAACAACGAAAATTTTACCATCACGATTGTACTGTTTCAGAAAATAAAATGCCTGAACTACAAGAAACTAAAGAGTTTTTCTGGCTAAGAAATCCATTATAAAGTACTTCTTCACTACCAAATCAAGTGACACCAAGCTGATCATCCTGCTGTTGTGGAAAGCAGTAGCATGGGTGAATTCAAATCGGGGATTGACTCTTTTGTTTACAGTAAGAGTTTGACTGCAAGTAAATATTTATAAATTCACTCTGGCCAAAATTAGACAAGACAGTAAAAGGTATCCACAATATTACAGGTTACATTCCAATTTTCGTGATTCATATATTCAACTAACTTTGAATGCTCTTAACTTTTAGACTACTAGTAATTTATATATACAATTGAAATAATCTCTAATTGTCCATGTCAAGTTTGATGTCAGATAATTACAGTAACTGAGAGCTTTCCGATGAATGGCAACAAGCCATATTTCCGACTAAATCCTGAAAAATTACCCATAATTCTGCTGTGGTTAAGGAGTCAATTATTTAGGGCATTACTGTATAAGCCCTGAAAACTATACTACTTACCTTAAAATAGATTGTCCCATTCTCATATTGACTCATCATATCATATGATATGTTGAATACAGCTATATTATTTTCTATATCTGAGTACATCGCAGATTTATCCCAGGTGAACATTCTGAAGTCATGGATATTCCAGCTTGTAGAATTTGATGTGTAAGACCCCATATCCGCTGAATCTGAAGTGTCGTTGTATTCATAAAGCTGAAAAACAAGCAATCAACTCATAGAATCAAAACTATTTAGGCCACTTTTAGTTGGTTTATGGATAACTATTTTTAACCCTTTCTTCAAATCGAATTTTAAATGGAAAAGTGCTATGCCTACCAGCACACTGACCCTTACTTTGAACCAAAAAGGTTTATGGCCATACAACGTACAATGTAGCTCTGATATCATATTAGTTTGTGACAAAATTCACTAACCTTAGTAAAAACTTTTCCATAGGAATACAAAACATGGCTACCAGTGAGTTTGATTGAATTCTTTATTTTCTCCTTTTCTTTTGAAAGGAGATTATCCCAGTTAATCTCTAAATTTGCTTTGTCATCACTGGTTCGAACAATTAGCGCTGTTGGTACACCGATAGTGCTGTATAGGTAATGAAGCGTGTCGGTCTTTCCTACAGCTTTTGTATAGACCAAGTTAGCGAATGTTCCATTTACTCCTACAGTACATTCGGTGTGATTACAGCCAGGGTTGACTTCTGTTGTGAGCTAGAAGAAAAAAGAAGAAATTAACAAAAAAATGCCAGTGCCGATGACACTGTATTCTCAGGCGCCTAATAATAGTGTCAGCACGATTATTAATTTTGGAGAAAATTCCCAATGATCCAGTGAATGATCATTATTATTTGGCATTCAGACATAGATGGTAATTGCCATCACTATTATTAATTGTAGCCTAACTCTTCATCCATCACTATTATTAGGCCATCACAATTATTAGGAACCTGAGAGTAGCTCAACTTGGAGAGGGGATAATTATGTCATACATTTAATAGTCAATGGAGCGATAAGGAATATGGAAAGTTTAAATGTTTAACTTTAAGTAATACCAGAATTCAACCCGAACACCCATATGAAGTTTGGGATCAGTCATCAACTGGACGAAAAATGTTGGCAGCAGGGCATGCTGAAGTACTAGTATTTAGTGATACACACTACAAAGAGTAAAATCCCAGATGACTGCAGCCAAGGACATTTTTGATAGAATATCATTCAAATTTGATAGATCACATCTAGAAGTAACCCTGAACATGCCTGTAAAATTAAATAAAATTTTTCCTAATAATTGTTGGATGCAGTGTGTGCTGATGGATTAAAATGTGAAATCTAAGATGGCTGCTAGCGGCCATGTTTTGTTAAAGAAATTTGAAAAAATGTTATGGTTGCCATCTAGTGGTCACCCCATTATCCATATGTAGTTCAGTGATGATTGGAAAAGGGATGTGGTCTGTATGGGTGTCAAAGGATTTAGTCATGCAAAGAATAAAATTAAAGATGGCTGCCATGTTTTTCATTGAAAATCATTCAAAAATCCAGTTGTCACAACATTTCTCCAATAAATGGGGGCTGCAGGGTGTGCCGAAAGATTAAAATTTGAAATCCAAGATGGCTGCTGGCGGCCATATACATGTATTTCAATGAATTTCAGAAAAAAATCAAATGGTTCCCATCTAGAGGTCACCCTGAAGATCCATTTGAAGTTTGGTGATGATCACATCAGGGATGTGGCCTGTAGTGTGTGCAAAATTGTTGATGGACACACTGCAAATGGACTCACACCAACCAATGGCAATAGCTCAAACTTGACTTTGTCAAGTTGAGTTAATATAAGAATAGAATTGGATGTTGAGTTCAATGAATCATGGATTCAAGTTGGCCTGACAGTTTTATGGATGGAACACCTTCACATTCAGACTCCATGAAACACAAGCAAATCAACATCCACTTCTGAAATAAAAAGTTTCCTAGTAAAAT
Organism: Siphonodentalium dalli; assembly: GCA_032622095.1. Lineage (NCBI taxonomy): Eukaryota > Metazoa > Mollusca > Scaphopoda > Gadilida > Siphonodentaliidae > Siphonodentalium > Siphonodentalium dalli. The sequence continues at coordinate 186,837,892 of CP136063.1, read as the reverse complement.
ATGTTTTGCAGCATTTTGCGCAGGCTATATATGCGCCAGCATGGTGCTGAAAGGATTCATTGGCCAAAATAAATCATTCACAATACCAAATGACCACAAAATTCTGGAAAAAACAAGTTTCCATGTGGTCCGAACTTGTCATCAGAAAAAAAATTGACACTCCCCCTAATATACTGTACACCTATCGGAATAAATATTATGTGGAATTAATCTGTGGGTCGGGTAGGGGAATATGTTGTATGGAAATTTGGGGGAGGGGAAGTTAAGGAACCCTAAAAGGGATGCTGATTTGGTCACTCTCACTCTGTGGTAAAGGAACCCACGTTTATGAAAATTGTGATAAAGGTACCCAGGTTGTAGGGCCACGAATCAGAAAATTGGCAGTCAAATCGAATCTCGAATCGGATGTCCGATGTCAACATCGAATCCGAATTGAATCTGGACAAGCACCGGGCGGAGAAAATCATAGCTGACCATCGGATATCCTTTTAATTATTGTTCACTTGTTTGTCGTAAAAGCTGAGACTTTTTTCAAATATGAACCAAGACAGAGTTCACAAACGTTTTGCGACTGACATCGTTCACATTATTATTTCCGATTGAAAATTGTAACTTTGTATCCCTTAATATAACATGTGACATATACGTCATCTGAGCATAGACTTTGACCACTATAAAATGAATAAATACTAACTCGTAAAATTAAATGCTCTTTATTTGAATTATGGTGAATATACGGGACACTCGGAGCATATATATAAAAAAAATAAAAAACATCGTGGACACGCTCCCGTATAAAGTTCACATGACGGCTCGTGTTTTTATAAGCTTGATTTTTTACACGACAGTGTTATCTACCCCGCTCAAAAACTTTCCAAACAGCACTTATGACAATTAAATCACAAGTGAAGATAACTCACCTGGCGGTGACAATACACCATGTATACACAATGTTATTGACATGCCCGGCAGTAATTCCATTACACTCACGCGTTCATGTCGATTCCGCATTTTACATCGCCACTCAGCTGACGTCATATAGGTAGACACAATTAACTCCGATTCCGTGTTTTTAATTAGTCCATCATTTGACGTCATATATATCTCGGCTTATTTATTAAGCAATTGTTATGGGATTTGGTCATTGTGATCATAATAGGGCTGGCTTTCCGATAGTGACATATGATATCGGTGCGTATAAAAGCCGAACATAACCGAACACAAGTCCAAATAATGGGAAATATAACGAATAAAGTTCATAGGCGTGTGTATTCATGTTCACACTATTAATATACGAAGTTTGGTGGAGTTCGGGCCAATAATAAGTGTTTTATTCGATATTTTGTAAAACGCGTTCAGTATTCGGCATAGAAAAGCCGAACACAAGCTTCTCTCGTGGATTAGTCTATAACGGCTGTCTAGCTAGGTGATAATTAATATCAGATATATGGTCACTAAGCCGAAAGGCTTTAATTGTTGTTGGTGGCGGTCTCTCACATATTGTAGTTCAGTGTTTTGACAGTTAGTTGCAATCAGTATTTGATGGCGCCTACTATTATAGAAACAACATGCTTTTGGTGGGCCCCGCCATGAAAGACAACGTACGATTGTAAAAACAATATTTGAGTGACAAGAAAGTGAGTTCATGGTGCAATATCCGAGAAGTTCTATATAAGAATGTGGTATGATATTATTTGGCAAATCACAATCTCAGAAGTATTTGGCATTCTGATCACAGGTCTGAAAATTCTACAATGCCTAATTCCAAATTGATTTACCCATGTGGTGTTTGTTCCCAGGAATGTCACGAGATACGCAGCATCGGCTGCGATATGTGTGACCGATGGTTTCATGTAGAGTGCCAGCAATTGAAAATCAATGACTTTTTACTAAGTCATCGCTTGGTGACCAATTTAATTTATGCCAGAATCTTCGGCAAATTTCGACTGACGGACGTTTGACGATACCGAAAACCGCGGCTATTGCCAAGAAGCCATGTCAGACTAAAAGAGTAAAGGCATGCAAAACTAGATCAATCAACCCTAGCAAGCGTCAAAAGGTATCTTGGCGCAAACTAATTATTCCTTTGATATCACATTCCTGTCATATCAGGCACATTTTTGAAAACGATCTTAAATTCCTGCATATCAGACTTTTAAAAAGATACAATACGAAATGCTCTTTATTCGTATTCAGGTAACATTTTAGTGAGAATGCAGACAAAAATGGACAACAAAACACGTTTTTTCTCGCGAATTAAACCTGCCAGCGGATAATCTAATCCATGAGACAGAAGTTTGTGTTCGGCTTTTCTATGCCAAACACAAACGCGTTATACAAAACACCCAACAAAACACTCATTATTGAACCAAACTCCACCAAACTTCGTATAGTAATAGTATGAACGTGAATACATATGCCTATGAACTTTACAAGGTGGTCTTATATTTAGTAGACTGTATATAGAGTTATATATCTCAAACGCCACATCTATGCATATCTATGTGTTAATTAATTACCGGTGACTGAGTGTCGAACATAAACTTGTGTTCGGCTTTTCTATGCCGAACACTAAACGCGTTTTACAAAATATCGAATAAAACACTTATTATTGGCCCGAACTCCACCAAAGTTCGTATAGTAATAGTGTGAACATGAATACATATGCCTATGAACTTTATTCGTGAAATGTCCCATTATTTGGACTTGTGTTCGGTTATGTTCGGCTTTTATGAGCTCCCTATGATATAGTGTTTTGTTGTATTCATCAGGATAACAATTTTAATCCTTTAACAACGAAAGTGCCTTGGAACTGATCCCGTCAAACACGGATCAATTTGGAAACTCATTCTTTCCAAGAACATATTTGACTGGAAGTTGGATTAACCATCTGGACGACACCACAGTCAACGCTGCCGACTTAGAAGTTAGAACTTAGATACATTCAAGTCGGCCCTGGGAGAACATCCCTAGCGCTCCTCCCACCGTCCTGCAAAAGCCAGATTTGGTCACTACTGCTAAGGACGTACCATATACAGATACTGAATGTAATGACTGCTGAGTTCGCTGTGAGTGTGAAATGTGAAGTGATATGAATCTGAATCCTGATTGAAAATTGAAATTTGATATTGAATTTGCAAAAACATTAAACAAAAATTAATTGAGGCAAAATTAGAAAACTAAATAACTCTAAAATAAACGAAGAACAACGTTTTCATTGAATACAAACCGTTCTGCCTTCGATATACGCAAGATAAAGGCACAATAAGAAAAATAAAGCATGGATCCTAAACAAAATCTTCTGATAGTCTTCCATTTTAGCGTCACATGATCAACTGTCGCAGTAGATCACGTGATAACACACTTTTTACACAGAAAATTATATTTTTAAATGGGGTAAAAATTATTTTATTCCGACATGTTCCCTGATTCCGATAACCGAAGATAGCCAAATTTTATTATATTATCTATTTATCTGTCCAACTGTAATATTAAGGTTGTTTACATGAAACGTCAGTTTCGACTCATACAATTGTATCTTCGACAGAAAATTGTTCACCCCTAGATGAAAAATAGAACCATCTAGTTGGGAAATCCCCAATTAAAGGGAAGACAACTCCTTGCATAAAGTGCGAAAATAGGAGATATTAACTGAAACTTGTTGGGTAATAATTTGATCTTGTCTCCTACTCCGATTGAACGTTACGGTGTGTTTTTCAACATATCATCACATGTGATTATTTTACATATCTCTGTGTTAGTTGTTAAAATTAATTGCATGTGTTTCTATTCTGTAGTAGGGCCTACTGTGTAGATGACACTAGGGCCCTGCGAATATTCGGAAATTTATCAGATCCCAACTAACTTCTTATACTAGTTATAGCCAGTACTATTGAGTCTAGATTCCGATACTAGTCGATACTAACACCTACTAACACTAGTACTCGTTGATGAACATTTGAGCTGACTCAGTAGATATCCAAGACAATAGATATTCCGATTCTAGCTGTAGCTTACACCAACGATTTGTTAGTACTATATGTATATGTCAATACCACCAGGGTCCCCCAGGCTCAAATCAATATCCATGGCGAACGCACTGAAGAACAGGGTACTAACCACCAACACAACTATCACTCGAGATGGACCAGCAAGAGCAGTTGCCACCATCCAGACGCGACGCTCTGCGGCGACATCAAGCAGCTCAGGAGTACCTACTATACATCTCATGAGATGAGGGACTATGAGCTGAACCAACATAAGACCCTATCCAAGGTACGACAGGCATGTGAGAGGCCATTTATAAACATAATTCCGAGGGACCATGGGAAACAACTGAAAATCGAATGCAGTGCTGGCTGTTATAACCTCCTCAAAACTGAATTACAGTCAATTAGTTTTTCCAGCGCCGAATTCACCCAGAAGCACAACTTCATCGCGGAACAACGCACCGTCCTAGATAGAAGAGGATCCACCCCTGAAACCATCATCACAGCAAAAAACATCCTGGCTAGCGGCAGTGCAGAAATTTACTATTAACATGTACAACACCACATGCTCGATACTAATAAATGGACGAAATATCTCCTTATTCCATGACGACATCCTCCCAGAAATAGTGGACAGAGTCAAAACCCATCCGGACATGAAACAATTAGATCGACACATTGCTGCTCTGATCGACCACTGCATTGAGAAGAGTGTCGCCCAACCGAACACCAGCACCACCATGGTATGTGCACAAAATGGTGCCATACTAGACACCACTTCCATGTCTGAGCCGACAGAAGAAGACCAATACACTACATGCCCGCACTGTGAGGAAGAAGTGGACGACGGTATCCAGTGTGGGGCCTGCACACACTGGTACCACTACACATGCGAAAACATCGACAGGACCATGGAGCAGTTCTATTAAGATGACGAGACCACGTACAGCTGCCTCTCGTGCAGACATCTTACACTCACAGATGTCACAGATAAAGACCTTACAGAGCTGAAAAGTACAACGCAGCCCACGAATACCGAAGCAGACACCGCACTACAGAATATAAATCGTAAAGAAATCACTGAGCCACCACAACAAACAGAACATCCTACACTCGCAGATGAAGATAATACAGAGCTGAAAAGTACGACAACACGACCCTCACATACCGAGGCAAACACCGCACTACATAATATAAACCGTGATGAGATCACTGAGCCACCACAACAAACAGAACCCAGTTCACAAGACAAACCTAATGACGATAACTCAGCACCACCTGACATTCTAACCAAACAGAAGAAAGAGAAGCCAATCAAAACAAAACCTAAACGAAATGATAAAGAAGACGACAACCAGACACCCCTACAACTACGATTAGCACAGTCAGTAATCATTGGCTTGGAAACGAAGGTGAAAGACCTAGAAGATTCTAACCGAATCCTAAGGATGCAAGCCACATACACAACAGCAACCGATAGCGGTCACTACAATCATAACGTACAGCGGACAGCATCTGACATCCAAGACATACAACAGCACATGCAACGGCTCGAGATGGACCAGTTAAGAATTCGACTAAGCATGCTGGAAATGCAAATGAGCCAAAATATCATGCAAATACCACGTCAACCGTTAACTACGCCACAACAGACAATGACGCCTAAATACCCAACAACTCAACAACCATATGCTGCACCGGCAACTTCGTACACCCAACATCCTCCACCACCAACATCGAACAACCTACAAGATCCCCCACAACCAGATACAAGATGGACGCTCGGCACATTCATCACCGATCAAGTGAACTTCCATCAGCCACAACACCCGACACAACAAAACACATATCCTCCGAATATACATCCAACTCATCAAACCTTCTACCAACCGACACCACGATCGAGACAACCACCACTAACTTCGCAACTGAAGTATAAAGCGCTACCGAAACAAAACCCACGGTTTCATCAATGGACGAAACACACAACAAGCAACAAGCCACCAGGCCCACCACCTAGACGACGACCCAATGTACCACCCAACCACCAGAGACATTCAACCCTGAAAAAAGTTGCCTTCAACGACGAGCGACAGGGCATCCTTCCGATCTCCCAAAACATCACCAACGTGACATCCGCTCAGACCACTGACCAGTCTTTTTTAGGGCAAGGCCGGGCCAAACAACACTGGGGATAGCAAACCACTCACTATAAGAACCATGAATGTCAGGAATCCGAATGCACAGAGCAATAAGACCTACCTGCAGGAACTTCTGAAATCCACCGACATCCTCTGCATTCAAGAGCACTGGCTCTTCCAATTTCAACTGAAACACTTGTCCGAACTCTCGGAAAAACATTCTTACCATGCAAAAGCTGTTGACACCAACGATCCGATTCATCCGTCACAAGTACCAAGAGGGTACGGAGGCGTTGCATTCTTATACAACAACAAACTAGATCTGAAATACAAGAAGCATGAAGATGGAAGCAACAGAACTGTTGTGCTTGAAATCCTCTCAACTCCACCGATCTGCATAATCTGCACATATTTGCCATCTAGAGGAACATCAACGAAAAACTAATTCATCTCGACACTCGACGAAATATCTGAAATCGGTAAAAAGTTCATGCCAACACACATCACCCTCCTATGTGGAGATTTCAACGCCTCGCTACGCAACAGGTCAGGAAATGAAAGGGATCCTTTACTCACCCGCCTCCAGCAAGAAATGCAACTACAGACACTCCAAACGGGAAAACCAACATTCCACCACGAAAATGGCAAAGACACGTCAGAGATTGATTACATACTGTTCAACAACATTGCAGCGAAGCACATCACCCGAGTAGAAGCAGAAGACGAACACGAAACGAACACCTCCGGCCATACACCAGTATTGTCGTCACTCACGATATCCACCACAGAGAAAAAACAACGCATCGCCATCCAGCCAAAACCAAAATGGAACCAATGCGACTAACAACTCTACATCGCAACCATCAAAGACAACCTACTTCCACCTCCAACTTCACCCACAACTGAAGCGGATACATTATTTCAATTCCATCACCTAACCGCCACGTTACAGAAAGCGACCAGTGCAAGCACCCCAGTTACAAACATGAGATTGTTGTGAAACCAAAGCAACCGAAGCCATGGAGCGCTGAAATTAAGCATGCTGTGGATAACAACAGAAAAGCACTGTGGACCTGGAAAGAAGCTGGGAGACCAGCACATCCGAACCCGATGTACATCAAAATGAGGAAGAAGAAGAAACGATTGAGCAAATTGTTCCGGCAAGAGGCAGCGAAATGACGACGCGAATGTCTCGAGGAAATCATGTCGGCGTCTGGAGACCCAAAATCATTCCATCGTCTAGTCAGCATGCAAAGGAAAACTTCAGCCGATCCTATAACCGAACTCGTAGTGGACAACAGCACCCTATCAACTACCGAGGACATCCTGGATGGCTGGAAGAAGCACTTTGCTGGGCTAGCAACTCCTTCGGACAATCCGAACTTTGATACAGCGCACAAGACACGTATCGAAATGGACCTGCCCTTCATCGAACAATTATGCTCAACCGAGCAGCGGTACGAAGTGATGTAGTCGACCACAACCTCCTACTAAGCAAACTCTTCCATGACGGCGTTCGAGGAAAGGAGTGGACACTCATACAAAATCTTTATGATGGTGCCACGTCGAAGGTCAAATGGAACGGGCAGCTGTCGAACTTCTTCAAGATACAACTTGGTGTCCGGCAAGTAGGCGTGCTCTCCTCATTACATTATAAACACTTCAACAACCCTCTACTATTGGACCTAGAAGACAAATACACCGGAGCAACAATCGGAACCATACAAATCCCACACATTACATGTGCAGACGACATCGCTCTCCTGGCTCACAACTCCGCAGACATGCAACGAATGCTAACTAGGGTAGAAACCTACTCCAGTTCAGAACGGTATGGGATTAACCCGGAAAAGAGTGCGGTCATCAAATACCCTCAGAAGAAAACAGAACCACAACATCCACTCTCCCTATTCAACAACACTATCAACTCACCTCCAGTCGTAAAACATCTCGGCATCGACAGGAACCGTGACAACTCCGTAGACGTCGACACGAAGATAAACTCCTGCAGAAGATGTGCCTACTCACTCGTGGGAGTAGGCCTACATGGGAAAACCGGCGTCACACAACATCTGAAAGCCCAATTCTGGTCGCTCTACGTCATCCCGAGAGTTACATACGGACTGGAAGTGCTTCATATCAATACCACGCAAATGAAAAAACTTGAGTCACAACAAATCAGCATGCTTCGTCAGATGCAGCACGTCCCAACCAGAACAGCATCGGTGGCAGTGCTGTCCCTCATGGGAATCATTCCAATCACAACAGTCATCCATCGAAATGCCCTCAATCTATTCCACCGTGTCATAAGCCACCAAGACAGTACCGAGAGAGATATAGCGATACGACAACTGGCGGTCCGAAACATCAATGACGATAGCTGGTACTCCGATATACGCCACATCTTGAACATATATGGGCTACCATCTGCTGAACAACCCCCCACCAAAAGAACAGTGGAAGAAAGACCTCAACTCAAAGATAGCCTGTACGGTAGAGGAGAGCTGGAGGCAAGAGATACAGACAAAATCCAGTCTCAAATATCTGAACCCCCACTCGGTAAACATCAAGAAGACACACCACGTATACAACACGGTGAGACCAAATCTACAGGACGCCAGCCGAGCTGAAATAAAAGCCAGACTGCTGACAGGGACATACACACTACAGACGAACAAGGCCATCTTCAACCAGCACAACATTAACCCAACATGCAAACTCTGCAATACTGCACCTGAAACGAGACAACACTTCATCGCTGAATGCCCCACCTACGAGCACATAAGATACCAGGCCAAAGAGATCCTCTACTCTACAATCAACACAATGAAAGACTCCATATCACTCGAAGATCCACATACATTCACACAACTCATCCTAGATGTAACGCATGCAGACATCAAACAGATCTACACACCAAGCATCCAAGAACTGGAGAAGATCGAGCTCATCAGCAGACAATTCCTGGAGAAGATCCACCTCAAGAGAACGAGCGTGCTAAAGACATCTTCATGCTAGAGCCTGGGTCCTCCCACACACATTAAAATATATACATGTACTTTCAATAAGTAAACAGCACAAATTAAATATCTATGATTAATACAAAACAAACAACGTGTTTTTGTGTTAAGCTTATATATGCGATTGCGACGAATGTCTTGAAATGAACTAATGCCTAATGCATAAACTAATCATACTAACATTGACGCGTGAATGTGTTCTACTGATGATTCTATTGATGATTTCTTATTGATGATTATTGACATTGTATAGGACTTCACAGACTTACATCTAAGTCTCGGTGCCTCGACAAATCAGCGAGGGAAATTACTACAAAGAAGAAGAAGATCCCTCGAGTCCTGCCGAATGGTATTCGGCATTATTCGATTTGACATCTTGGTGTATTCTTACTCAGTGCTCTGAACAGATCCCCGATTTTGAAGATTCCCGAGCTACGGGAAATAACTCAAGTTTCAAAAATAGATTTCGCCGCATTGAAGATACAAAGTAACAAACACCACGACCTAAATGAAACATGAAAGGTGTAGTTACTTAAGTACTGTATCAGTAGGATATCTTCGATAGACGATAATGCGGTGACCACGAGATGGGCATGCAAATTTAAAGCTTCGAAGATCTATTCGAAAAGACTATTTTTTTTTTTTAATTCTGTGCGATTACTTTTTTTAGTCTCTTTCGCAACGTTTAATCTTGATTTGTTTTGATTTCAACTATAGTACATGTATATTCCGTTAACATGCTGACGTTTTGTAAATATATCGGCTGATAGTTTAATAAATATAATTTTAATTCATGATTGACATAAACAAAATTAAACTAAGGAAATATCAAAACAATATTAACATATTCACAACCATCACCACGATCATCATCAACAACAACAAATTGAAATAAAAATATTGATAACTGAAAATTGAAGAAGAAAGCCGTAATATGCACCGGTTATTTAATTATCAATTTAATAATTAATTGATTGTTAATTCGCCATTAGATATCCTAGAATGGCATAATAGTGGATTGAAAAACAACAACAGCAAATTTAACTTTCACGGAGCTAGATCCCCGATTTTGAAGATCCCCCGGAGATACCCAAAACTGGTCGACAGTCTTCGGGAGATCTTCAATAGTGGGGATCCGCGTCCTTGCGGATATTCAAGATTCGAGATTCAATTTCGATATGGTGGTTATGATTTGGTGTTTGACGGGTCCATGAAGATTTGGCCGAGTGAATATTTCTATTTTTAGACCTCTTTTGTGGACGAATTTTAATAGTTTTGTCATTGTTTTGTCGTTGTTTTTTGACGTATTTTATGAGATTATTTTATGCCAATGGCCAATGGAAATATATTTGAATATCCAATTTGACACTACGGGTTAGGAATTTTGCCTAGGCCAGGGTGACAATGAAATATTGGAGTGATGTATTCGCAATTTTGTTTAATACATGTATGCTATTAATTTTGTAATAATAGAGTTTGGTTCACTTACTAGTACTAAAATTACTCAGGCTGGTAAACCGTTTAATATTGAAACAATTATCCGACTAATCGACGTCAATGCGTTTATTAAATTAGTCGACCCCAAAATCTAGCTGCTAGTCTGTTAATCGGGAAAAAGCACTACCTATATGCTATCATGACAGCAGTGCCATTGCAATAATTAACACATATTAACTTGCTAAAGCCATATTTTATTGTTCCTTTGACGATGCCGCTGCCATAAGTCATACACTGGCGGTGAATTCTGTGACCTGAACTGACCCCAATGAATGCACGTGTGGGCGCGGTGTCGACTGAGCCTGGTATCCGTTACTATGGCTCAGCATCCATAGAATGGCCTCATTCCCCATGCTGGTGATCTGTTTGAGAAATACATGTGCCTAAAGTTAATAGCAATCTATCGTAAAAATAATCCTATTGCAACGGGAGTTTGAGGGTTAAACAGAATGCTTGTGAAAAGGCGTCTCAATTGAACACAGTATGTTACCGGTACAGTGTAACCTTTGAAATAAAAGCATCTATAACTATAATGCAATGTTTGGTGTGCAGTTTTTAATGACCAAAATTTTCTCCTGACAGGACGAACCATGGTCTCCCCGTCGTGTTATTTGTTTCCCCAATACAGCTGAAATATGGACTCAATTATTTTCCCCTGGTGGAAACCCTGACTGAGCACTATGAACACTGTCTAGTTCAGTATGATGCAATTGATCAGTGATAACTTCTCACTATGGCACATGTAATATTAGAGTAATGATGCAACAAAATGGCTTCAAGAATATACGAAACATGTCGTGACAAGACAAGCTGGTAAAGTCAAGAACACACCCAACATCTCTTTAGTGAGACTTAACGAACGAGACTTTCTATTTACTTCCTGGTTATCAGAGACAATTTTTTGTTAAATGTACTCAATCCGATCAGAGGGTCCCCGTATCATCAAGATACAACAACAACAACATTTCTTCAAAATACGCTTTAGTTATCAGAATCGATTAATTGCAACGAAATAATGCTAACCACTGTCAATTATGGTATCAAATTTCCCAAAAAGTGTTATTTATCAACAATTTGTTCAACGAAATATCGCCGTATTATCACTCAAGTATTCACGAAATTTGGACGTATTACTACTTGTCTTTAGAGTCTATTTTCATCCGCAATTTTGATCGAGACCATCCTTTTGATGGCGTGTTTCTGGGCCACAAACAATTGAAATAAAACAAACTTCAAAAATCGATATCTGATCACTCTGAGCGTTGATGGGTAGTATCCTCGACTAGCATCAAATATTTTTTGCCCGCGAAGCCAAAGACATAGTAATTTAGAGGTGTTTAATCGCATTGAGTACCTTTAAATAAAAGTTTTTATTACCTGAATTTCCCCAAACCATGAGATTATATGGAGGTTGCGGGAGAGCAGGGTTTAAGCCATCAAATTGGGAGACTTACGTGCAAAAACGGGAGATTATACAGGTTTTGTGCTTTCCGTTTGAACATTCTGAAATGAGATTCGAATACTCAAAACTTCGATGCCACCTGGCCCATTTTATACATATGAACTGGAAATTTGGAAGGGGTCCGACTAATTCAATTCAGTAATTTATTCAACACACTTAATAAATCATACAGGTGTAACAAATTACAATAATATTTTTTTTCAACAACATATTATCATTTAAAATATAGCTTTAAAAAAAACCCAATATTTGTTATACCAAACAACATAAATATGATTGAAACATAACAATTGGGATTTCATTTTCAAATTCATAACTTTAAATTTGTTGCTGTTATCCATTCACATACTGGTAAGTTACAATCTATTGATTTTTTCTGTTTCTTTCATATATGTTGACGTTCAAATTCGTGATGAAGGAGGTGCTAGAAGTATTTCTACTTTTAAGGAAAGCACCTCCATTTGTGTCAGTTAATTGTCTGCCAACTCCGTCTATGACCCCGATGGCTCTCTTTTGAATACAAATGATTGCTTCAAGATTTGAAGGGCAAGTGTTTCCCCAGACTTCACAACAGTAACTCAGATTTGATGCAATCAAACTCTGATACAGATTTAAAAGAGCTTTGTTATTTATTAAGTCCCTTAACTTCAGAAATTTCCATTCCATTTATATAGTCGACTAGTATTCCATTACATCTGTCCACTAGTTGACTCCTGAAAATCCCTAACTGTTTCAACACTAATACCATTGAAAAGATAATATAAGGGTAGGGCTGCAATGATTCATCATGAATTCAATGTATCGCGATACACTTTCAAACGATGCATGTATCATATCGTGTCATGTGTATCGTGATACAGGGAATCAAGTTATGTCTGAAGATGGGCTGGTGTAAAAAAGCAAAACCTGCAATTATCTCTCAAGTATACTATGTATATTTGACTCATCTAGCCAATAATTAAACTCCATTTTAGTTTAAAATGAACACTACCTCCAGTTATAAACTTGTTGTTTCTGATAACTCAGGCGGTATTCATTTGGAAACGCTAATTTAGTGTATCATGATATGTATCGTATCATTGATCATGTATCTTGATTTGTATCGTATCGTGACGAAGTGTTTCATTGCAGCCCTAATAAGGGATGACCTGTACAAAAGAGCTAGCATTTTATGACTGGTTAATAGTGTTATCGGTGTGAGTATGGTTCTTTATGTGCCCAATTTTGACAAACTGCATTGTGGCTGTATTAGTACACTAGTACACTGCAAGTTAGTGTCACATTATCAGGCCACTAATCTATCTGCAGATTATGTGGTAGAGATATCAAACCAGATCGAGAATTACTAACTAGTAATAACTAACTGCATCAATATTTTTGTGCATACACATAAAATAAATATTATACAACAGGAGAATTGTACATGCATTGCTATTTTCTGTCAACATACTTACACTGAAATTCACCGATGCCTCATAAAAATAAAATTGGGACTGACTTTGAAGATCTACGTTCTGCACTGGCGGCTAGCTGATTCAAATCGCAATATCGGATTTCAAATCTGTGGATTCGCATGGATCTACATGTAGTTGACATGAAGACATGTGTTAATTATACCCCCAATTCAGGAATGTATGCCGTTTTTTGGCATCTGGCATTTTCGGGGACCCACCACCCCCAAACCTGCAAAAAAAAATATTTTGTAGTCCCAATTTTTTTTACACCCACCCCCCAAATTTCACTAAAATTGGTCTAAATTCTCATAAAACTCTACTGATATCACTCTTATGACTGGGAATTATCTCAATTAGTTCAAATAACAGCTTAACCTGTTTCAGAAGCTGTTTATTTGAAGAAAAAAAAGTTTTATAAATTGCTGATCATCTGTAAACCTAGGTCATTGTGCAGAATACACAAAATTTCATAATTTATAACTATTTCCTGATTAGTCTGGCAACCAGCCCATTATCTAACATATTCCATACCACTTATGTTAGTCTACTGGAGCAACTTAGTTCTATTATACTAAACTAGCTGAAACAGGCTCCCAAATTCAGCATCGGAGATACCTGTGGCCCCCTTTGTTGGGCTTCGCACACATTTTGATCTTAGACAGACCCTTCACTTAGCAGCGGCCCCTTTGTGCACTACAAGCACATTTGGTCATTGAAACATTTTGAGTTATATATATTGTTTTAATATACTTTTTTTAAAGATTGAATTCCTTGCTCAATTTAACAAAACCAATTTAATTTTTTTTTTTAATTAATTTTTTTAAAAACTAATACCATTATAACATCCGCCATGGTACCCCGAGTCACCACACCAAATTCGGTTGAACTCGGTCCAGGGGTCTGAGAGAAAACTCTGGACAGATCCTACTTGTTTATATATATAGATGACAAGCAGTCACAGCACTATACCAGACTTAGATACTTTCGGTCTTGTGAGAGATCATCTGAGTTGAAAGACATGCAAATAATTCACTGATTGGATTGATGCACTGATGACAAATATTTTCTACCCATTTATAGTCACATTAATGTTTGAGACAGTTGCTCGCTCTTTTTCCATGCACACAATGATCTAGGCATTAGTTGCATCAGGACAAGTTTACTTATATATGCAAACTTAGGTCATTGTACAGGATACACACAATTCCATAATTTGTAACCATTTCCCGATTAGTCTGTCAACCACCCCATTATCTAGCATTATGCCTTAACACTTTTGTTAGACTACTGGAGCAACATCTGTTATAGCGCCCGCTCTCCCGCGGAGACTTTTTCAGCCCACTCTAAAAATAGATTAAATTACCTAAAGTAGAATAATTTATTCATAATTCAAAGGTCAGCGGAGTCCAAAAATGATTGTTGGCGACGGCCGCCATTTTGTATTGATTAATGCCACCTCGAAATGTGTAATTGGGCAAAATGCTCCAGGGCAAAAATAAAAAACTTTGATCTAGCAATACTTCATCATATGTAGGAACATCATGCTCCTAAAGCCAAATATATTTTTAAAAAGTGAATGTGAATTGAACAAAAGCTCTGGTTAACAAAAAAGTTAAATTGCATGAAAAAGTTTTGTTTACATATTTCATAAAATTATTAAAAATATTTACCCCGAAAGAGGAATCTAGCGACCTTGCTGGCCGTTTACATATTATCTTCAATTTTCTTACGGTATTTCCGACTAAAAGATTGATGAAATATTCTCAAAGTTCAAGGCCGACAAACGGAAACTTTAAGTTCCGATTGAAAGATCGCAGAGTCATTTTAAGATTGCTTCTTGGGAAACCAGTAAAGGCGTCATGTACATCATGACGTCACTACCTACACTGGCCCGCAAAATTCCAGACAGCTGAGACTCGTATTACATGACAGGCTAAATATCCACATTTACGTTATATGTGATTATTTACATACATTGTATATATCATTTTCTTGTGTCCCATTATAAGGGTGGATACACACATGCATGTAATTTATGTATGTAAAATACATGTATTTTACATGGCCACACCAATAATTGATAACATTAATCACCTGCGCGCGAGTGGTTCATTGTTAACAGGCCAGACAAGTGAGTAGTGCTAAGCGAAGTCAAATTGTCTTCTATCAGTACATTTAAGGCCAGTCCAAAACATGTCTTCTCTTACGGATGCGGAAATTAGTCAAGTCTGTGTGATATCTGGCATTTTATTAATGCACGAACACCAGAAGCCATACGTCTGGCATATACATGCAGGCTTGATGTAGAACATTTTCAACCATGATGCTTGTTTGGGTGGGGTCTCGAATGCTTCAAATCGCTAAAGGACTTAGTTGAATGTATCGGTCGGAATAATCTGGGCAAGAAGGTACAATATGATATGTTTTACTTAAATAGCTCAGAGTTAGCCACCCCCCGCCTGGTAGCTTTCGGAGTCATATATAGCCCCTGCATGCGTCAGGGAAATCCACCACTGCTACAAATTAGAGAGGACTGGTAATTATTTAAATAGAAAGTCTACCATATGGGTTATCCCACGAACAATTATTTTAAGTGGCCTGGCGACTCGGTCCAAGATAACGGCTTATCTACATTTCGACTTAATTGGAACTAGAACTCAGTGCGTTCAACAGGTAGGCAATGATTGGGTTGTCAGTGGACATATATTACATCGTCTGACGTCTGTATGATCCATGTAAAACGCCAAATACACGATAATTACAGAGATTACATGCATGTGTGTATCCACCCTTAGGGTTTATCATCAAATCCTTCTATACAGATAACAATTCATCCGATAATCCCTTGAACAGTAACAAGCGGGCGCAAATTACGTTTACGTACATGATCATATTAATAAATGACAAACAGTCACTATGCCATACTTGGATATTTTAGGTGTTGTGAGAGTAACAGATCATATGAGTTGATAGACATGCAAATATTTCACTAATTGGCTTGATGCACTGATGAACAGTGTGATGACAGTTATATTCTAGCCATTGATAGTCACATTAATGTTTGAGGTAGTTGCTCTTTTTCCATACACACAATGATCTTGGCTTTAGTTACATCAAGACAAGTTTATATATTTCAGTTTTACATTTTTCGAAGCTTCTTTCCAAACGGTGTCGGGAAGCAGTTTTTAGCTCAACTTACTTTTGTAAGTTTGAGCTATTGCCATGGTTTGGCGTCCGTCGTCCGTGTGTCCGTGTGTCCGTCAACAATTTCCTTTGGCGCGGGCTACAGGTCGTACCTTTGGTCTGATCTTTATGAAATTTGTCATGAATGTTGACATTGACATGTAGATGGGAACGAGTCATTTTGGGGTCATTCGGCCAAAAAACATGGCCGCTGGCAGCCATCTTGGATTTCAAGATTCAATCCATTGGCGCGGGCTACAGGTCGTACTGTTCGTCTGATCATCATGAAATTTGTCATTGATGTTAATGTAGATGGGAACGAGTGATTTTGGGGTCGTTCGGCCAAAAAACATGGCTGCCAGCAGCCATCTTGGATTTTACTCTTTGCATGACTAAATCCTTTGGCGGGGCTACAGGTCGTTGCGTTGGTCGGAAGTTTATGAAATTTGTCATTGATTTTAACACTGACATGTAGATGGGAACGAGTGATTTTGGAGTCGTTCGGCCAAAAAACATGGCCGCCAGCAGCCATCTTGGATTTTACTCTTTGCATGACTAAATCCTTTTGCGCGGGCTACAGGCTGTACCTTGGTCTAATCTTTATGAAATTTGTCATGAATGTTGACATTGACATGTAGATGGGAATGAGTCATTTTGGGGTCATTCGGCCAAAAAACATGGCCGCTGGCAGCCATCTTTGATTTCAAGATTCAATCCATTGGCGCGGGCTACAGGTCGTACTGTTCGTCTGATCATCATAAAAATTTGTCATGGATGTTAATAATGACATGTAGATGGGAACGAGTGATTTTGGGGTCGTTCGGCCAAAAAACATGGCCGCCAGCAGATATCTTGGATTTTACTCTTTGCATGACTAAATCCTTTGGTGCGGGCTACAGGTCGTAGCTTTGGTCAGATGGTCATGAAATTTGTCATGGATGATAACAATGACATGTAGATGGGAACGAGTCGTTTTGGGGTCATTCTGTCATTTACTCTTTGCATGACTAAATCCTTTCGCGCGGGCCATTTTGGATTTCAAAATTCAATCCATTGGCGCGGTCTACAGGTCGTACTGTTCGTCTGATGATCATGAAGTTTGTAGGTCGTAGCTTTGGTCAGATCTTCATAAAATTTGTCTTGGATGTTAACAATGACACGTAGATGGGAACGAGTCCTTTTGGGGTCAATTGGCCAAAAAACATGGCCGCCAGCAGCCATCTTGTATTTTACTCTTTGCATAACTAAATCCTTTGGCGCAGGTTAGACATTTCAATTAGCACCTTTCCTATTCCTCCATTTACTGTCAACCATAAAATTATTCCCCTACCTAAGTTGAGCTACAGTGTCATTGACACTTTCAATTCACCCCACCGCCCCATATGCAACATGCCATATAGCTTAATGTCATCTCTCCTAAGGCCCATATGAGGTCCCAGTAACATAAATATGGTGTTTTTGCAGTTATAAATTCTTATAATATGTTTTAAACTGTTACAAATGTCATTTAAGGGCACAAAAGGTCTTTAGTAAAAATTTGCATGAGGGTGTAAAAAACGTGTTTTTTGTACCTCGGGCACCCGCCACCCCGGCATACCTTCCTGCAAATATTTACATCGGCACACTTTGTATCTCAAATTAATTGGAGAGGGATGTTTAGGATCACCTCTAGCTATATAAATATAAGAAATGAATGTAGTGGGTGTGTGTGTTCATAGGGGGCAAATTTAGTAAGAACCACTTCACAGTTCACACAATGTGTCCCAACATCCACAGCGCCGATCCCCAAATAACACACACACCCACTACACCTGCTATTAGAATAAAAACCATTCATATTGATGCTTGAATATAAGTGAATAGTTTTAGTTGTTTAAAACTAAAATGTATCCTATTATGTCTCAACTTGCCGCGGTGTCTTAAGTCATCCTGGTAGTTCCTTTAGGAAATGTTCAGAAAATAACTTTATATTATCTGAACAATTCACACAAATTAATAGGAATACTTCTGAACTTGCATTATCAATTTAAATGTTCATATGTCTGTTGTCTTCTTATATTTTCTGGGATACACCTACAGATGAATAATAAACCATTCCAATGTATACTTTTATAACTGATAGGATGATCCATTTAGCACAGAAAGGGTTAACATGCACACATTGTTGCACACTGGACAGACATTTAATGTCAGCCTGCTATATATTATTGGGAGGCCAAATTAACTTTTATTATTATTATTACGTCAGCACAGAATGCAACAGATGGACAATGAGCGCCAGTATTTAAGGACAATATATACTCAAATTATAGAGAAGGAAGTAGTAACATGCCTTGAAACTGCAACACAATATTATTTACTACAAACACTGGAACCTTCTAGAGCAATAGACATTTTACTTTAAAATGAAAGAGGAGATCGAATATGAATACCTCTATTATTAAGACATTTTATAATTATAATATTTTATTTATGTGGAAAATTGTCCAGAGGGATATTCTGTTAGTGGATAAAATAGCAACACTCTTTTGTTGGAAATTTTCGTCATTGCCTTCTTCAGCATGATGATAGTATGAACAGGTTACATTTCAATAGATTGAGATTTTTCCCTGTACAGGTCACATAAAATTGAATGTGCTTTAGGCCAGGCCAATTTAATAACTTGAATTACGAACATGGAGAATGAAAATCTGTACATGCAGGAAGAGAAAAACAAGCATTCAAATCCATCCATTTTCAAAGAATCAAAGTTGATTCATAAGTTTGATGGTTCGAGAATAAAAATCGAATCATGATATGCCACAAGTTGGGTGGGAGTGGTATATGGATTATCACTCGTTCCATATTAGAGTTGGTTTGAATGACATCCCCTGGAAATGTTTTTGAATATTCAATACAATGAGAGCAAGTCTTGTGACTGCTTGTGCTTTTATGTTAACTTTTCTCAGAGATCAATTAAGCCAATATCTCAACAGTAGTATCTTACATTAACCCTTTGAGTGTCAGGTCCGATTTTTGTATCAACCCATATACCCTGTGCCAATGCATTCTCTTATATATGCGAGTCGACCATAGGTCGCCTCGCATATATAAGAGAATGCATTGGCCTAACAATTTTTCATCATTTGTTATTATTTTTTACAATTTTAATAATGTTTTAAAAATCTTTAAAAAAAAAAAAATGAGATCGAACCCTGGCACTGAAAGGGTTAAGATCTCAAAAAAGTTACCCTCTCCCTGTATCTTCAGTCAAGTGAGTTGATGTGAATGTGACAGGATTCAGAATTGCAATATTCATTGTACATGCATAGCTTTCAATATTGAAAGATTTACTTTTAGCCAAATAAAAGAAACACCCTGCAGTACCTATGATATGACTGTCTTTCTATAACAAAGCAGAGATATATGCGAGAATCATAGTTGATTCTAATATTTCATTTGCGAGAATCATTTGCGAGAATCGATTCTGAAAAAAAGCAGAAAAGTGGTTTGAATACTAAATGGAGGATTAAATAAAACCCTCGTTTGGTGTTCTGTCAGGTTATGTGATAATTGGTTCATGTCATAAGGGGAAATGCTCTAAAACTGATCACCCAATGTTGATGCTGCAATTATAATGTGATGCGGGCTAACAATTGTACGCAATATGGGATTCTTGAAACTGATCGCATTGGTCAAGGTTTCAAGACCTCAAGTTATCTGTTCCTAACTGCTTTCTTGGTATTTCACTGTCTCGTTTTTCTATGATATATAAGAAAATTTGAGGAATGGTAAATATATCACTATGTACTGTGTTTTCTATATTTGCAGAAGGACCACCCTTGCTTTCAGGATGCCAGTGTCTCCAGAGAAGCAGGGATATATTGCAGATTTCGAAAATAAAACTACACCTGAGTTAAGGGAACTATTAGATAGACAAAATGCAATACTGAAGAAGACGTGAGTAATTTCTTCATATAAACATCAGATATATCATCATATATCGTAACAGAATGAGTTGATTTTAGTTCTCCATTTTAGTGTTATCTTTCTTTGTACTGAATATATGTGAATATTTTAATTATACCCCCCGCAACGAAGTTAGGGGGGGTATACTGGAGTCAGCTTGTCCGTCCGTCCGTCCGTCGTCCGTCCGTCCGTCGTCCGTCTGTGGACACAAATTTGTCCGGAGTTTTTCTCAGTCGTTTTTTGATCAATTTCCGTGAAACTTGGCACAGACATCAACCACCATGGGAACCTGTGCACCTGCGATTATGACGTCTGTCGGACTTTGTCCGAGCTTTTATTCCTACATTTTTCGGTCAATTTTTTTAAAACGTGGCACAGATATTTAGTACCATGGGAACTTGTGCACCTGTGATTATGACGTCTGTCCGACATTTTTTGGTGGAGTTATCCACCTTTTTCGACTTAGAAACTTTTTTTGCAACATGCATAATTTTGTCCGAGCTTTTATTCCTACATTTTTCGGTCAATGTTTTTTAATCTTGGCACTGATATTTAGTACCATGGGAACCTGTGCACCTGCGATTATGACGTCTGTCCGACATATTTTGTGTGGAGTTATTCCCCTTTTTCGACTTAGAATCTTTTCGCAACATACATAATTTTGTCCAAGCTTTTATTCCTACATTTTTTGGTCACTAGGTTTAAGATTAGGGTTATGGTTGTACACCTGCAATGGGAACTGTTATTTTATTATTTTAACTAAATGTTTACTGACATGTGAAACATCTTAGTATTTTTAAAGCAGGGGGGTATCCGTAGTCCCATTGGGACAGTCACACCTCTAGTTTTTTCTGTCTGCCTTTTCATCTCCTTTATAACTCAGCCATGCATTTGGGGTGTGTATATGTAGCACCCAATATTATCTGGTATGCTACAGGTACATGTATATACATATTAGGCAGTGTGTATATATATGCTTTGTGACAGCTTAGCTGATGTTTTTCTTTTTGGCAATAAAAATGTTTCTGCTTCTTTGAGCGCAGTGGTTATTTTGATGATTTCTGGCATGGATTTGAATTTTTTCACAGAGATACCCCAGGCGGTAGTTCAGCTCTTGTTGGATTTAACATTCTTTTTACATAATGCATCAAGACAGATCAATTTACATGTACTGTGTTAAAATATAGAATAGACACAGAGTGTTTCTCAATACCAAATTTACACCATGAGTGTGATTGATGATTTACCGCAACTTTCCAAGAGCTTTACTAGGTGTTTGTTTTGTTTATACCATGATCCTACCGATAAGTATATTATTAGAAAGTTAGAACTTAAAACATTGAGGAAAAAAGAGCCAATACTTTAAACCTCAGTGGACCGCTTGGCAACTCAGTACATTAGTACAATAGTACTGTTACCTGGCGAAGGGATATGAAACCTGAGGAATTGTGAAAGTGTATAAAAAACTATCGAATTTTATGATAAATTTGTTTTGGTCACATGATATCACAGATGTCACATAATATCACAAATTGATGAAAGTATAACTAGTTTTGTTATTAATGTGTCAACTTGGAACTACATTATGTGATCATGGTATAAATGAAATTTCATATCTTATGTAAACATGGTAAATAACCAATTAACCGTTGAGCTATGAAGCATCTAAGTAAGGCCAAAGAAAATAATTGTCTGGTTTGGTTACCTGTCAGAAAATATTAGTTGGTATAGGTTTATAATTTTATTGTTTTTAGACGAGGTGCCCTTAACCTGTATAATATAACATAGTTTATAACGCTATTTGATGGATTTTGAAAAAATTTTGGTATGTGACTTTATTGTTATGTGCGACAGCTGGACACAGAAAATCTGGTCTGCCCCAACTGTCTATTAAACCAGAGTTATGGCACTTTATTCTATTTATAGCAGTTTTTGTGCATTAGCATGATAACTTGAACAAACGTCAACCAATTTAATTCATATTTGGTATATGGATCTTTCACAACAATATCTCAATCGAATTCGAAAACCTGGTTTGTCCAATTTTTTTCACCCTGGAACTTTACGACTCTTAGTTATCTTAAAGCAATTTTATGTAATTTTATGACCGTTAGTGTGATAACTTGAACATACGTCAACCGATACCATTCATATTTGGTAATTGTATTTATATACATATAAATTGGTATATGTATCTTTCACAAAAATACATGTACCTCGATAAATTTACTTGAGTTATGGCCCTTAGTTCTGAGTTATGGTTCCTCAGTGTGCGGAGTCTTGGTGGAGCTATAGTCACCACTCCTGGTCTGTCTGTCAACATCTTCTCCAGAACCTCAGGTCTTATTTGAGTAATATTCGGTGTTATTGGGATTCAGACTTTTCAAATGGGGTCACCAGGTACAATAGGGGCAGAGCCAGGAACATAACTCTTTCCTGCCAAAGTAATTCTTAAAACATCTTCTCAAGAACATAGCTATCGATCAGGCCTATTAAGCTTATATTATGTATGGAGGGTTCCTGGGTGACTTGGATTCAGATTTGTTCAAAGTGGTTCACCGGGTCAAATAGGGGCAGAGCCAGGGTCATAACTCTTTCCCTCCATACTAATTCTTAATACGTCATCTTCTCAAGAATCATCAGGTCTATTCAGCATATATTTGGTATGGAGAGTTCTTGGGTGACTGGGATTCAGATTTGTTCAAATGGGGTCATATGGTAAAGCCAGGGATGAGCCAGGGACATAACTCTTTCCCTCTATAGTAATTCTTAAAACATCTCAAGAACCATCAGACCTATTCAGCTTTTATTATCCCCTGCCAAATTTAAAATTTGCGGGGGATATAGTAATGGGTTCCGTCGAGTCGTCCGTCCGTCCGTCCCAAATTTGTAAGAGTCATAACATGAACAAATGTAAACGGATTTCAAAGATTTGTGGTATATGAGTTCACCTGACCATTACCTAGAATGAGTTCGCAAGCCAGGTCTGGCCAGATATTTTTACCGGAGTTATTGGACTTTGTTTATTATTTTTGTCGAATTTACCAAATAACAAATAGACGACGTCACAGTGCTCATTTCCACAAATCTCAACGGATTTCAAAGATATTTGGTATATGAGTTCACCTGACCATTACCTAGAATGAGTTCGCAAGCCAGGTCTGGCCGGATATTTTTAACGGAGTTATTGGACTTTGTTTATTATTTTTGTTGAATTTACCAAATAGCAAATAGACGACGTCACAGGGCTCATTTACACAAATTTATCTCAACGGATTTCAAAGATATTTGGTATATGAGTTCACTTGACCAGTATCTAGAACCAGTTCGCAAGCCAGGTCTGGCCGGATATTTTTAACGGAGTTATTGGACTTTGTTTATTATTTTTGTTGAATTTACCAAATAGCAAATAGACGAAATCACAGGGCTCATTTCCACAAATGTCAATGGATTTCAAAGATTTTTGGTATATGAGTTCACATAACCAGTATCTAGAACGAGTTTGCAAACCACTTGAAACCAGGTCCGGCCGGATATTTTCAGCAGAGTTATTGGACTTTGTTTATTTGTATATTCATTCCCATGACCAGTACCTAAAATGAGTTCGCAAGCCAGACAAAATCCCACCTCTTGTTTAGCACATACTGAGAACGCAAATATAATTGAGAATGCACTTTCCCAACTGCACATTTTGGCAGGGGATACCGCCGTCTGCGACTGCTTGTTTAATTATTATAGTGGGTCCTTGGGTGACTGGGATTCTGATCTGTTCAAATGGGGTCCCTGGGTCAAATAAGGGCAGAGCCAGGGACATTACTTTTTCCCTCCATAGTAATTCTTAATACGTCATCTTCTCAAGAGCCAATTGGCCTATTCAGCTTATTTTTAAAGTACATGTATGGAATGTTCTCAGGTGACTGAGATTCAGATTTGTTCAAGTGGGTCACTGGGTCAAATAGGGGTGGAGCTAGGGACATCACTCTTTCTCTGTAGTAATTCTTAAAATATGTTCTTCTCAAGAAGCATTGGGCCTATTCAGCTTATATGTGGTATGGAGGGTCTTTTGGGGTGATTGTGATACAGAATTGTTCAAATGTGGTCAACAGTTGGACAATTCCAATTTAAGGGGAATGTGCAAAAGGATTTTTCTGAACTTGGGAGTTTGCTCCAGTTGGAGGGGGAGTTGTGGTGGGGGTCTGTCAGGGGTGTGCTTTTGAAAATTTTAAGGTGGACACCCCCTCTCCACATTCAACAGAGACCCTCTAGCTATGTCTAGTGATCTAACAGTCATTGACTGTCTTGTTAGTGATTATCGAATGGACAAATTCACTCTTATGGGCAAATAAACTTCATGAGCACCATTTTCGATGTGAAACCCTTGTTTTTATTATATATTTTTATACCCTCATGACCCAAGGAAATGGTGAGTATACATGTATTGGATTACATGCGTCCTATCCTCCGTCCATCGAAGTAGATATCTCAACCACCAGTTCTCTGATCTCAATGAAATTTGGAACGGATATTCACAAATATGAGGACATTCGGAGGAGTTATTCATTTTGTTTATCAGGAAATGTTAGTTTTTTTGTCCGTCCAAGCAGATATCTCGACGAACAGTTGTCAGATCTCAATGAAATTTAACTCCAACTGCATATATTTTATCTCTGTCCTAGAATCATGTGGCATTTGCTACTACTGAGGTTGCCAATCAGATAAAAAATAAATCAGACATTTTAATCTTCTTGAACCAAAGGCAATTTGTATACCAAACTGCATACCACTGTGTAGGAACTGTTACATCGGAAATCGTTCTATCGCCGGTTTGTGATGGTTCTTGACTGATTTGTGATGATTCCTTCTGATAGAAATTATACATTTTCGTGACTTTTTGACAGTTCAAACGCAATTTTGGAGCCATCTAGCTGATAATTCGATTAATTTCTCCATTCTCCTCACAATTGGTGGCCCCAACGAGCGTAATAATAATGAAAATTCCATTGTGCGAGTCATAACAACGACGAAAACCGCGATCTCCTGATCAAGTCGGTTCTCTCCCCATTTAATCGGTTTTATACGGTTTTTACTATGGCTAATATTTGGCAGGATAATGGTTCAAACTGACCATGTCGTGAAATTAACCAAAGATAAACACAACAAAATATGCATTAAGTTGAAATTTGCACCATTGTCAACGATTTCTATGAATTACACTGACTTCCTCTGCTTATTCAATAACCTGTGTTACGCCAATAAAAATTCACCAAGTCGCCAGCTAGTTTGAAAAATAATGCATTTTTCAGGCTATAGTTAATTTCATAGCACTGCACTTCGGAAAGCGTGAGCGTAGATGGGATTTATAGAGTTATCTGTCTTGTATTTTCTGTTGTCTATTTTCGTAGACGCATTTTAATCAGCAAAAAGCAAAAAAATAAGACGTTAAAAGTTCGTTGACACCCATACATTGTTCTGATAATGCAATTTATGAAGTTTATGTTGGGCATCCGCTTATTGGATACTGATCATATAGGTTAGGTGCTAGAATTCGCGATTTCTTTGTTGCACTTGTTCTGCTGTTCGGGATAATCTGACCGGCAATCACTCAGGGTTTGTTCTAACTTCGAAGTCTCTAGCCAGTGAAGCCATGCCACTCAGATTCCTGTTAAGAGATATCTGACTACAACCAATCATGCAATTAATATCCAACTCGCCTGTAAGAGGGAATAATTGTTTTATACTAGTGAAGGCTATCTTTTGTAATATTAAATAAAATAAAAATTGGATGAAGTGAACTTTTTTTTTTGTCACCGCCTTTGACTTACAATAGCAGTCGCCCCGAACATGCAATATCACCCCTGGGGCAACTGGTCTTGGGCATGAGTAGTCACGCATCCTCAGGAATATTACTGAATGTAAATACGGGTACCAATACTAAACCTTTAAAAGTAACTCAATCAGCCAATGGAAGTTTTACAAAATCATGTGACTATTGGTCAAAAGATTACAAGTGAAGTCAGGGCCATGTGAAGTCGACCCCATATGAAGAACCAAATACGAAGATGACCCGATGTGAAGTCGACATGAGAGAAGTCAGCCCCGATGGTTAGATAGAAATTGAATATTGTTAATATTATTTTAATGAGAGCGGCGGACAATTACACTTTAAACGAACACATTATTAATACAATGTGTGTATGTACATAAGGAGGGACTTTCCTCAGTCATTGTTGTAAACTCAAAATTTCAACATATTGTTGGTGCGAAATTTCCAACCAATCTAGTGCAAGGTATGACATTTGTAACTGTTGTAAAATTTGACCAAAGTTTGGGACATAAATGAATTAAGCACCACTCCATGTCCAAGCCCCTCCCCGCCACACATATCCCCGGCCTCGCCATAACATTTCAATGATTCAGTTAAACGTGATTTCATAAGATATGTTCATGTCTGGGAGTAGAACATGCGTAAATGTCCCTTAGGCGGGACTTTCGAGGAAGAAATATGTTGGTGTTGGCATCGAAACATTATCCCACCTGGATCTTTCAATCATGGTCCTGTATTAATTAAATGAATAACATCTCATAATCTCCTGAGAGTAGATTTCTATTACCATTGGTATTTATATAGGCAGGCATGATTATGATATTATACCCCTCGGGACTTTCAATATTTGGTTTCTGCCAATTAATGTCACTTTAATACTATTATTATTATGTATTTATTATATTATTTCTTAATACACCTGTTGTATTATGTAAATGTCATAAGCTACAGTCATTATCTGGTTTAAAATGTCTGATACACAAGACAATATTCGGCCCAAAGTGCAGAAATCGTTCAAATAAATCTTATGTATAGAACCGTCACAGCCATGATTGGCTTGAAATAGAACCGTAACACGCACACGTGTTGATTACGAGCCTACTGTTCCAAATTATCAACCGTTATCGGGTTATTTTCTCAGCTATTTTACAGAAGAATAACATGTGTATACTTTACACTCAGTGTTCGTGTTCAGAATGCGTTTCATATTTTATACGCCACCAAAAACAAAGGAATTGCATTTACGTGGCTTGATTTTCAGTGATAACATGTTGATATTTACGCGTTAACTCGCTGATTCCAAGTTAATTGTGATCTAGAGTTCACGTTTCGATAATACGGCACTTCTGCAGCCTCTGTTCATTCAGGAAAGTATAATACATTCAAGATATCTATAATTAATGCGTGATTTTGTCCCGAAAATGATTATTAAAAATAAGGAACCATAACAAATCAGTCAAGAACCATCACAATACCGGCGATAGAACGACTTCTGATGTAACAGTTCCTACACATTTCTATTGCAAACATTGCAAATTACTTTCTTTAGTTTATGGAAGTGGTTCACCAAATGGATGACTTAAACCCTTCGGCGGATGAGTACGTCATATCGATGGGTGAATATATTTTTGCTAATAAACTGAGTAATAATTGACTATTTTAACAAATAAATCATACAAGCATGAGTCAATATAAATAACACAAATAATATCCATCCACATTATATCCATGATAAGTTTCCTATTAGGAGAAGATTTTTCTAACTTATGTACAGTGTATTATAATATTACATAAAAAATCTACCATAAATGTCATTCCACTCGCCAACCGTACGGAGACATAAATGTTTAATATATGTTTTTGTATTCTTTCTAATGGTATACCTCTTAATATAATGACATATATGCATGTATCATGGGGTATCTATCACAGTAAGCCGACTTCAAGCTTCCTCTTGTTTATGTTATATCTCATTATATCATGTGGTTTGTATATGCCCGTATAAAATAAAAACTTGTATTATGTTATCATACTGTTGTATTATCTAATCAGTCTGTCCATCTGTCTGTCGGTTAACATTTTTTTTTCTGACCGATAACTCCAGTTTGGATTATTTGATCTAAACCACAGTCTGTCCATCTGTCTGTCGGTTAACATTTTTTTTTCTGACCGATAACTCCAGTTTGGATTATTTGATCGAAACCAATGGTTTATGTATTTTTAAACTAAAAATACAAGCCAAGTTCTAATATGGATCGATCCAATTATTTTTACATGATCGTGTTACTGCCATTTTTCAACTTATAATTTACATTAAATTTTGGTTTCTGGGTGATAACTCCAGTTTGGATTAATTTATCTGAACCAACGTTGGTATGTGTGTTTCTCAGCCAAAAATACAGACCAAGTTCAAATATGGGTGTTGTCCAATTATTTCTACATGAGTTACGGCCCTTTATAGACTGAGAGTTTACCTGATTCATAACCATTTTAGAAGTAAACTAATGGGTATATTTAACCATGCCCCAACAATGCTCTTGTTGTATAGTGCGGTAAGTATACTATAATACAATTAGGACCTTGAACACTAAGTATGATTTTTTTTCCAGGAAATTTGTGCAATCGCTTCCTGATAAAGGCAGAAAAGTCAACGAATTTGCAGCTAAGCTTAGTCAGTTGATCAAGGAGCATGAAGAGATTGATTCTTGTTCAGAATTGCTGAATATATGTAATATATCAAAGCTACCATCCGCAAGAGAGTCCACAGCTCCATCCAAGTTCAAACAGCAACAGAATGATAATTCTAAATCAAACATTCCAAGATTGATTGAAAATGACATCAAAGATTCTAGCTTGCCTGATTCATCTGTTCCTAATCTGGGAACGATTTCGAGGGATGTGGTTGTTTTTGATGATCCATTGATGCTGAATACTGACAATGAGAAAACTCAAATGACACGTGTTAGTGATACAGTTATACTGGGCATGCAGAATGACTGCCATGACACTGATACACAGTTAGAAAATTCAATCCGGAAGCTTGTGGTGTCTGATGAATCTGGGATAGGTAATTCTTCACAGGGAAAACCCCATATAAATAGCTATGAGAGGGTAATAAAGAAAGCCGAAGAAAGACCACCTGTTCGAAAAGAGAAATTTTGTACAAATAGGTATGGTATGTATTCAGGGTTTCCGCAAAGGATAAAATGTTGAGGCCCCTTTTCTTGTGGCTAGGGGAAAACACAATTGCCAGTACCACCGATATTGAGGAGGAAGATACACCTGCAAAGACAGTATTCCTGTAACTGGCATCTAGTATAAATTTTCCAAAACCTGTTATATATCAACATTTTGTTCAATACAATTTGATATCGAGAGTACGTCGGTTGGCTTGTCGAATATTTACTACGCCGCCAAATATTCCAGATTATTAAAAATAATAGATTTCAAAAATCAATATCTGGTAACTCTGAGCTTTGATGTGTGGGTTCCTCGACTCGAATCAAATATTTTTTCCCCCGAAGCCAAAGAAATAGTAATTTAGGAGCGTTAATTCGGATAATGCATCTTTAACCCTTTCAGTGCCAAGTCCGATTTTTGTATCAACCCATATACCCTGTGCCAATGCATTCTCTTATATATGCGAGTCGACCATATAAGAGAATCCATTGGCCTAACAATTTTTAGGAGCATTGATTTGGATTATGTATCTTTAAAGGGAGACTGTATGCCAATTTCAAAATATTCCTGGTAAAATCAACGATCTAATATCAATAATATATAGAGAAATCATTTGAAGCTGTCTTCTGTAAACATTCAGGTTAAAAGGTTTTCTTAAAACGAAATTTAATAACTTAATATAAATTTATTGACTATATAAACAAATTAAGGTGTATATGGGACTATTATGGCAAAACATGCCTATACTACAGCATATAATATAACATTTATTTATTAATACATTTGTAAACTGTACACAACTATATTTACTAGCATTCTATTTTTGCATTCTGGCTTGTCTGCCATCTGTAAGTTACAGACTTATTATAACATTACTTCATACTCAGCCAACAGTATAATCACATAATGTAAATCTGGTTGACTGGTTACCTTATTCTATGAAGCAGAGAATATAGAAACCAACAACAACATATGAGTACAGTGCCCCTTTTATGAAAAGCACCAGAAATAAAAAAAAAAACACAAGAATGAATATTGTGTAATTATTAAAACTGGAAGTCCCCTTCTCTTAAATAAATTTTATCAGTAATTTTTCATGGGACTATAGAAACCACTGGTGTCCGTACATACATCAGTATGTCCATCCAATCCATCCATCTGTAAAACTTTAGTTTTAGTTATCTGATTGTTTTCAAATTTGGTATGTGGATTACTTACATGAAAATACAGGTCAAGTTCGATCTTGGGTTCTATCTGCCTATTTCTATCGGAGTTATAAAAAATGTTTTATTTATTTTCTCGCAGACATGCATGATTTCAGGTTGTAAACTGAGCTCATACCCTGATTGGGTTCATAAGCTAGATAATCCAGTGCGTTTGTTGCAAATATTTCCTGTCAAACTCGCCAATGACCAGCCTTGAAATATTTTATTTTTATTTTGTTTAAACCACACTGTATTCAAGCCTGCAAATAGCGTGTCTGTCATTTGCAGAATGAGGTCCCCAGAGGGTGAATTTAGTGACGCTATCCCGCATAGCGGGCTAGCATCACTAAATTCACCCTCTGGGGACCTCATTCTGCTTAGGCCTCATCTTCTGGGAAGTATCTATGGTATCAAATTAACATTGTTTTTAGTTACGTTTTCCCATCTGGGAAGTTTCTATATCCCCTAAATTTGCAGAAGATAAAATCCATGATCATGGCGCCCAATGGGTGAACATCACCAACTTCAACTGGGAAACTTCTATCTGATCCTAGGTCTACCATAGCAGTTGAGGGCCTAAGCATAATGAGGTCCCCAGAGGGTCAATTTAGTGATGCTAGCCCACTATGCGGGGTAGCGTCACTAAATTCAACCTCTGGGGATCTCATTCTGCAAATGACAGACACTCTATTTGCAGGCTGTATTATCCTATTGTAAGGGCGAACAGGTGTTGTTATATTACTATAGCATACATTGGTTATAGAGGATAATAATTTTCCCCTTAAAATTGATAGTTTGAAATTGAGATTTTTTTTAAATTCATGAATAGAGCACCTAATTAATATAATTACATGTTGCGTTTAGTTAATAGTGGAGAGATACAAGTGATGTAGTCGTTAATCTGTGAATATGGAAATGTATCAGAGGGAAAATATGGGTTAGGGGAAAGGGACCCGAAAAGGGACCCAACTAAATCCAGATTGTTGACACTCTTATTTGTATTCCCAGAACTCTACATGCTAGGACAGTTCATGATCTACCATCAGAATTCCGGGAACGGGAACATGTGAGAAGTAAAGCCGTTCTGCCTTACATAAATCGCAAGTCTGTCCTTGAAGATACAGATGTCTACCCTCAATATAAGCATGACCACACACAAATGATTGATGTCTCGGAGTCTCTTGAACTTCAGCGTCAGCAACAGGATTGGCATCAGGTACAGTAATGCCTTAAATAATTGACTCCTTAACCACAGCAGAATTATGGGTAACTTTTCAGGATTTAGTCGGAAATATTTTTTGTTGCCATTCATCGGAAAGCTCGCAGTGAGAGCTTTCCGATGAATGGCAACAAGCCATATTTCCGACTAAATCCTGAAAAGTTACCCATAATTCTGCTGTGGTTAACCCTTTGGAGAGTATCTGTAACGTCATACGGTATATATGACGTCAAGAGTAAATTTAGCGTCAACGTCATACCAATAAGTATTAACAAGTTCGGGTCAAAAGGGTCCAATAATTCGTTTTAATTTATGTGCATTTTTTGTTAACGTGTGTTATCATAATCGATTGCACTTATACATTTGGGACATTATATTAATCAAAATAACTCCTATACAAATCATTTATAAATCAGATGATTTATTGAAGTTATGTCTACATAAAATAACACTTCCTGAAACGACATATATGTCGTTCTACTCCTCAACCGATAGACGACATATATGTCGTTCTACTCGCCAAAGGGTTAAGGAGTCGATTATTTACGGCATTATTATATGTTACTACTTTCACATTTGCACTTGCGTCTTGTCGAGACGACTTTTGGTATGTATGGTAGCTTACTGCAAAGTTATTTATTGCCCATTGTATTCAACCCATCCACGAGATAGTCCCCTAGTGACTGTCCGCTTCTGTGATATTTCACTCTTAACAATGGGCAATCAGCACAATGCGAATTGAGACGTGTTATCGCTGTCCACCAACCTTAACCTTTTAACCCTTTCATGACAGGAGCTTCCTGAAATTTTGTGAAAACCCTGTGCCAATGCATTCTCTTATATATGCGAGTCTCCCATAGAGACTAGCATATATATGAGAATGCACCAGCACAGGATCTTTAATGCTGCACCAGCTCAGCTCCGGTCATGAATGCGTTAAGGTCAAATTTTTAATTATTGGTGCTTACTGTAGTTCAACACAATATTGAACACTTCATGGTGCATTAGTATTGCTGTTGGTTGTGTATTAGTAAGAATTTAATAGCGGACCAACAATGATCAATGAAAGAAATTACTACCAACAGACGAGAGAGAAGCAATTTAACTCAGTCATCAGTATTGAGCAGTCATCAAAGTCGATCTATTTGTTCATGTACTTGTTGATGATAGTTGTTTTACAGACTTTTATGTTATAATCAGTGTTCGCCCTGCCGTTAGCCATTTTAGTAAATTACGAAAAAAATACAAAGTGGCTAAAATAAATATGCTGGTGGCTAAAAATATGGCTACAGGCATTGAAAATTGAAAAGTATCTCGAGAATCATTACAAGAACAAATTTGGTGATTCCCGTCGAATCTTAAGGCCGGCAATTAAAGGGCCTCCAATTGATGAGTTTGATTTTGAACTTGCGTTCAGAAAGTGGAAGGATGTGAAATTGCATAGGATTTTCAACAATGTTTGAATTTTGAACGTTATTGTTAATTTGTTGTTGTATATTGTTGAGACTTACAAGTGCTGATAACTTTTTTGTGAATAAATGTCTATATCGTATTACATCTTGTGCTAATTTATCCAGCAGTATGTGGATAAACTTTTTCAAAAGTGGCTAAAATAATTCCACAAGTGGCTAAAAAAAAAGGGTACAAAGAACTTTTGGCCAGGGCGAACACTGGTTATAATGCATGAAACCGCTTTGAAGGCATTGAATCCCTTAAAAAGGACATATGGCACTCTCAATGAGTAAATATGAAAAATAAAAAAAACATCAACACTCTTAAAGTAGAACATGGAAAATAGATAATAAAATTTATTATATGCTACCTCATCAGATAGCGGCAAATTCGAGTTATTTAGATTGCGCTATCCCACCGCTTCGACCTACAGTGAGATAACACTTTTTATTCTACTCTGGCTAAAGCGTTATCTCACTATAGGTAAACTTCCGGTTTGTTGTTTATACTATACAATTTGTCCCACCTCAGAATTTAAAAGCCTTCAAATAATGATTTTGTGTCAATAAGTGACAAAAATGCAATGCCACATTGCTAATAGTACACAAGCAAGTAAGTTGGTATATTTGAAATAAAGTTATCTGATATATTACGCACATTTGAAGCATGTGTATTCTGAGTTATCGACAGTATTTTATTGAACCACGTGGTCTCTCTGTTTGTTGTGCAGAAATTGTATTGCCGATGTGAATCGGAATCAATTCGATTTTGAATTAATTCCTCGATCTATTTTAGTAAATAGCGCATATAATAAAATGAAAACCTTCGTGTTTTGAGTGAATACTGGAATTACCTCATTCGTGGTCACAGTGAGATACTGGAATCATCACTCACTCGTGATGATTCCAGTATCTCACTG
Source organism: Siphonodentalium dalli (assembly GCA_032622095.1). Taxonomy (NCBI): domain Eukaryota; kingdom Metazoa; phylum Mollusca; class Scaphopoda; order Gadilida; family Siphonodentaliidae; genus Siphonodentalium; species Siphonodentalium dalli. The sequence goes on along the minus strand of CP136063.1, from coordinate 186,803,399 downwards.
TGACCACTCATGAGATACTTCCGGTATTCACTCAAAATTTATTATCAATAACACTCCAGTGACGAGATGTCGCATGTTGAAAACATAATTAAGTGAAAATCATTTTATCAACTAGCCAAATACAATTTCAAATAAAATGTTTTAGTTGAAAATTTTCTGAAATAGTTTTAATTGCTCTGAGCATTTTTAATGTAGACCTCCATGATTTGATCAGAATTTACTCAGCTGTTTGTTGATAATGGCTGGCACTGTAAGTGTAACAGTAATATTTACCTAACAAAGGTGTTTGCACATGATGTCTCACCACTGAATAGTTATCAATAATAAAAATAAAAACTACAGTAATGCCCTAAATAATCGACTCCTTAACCACAGCAGAATTATGGGTAATTATCCAGGATTTAGTCGGAAATATGGCTTGTGGCCATTCATCGGAAAGCTCTCAGTCCCATTTAGAGAGCCCCACCTCTACTTTGAAATTTCTGTTCAATCCTGCCCAAGTTTCAATTTGCCACCATGGGGGTATGCCAGCACCTGTTTTACAACCTCTTGTTAATCTTCTAATTTTAGACAAGTCAGGCCGAGGAAGCAGCAAGAGAACTCTGTAAAAAGCTCAACATTAAGATGGAAGAATATCTCCCGAAAGATATCGATATGAAGTATCCTTTACCACATATCATGATACATGTAATTTGATTCTATATTTCTCATTGTCCCCCGACATTCCGTCAGAGGACTATAGTAATGACCCTCGTCCATGTGTCCGTCCAGAACTTTTGTACGAGTTATTTTTAAACTTGACAAATATATCAACCAGCATGTGAACCTGTGCACCTGCGATTTTGAGTTTGGTGAGACTCATTTTGGCAGAGTTATTGCCCTTTTTCGACATAGAATTGAACATCCTGGGATGCATCTGTTGTCTGAACCTGTATTCCGTCATTGTCCAGTCAATTTTTTTTAAAACGGCACAGATGTCAACCACCATGGGAACCTGCGATTTTGAGTTCGGTCCTACTCATTTTGGTGGAGTTATTGCCCTTTATCAACATAGAATCATACTTCCTGGGATGCTTACAAGGTCAAGGTAAATATTGTTAGGCCATTGTATTCTCTTGTATATGCAAGGCTCCCTATGTGAGACTTGCATATATAAGAGAATGTACTGGAACAGGGTTTTTCGCAAAATTTCAGGAAGCTCCAGTCATGGAAGGGTTAAAGTTATATAAGGGTTCATTTAATCAATTTACTATCAAAGCATCAAGTTGAGGCCCCTGAAGAAGCTCCGAGCTCAGCATTCTGACTGAAATGTGGTAAGGATTAGAAAAAACCACATAATTTTCATTTGACAGTGCTGGGAGCCCGCAAGATATCCGGCTGTGACTAACTTCTAGTGATAATTTCATGTTTGCCAAAACCTAAGTCGTACATAAGTCATGTGTAGAGCACTGCCCCCCCCCCCCCCCCCCCCCCCCTTTGGAGTGTGGAACTGTTTTAATATTTTTGTAATTATCAGAGTTTATGTCCTTGACAAAGAATAGATATCGTGAAGTTTCGACCACACAGCTAGACAGTGATGATGATGTCGAGATTGACTACCCCGAAGGAGGTGATGATTGATTGTTTAACTCTGTCCACAACACTAAACAGTAATCCTGATGAGGAGATTGACTCCCTCAAGGAAAATAATGACTGATTGTGAAGCTCTGCCCATACTGCTGGACATTGATGATGATCATGAGGTGAAGGAGTTCGATTGACTACACTGAAGTTGGCGATGATTGATTGTGAAATTCCACCAACCCCCTCCCCCACCCCCACACACACAGATGAACCAGAATACTGATGATGAGATTGACATGACTTTGACATTATGTTCTTTTATTTATATTATATATGACATATTTGTTTAAGAAATGAATGTAATGTGACATTGTAATTCAAATTGAATATTTGTCAATAAAACACGCAATCTGATTGGTCGAGAGCTGATAACTTTAGTTTTTTATTACCCGGGATTGCCCCTAACAGGTGAACAGGAGTTGCGAAATCACATTCAACCAAAAAGTTGTTTGCCATAGATACAATTAACAGGAAGTTGTTTGGACCTATCGTTTGTTGAACTTTTTTTATCTGAACATTTCCTAAGGTAACTACTTGTCAATGAGTATAGAAAGGGTTAAAAATGTTTCTATAATCAAACCATTAGTCCACATCATTGTGTCTACTATTCTGTACATGTAACCCTCGCATAACTTATATTAATACATGTACTCAGCGATGAGTAGTCACTTGATTCACATTGGTGCATTTTTAAGGATGTTCAGCTAATGAGGTCAATAAGTAGCTTTAACCCTTTCAGTGCCAAGTCCGATTTTTGTATCAACCCATATTTCCTTGATCATTGTTCAAATTTATTGATTATAATAATGTGATACATTGATGGAAAGAGTTCTTAGAGCTCTTTCCATCAATGTATCACATTATTATAATCAATAAATTTGAAAAATGATCAAGGAAATATGGGTTGATACAAAAATCGGACTTGGCACTGAAAGGGTTAATGTCAAGATTTAAAGCAGGCATGCTGAATAAATGTTTAAAGTGATTTGAAACACTCTGCTCTGCTGCTAATATTTGACAATGATAGTTGTATGGTGCATTCTTCAAATTAATATAGTGGCCGAGTCATAAAATATCAGTTTGAAGTACCTTACTCGTATTTAAATTCGCGCAGTACTATTTTTCGCTTAGTTTTGAATTCGCTAACTTTAAATTCGCGCACCTAGCTGCATGAATTAAAAACTGAAGAAACTATTTTCGTAATATTTCTGTGATATTTTCGTATATCTTGGAGCTGATGACAGTTTCGGCTCTTAGTCATTGCTGTAGATAGTATATGTCAATATTAAACACCATCGCGGCAGATTTACATTGTGTAGACAATAAATTAGTAACTACATTTACTTACATGATAATTTTGTGCGACCTGGACTATTAGCATTTTTCTTATACAAGTATTTCAACAATGTCTATGTTACCATGATTTGTCTCTTGAATTGTGGGCAAGGTCTTGATAGCTGTTAGCCGAATGTAAATATATGCATATATGTATAGGCGTAATTGTCTATTCAACCATTCATAATATATGTAAACTCAGCAACATAGCAGTCTTTTATTTCATATGGACTGTGATTTAGATTAAACTTGGGAGTTTTAAATTCGCGCACCGATGGGTGCACAAAAAATAGTACTGCATGAATTTAAATATGAGTAAGGTAGTGAAATATGCACTTAATATGTCTTTAACCCTTTCTATAGTAAATACTCATTGACGAGTAGTTTCCTTACGAAATGTACAGGTAATACTTTCAAGGCTGTTTGTTGAAATTATTTTCTGAACATTGTCCATCAATTCATACTTATCAATGAGTACTTCCCTCAGGAAATGTTCAGATAATAAGTTCAACAAACTGCCATAAACTTATTATCTGAACATTTCTCACTAAATGAATAGGAATTCTTTGGCACTTATATAATATCTTATATTATCTTTTCGTGTGTCTGTTGTGTCTGCTCATATTTCATGAACACCCATTTGGTTAATAGATCATTCCAATATATACTTTCATAACTGGCTGGGAGAATCCATTGAGTAAAGAAAGGGTTGTGTGCTCATTTTCCTGAACACCCCTCCGAATGGATAATAAACCATTTCAAAATATACTTCTAAAACAGTTTGAACCGATGTCATACCACCATCATCTATCTTAGGGATTGCGAATGTGCTTAAACATTTTATTTCCGGTTATAGCTTCATTTATTTTTCTGCTAATCTATGTTCTTCTTACATGGGTTTATGGCATTCGAATGTTTACTTAACACCATAAAACTATTGTTGGTACGTTGATCATTAACCCTTTCAGTGCCAAGTCCGATTTTTGTATCAACCCATATTTCCTTGATCATTTTTTCAAATATATTGATTATAATAATGTGATAAATTGATGGAAAGAGCCATAAGAGCTCTTTCCATCAATGTATCACATTATTATAATCAATAAATTTGAAAAATGATCAAGGAAATATGGGTTGATACAAAAATCGGACTTGGCACTGAAAGGGTTAAGGTTCCCTGCTGGGAAAAAAATTACATATGAACATATATTCAGCAGAATTTTCCAAGAAGAATTTCAGAAAATGTCAAATTCAATTTCACCAGGAAACCATCCTAGCCAGAAATAGTTCAGATTGTTTTTCATCCACGTAGGAACACACTTGGCTTGCTGGATATCGAACACTAATCCTTGTTGGCAGTGCAGCATGTACCACCACCCTCGATAACAAAATGCATAACTATATGGATGTCCCGGTATCTCCGCCACATGATTCTCATGACAAACTGGAAGAAAATTAGGAAATATTCCGATAATAAATTCAACAGGTCTTTCTATCAGGAAGCATAATCTTTGAATTTTCCATTATTTTAAATCTTAATTTGGTACAAATTATATAAATATCATTGGTTTTTAAAATTAATAAATAAGAGAGATCAAGACGATGGTAAATTGCAGTCTCAGATAAGAACAATGAATTATGTTGTTTATTTGCTGGGAACCACAAAAACTGTACATATATATCAGTAAACATAGGGTTCTTAAAAGAAACATATCACAAATATTCATTTGAATGTCTTCAGATTCATTGGGGCAATTGTACTGCTAAATGAATTGAGGAACTTGCGGGCATTGTTTTGCACTCATGCAGTCATATTCACCAGGCGGGTTTTCTAATATGCCTTGTCACTGAGTCGCGGCCATATTGGATCCATCCAGCCATTATTTTTAGTGCTACATGTCAAAGTTCTGAAGTAGCATTCCATATATGGAACTTTTGAATATTCATGATTTCCATATATGGAATGCTACGCACTCCAGAACTTTGACCTCTAACACTAAAAAACCGGACTGGATGGATCCAATATGACCGCGACTCAGTGACAAGGTGTATATAGTCCAGGTGCTTTATACCCAGCGAGACTCACCTCCCAATGTATCTGTGGTCGTAGCTCGCGTTAAAGGCACGTGAGGCCTTAGTTGTCGAAAATATTTATATTTGTTCCAATCACCGTAAACAGAAAAAACAGTAAAACGCATACAGTTTCGTTCATATATACCATGACCATCGCGTAAACAGCATGTTATCACAAAGACCTACTATATTTTACCTAAGCAAGAGCCTGATTGTGTTACAGAAGACAGCACAATGCTACTGGCTAATCACACACAAATGGCATAAACGCCCTTTATTAGTTCCATATCAGGAATTCACCCACAAAGAACGCTCTTTATGTTTACCATCATAGTATAAACAAACACCAGAAAAGTAACTTTTTATGCTTTTGTTTACATAACAATAGTCAACCATATGACAATAACACTGTTTATGTGATATTTCTTATTTGTATACGGACAAAGTCTGTCTACATTTTGATGTTCTTTCTGTTTGTGGCGGTTTTTGACGGTTGGAAATATTTTCACATGATACCCACCGCCAAGGCCAACCGTACCTTTAACATCACTCTAAATGCATAATAGACCATTAAAATGTATATTTTTATAACTGAATAGTATATAAAGGGTTACAATATATATAAACCTAACTGGTGAATATTACTGCAATAGAGTTTCTAGAATGCCAGACATGATCTTACCTGGATAAGGTGGGCGTGTGATCCCTCCTGGAAATACTGTCACCCCATTTGGTCCTGGCGGTCGAGGCGTTGTCGGGATTGGTGTCAACGGTTGATGTGTCTGGGGATTGGGCGTGCTTGGATGAGGGGTCATTGGTTGAGGAGTTGTTGGTCTAATGGTGGTGAAAGCTGTAAGATGAAATATCTGGTATACATACGTATGTGTATGATCGTGCTGTAATAAAATTAGTTGGGGAAAATTACTGGATCTTTGAAAATACGACAAAAACTCTAACATATTTACGTCTCTAGATATTTCATTTACTTTCATTTCTGTATTGATGGGATTCCCTCCATTCTATTTGTTATGGCACAAAGCATGCACGGGTTCATTGGTTATTTTAGTGGTATAAGCCACGTAAGCGGCATAGCAGATCACTTCAACTGCAGAATCCAATTTCTATTAATAACCGATAACATTGACACACCCTGCTTCGTGTTTGGTTATATTTATATTGCGAGATCGGAGGTCAATGACATTTTGAAAATTTTGCCACGATAGCGAAACACAATACAGTAATGCTCTAATTAATCGACCTCTTAACCACAGCAGAATTATGGGTAACTTTTCAGGATTTAGTCGGAAATATTAATTAGAGCATTACTGTACATGTTAAGCATGATGCAGAACACAAACGACACATTCAAATTATACTCATCGCAATCTGGTGGACTTCATCTTCTTGTTTTTATCAGTCAGCGATATTTATTACTGATTATGCTTTCGCATTTTGTTGTTTTTATAATTACTATATACTAAATACTACGATTCTCACAAACGTTGACTACGCCAGACATGCACTCCATATGTCGAAATGATTTATTTTGTCATCTTGGGGAAAGCCGCATCGTCCCAGAAAATGAAAAGTGAATCAGAGATCTATAGAGATGAAAATCTGTTTGGGTTTTCGTCGGTTTTTCAAGAGCCTGTGGAAATCGATGTTATATATTGGCAACATTATAGCAGGACAAGTCATATAATGCACTCATGTGCCCCCTCCCACCCAAACTGCGCCACCCCTACATACGTACCGACAGGGGTGTGTGCGCAGTGTCTCGCCCCTCCCCCCATGAGGACCATAATTTTCAATAGTTGGAAATTTCATGACTCAAATTCCAATAGTTGTACTTATACTTATACGTTTAGTTCCTCTCATAGCAGTATATTAATCAGTTTATTTAATTTTTTCCTGCAATGTAGCAATGTAATGTCAATACACAGTCATTTGAGTAAATAAATTCCAGTAATGATCATTACCCGAACACATATATGAAATTGAAAGTGAAGCATTTCCTTCAAGTTTAGACTGGTATGTTTTACCAATTACCATAGATTCATGGTCACTAGTCTATTTGTAATGTCAAACCTCCATATCTTTCTAACAATCATTCAGCATGCATACGTGTTACCATTGTGTGAGTTATAACTTGCGACTCCTTGGAATTTGAATACATGTAACTCATATTCGTTCCTCAACCATATTCTGATTAATATAATTTATTATGTACTGCATGCACAATGTACTCAACACATAAAACATGGCTCAATGCTATGTCATTTTTGTTACTAGTGTCTTTATTCACATAGCCCATAATCTTAAACAGGATATATAGAAACCCAAATTATTAAGCCATTAAGCCAATAATGGAATTTTGCATTACTCAAAACCAAATCCCATATAGTTGGAAATTTTATGCCCCCCCCCCCCCCCCAGTTAGAACCCCCTAGTATCGTCCCGGACCTGCTCTAAGTCATGGTAGTATACAAGAGTCTGAAAATTACATTCACCCGAGCAACGGGGGAACTATAGGTGCAGTTACTCTGTTAACGGTGCAATAAGAAATTCGGAGGTGGGCTATCCTCCCCAAATCAAGATACCATTGCAATGCACATAACTACCAGGAAATTTCGTTTAAGAAATTGTGTATTATTGGTCAGTGATTGCTGGAACACTATTAATATACAAATCAGCTTTGTACTCAAAAGTGCGAATAGAAGTGATTTTTTGGGTTTTGGGAGTACTATCAAAAACCCCCTTCTGAAATGAAAACGCCAGGAAATTTCGTTTCAGAAATTGTGTATTATTGTTCAGTGATTGCTGGAGCACTACTAATATAAAAATCAGCTTTGTACTCAAAAGTGCAAATAGAAGTCATTTTTGGGGTTTTTGTGGGGTCTCTGGTCTTTAAACGTTCCTGGGGTGGAACAAATCTGGGGCATCAAACCTTTCGTACGCGATTGTGCAAATAGAACCCACCAGGCTCGGATTATCAGTTATCTCGCTTATTCACCCACATACCTGACCCTGATCCAAAATGGCCGCAGTCCAGCGAGAGGTGTTCCAAATTCCAATAGGGAACCCATGTCATTTCTCGACCCCTTGACCGATTTAATTAGATTAAACAAAGAGTGTTGTAGGTACGTGCCCACCAAGACGTACACCCTTTCCACACACCCCATGCACACCCATCCAAAATGGCCGCCGTCCAGATGGGTTCCAATAGGGCACCAATGCCATTTCTCAGTCTTGACCTATTTAGTTCAAACAAAGGGTGTTTTACTGTGCCCCCCAACCAATCTAATTATTCACCCCATACCAATCCAAAATGGCCACCGTCTAGAAAGATTAAAATAGGGCACCCATGCCATTTCTCGACCCTTGACAGATTTAGGGTGTTGTAGGATAGCCCCGAAGCCAATCATAATATTCACCCCACTCACCCACCCAGATCCAAAAATGGCCGTCGTCCAGAGGGGTTCAAGTAGGGCATCATGCATTTATCGCCTCCTAAATTGACCGATTTAGGCCAAAGAAAGGGTGTTGTATATGGTGGCACCTAAGACACTCTTTCCACAACAACCCACCCGATCAAAATTTGCCGCTGCTCAGAGGGGTTCAAATATGGCACTCATGCAATTTTCTCGGCCCCTTGATCGATTTAGGTTAAACAAAGAGTGTTGTACAGTGGAAATAATTACGTGAAATAATTAACCCATACCCGGTTACAACCCAATGTGCTTTACCTTCCTGACTTTTGGGTACCCAAAAGTCACGAAGCTAAGGCACACACCTATAAAATACGTCTTTTGCAGGCTCTGCATCGAAAATTTAAGCTAACATGGACCAGTAACGTTGGATTACATATTTAAGGAGCTATCAGGAATCACGTCTTCATCGGGGGGATTTTCCGGGCACGTATGCCGGGGTGGGTGGCCTTTTGGTCGATGGGACCAACAAACAATTTTGTCCGCAACTCAAAATTAACACCTTAGAATAACAGGGGGTGTAATTTTTTTTCCGGGCACGTATGCCGGTGTGGGTGGGTGGTCGATGGGACCAAGAAACATTTATGTCTGAAAAAGATTTGAAGCAGGGTGGGTGGCCCGGGTCCCAACAAAATGTCGAAAGGAAAAAATCACCATACGTGCCTGAATTTTTTTTTCCGCCCTCCCCCCCCCCGTCTTCACCGTATATTATTAGCTCAACTTTACTTTGTAAAGTTTGAGCTATTGCCATGGTTTGGTATCCGTCGTGCGTGTGTGTATGTGTGTGTGTGCGTGATTCGTCAACAATTTATTTTAGCACGGGCTACAGTTCGTACCTTTAGTCTGATCATCATAAAATTTGTCATGGCTGTTGAAATTGGAATGTAGATGGGAACGAGTCATTTTGGGGTCATCCGGAAAAAAAACATGGCCGCCAGTGGCCATCATGGATTTCAAAATTCAATCCATTAGCACGGGCTACAGACCGTACTGTTTGTCTTATTGTCATGAAATTTGTCATGGATGTTAATATTGACATGTAGATGGGAACGAGTAATTTTGGGGTCATTCGGCCAAAAACATGGCCGCCGGCAGCCATCTTAGATTTTACTCTTTGCATGACTAAATCCTTTGACACGGGCTACAGGTCGTACATTTGGTCTGATCATTATAAAATTTGTCATCGCTGTTGAAATTGGAATGTAGATGGTAACGAGTCATTTTGGGGTCATACGGACAAAAAACATGGCCGCCAGCGGTCATCTTTGATTTCAAAATTTAATCCATTAGCACGGGCCACAGGTCGTACTGTTTGTCTGATCATCATGAAATTTGTCATGGATGTTAACATTGACATGTAGATGGGAACGAGTAATTTTGGGGTCATTCGGCCAAAAAACATGGCCGCCAGCAGCCATCTTGGATTTTACTCTTTGTATGACTAAATTCTTTAGCACGGGCTACAGGTCGTACCTTTAGTCTGATCATCATAAAATTTGTCATGGATGTTAACAATGACATGTAGATGGGAACGCGTCATTTTGGGTTCATTCGGCCATAAAACATGGCCGCCAGCAGCCATCTTGGATTTTACAATCCTTTAGCACGGGTTACAGGTCGTACCTTTAGTCTGATCATCATAAAATTTGTCATGGCTGTTGAAATTGGAATTTAGATGGGAACGAGTCATTTTGGGGTCATTCGGCCAAAAAACATGGCCGCCAGCAGCCATCTTGGATTTTACAATCCTTTAGCACGGGCTACAGGTTGTACCTTTAGTCTGATCATCATACAATTTGTCATGGCTGTTGAAATAGGAATGTAGATGGGAACGAGTCATTTTGGGGTCATACGGACAAAAAACATGGCCGCCAGCGGTCATCTTTGATTTCAAAATTTAATCCATTAGCACGGGCCACAGGTCGTACTGTTCGTCTGATCATCATGAAATTTGTCAAGGATGTTAACATTGACATGTAGATGGGAACGAGTAATTTTGGGGTCATTCGGCCAAAAAACATGGCCGCCAGCAGCCATCTTGGATTTTACTCTTTGTATGACTAAAATCCTTTAGCACGGGCTACAGGTCGTACCTTTAGTCTGATCATCATAAAATTTGTCATGAATGTTGATAATGACATGTAGATGGGAACGAGTCATTTTGGGGTGATTAGGCCAAAAAACATGGCCGCCAGCAGCCATATTGGATTTTACTCTTTGTATGACTAAATCCTTTAGCACGAGCAAAAGGTCGTACCTTTAGTCTGATCATCATAAACTTTGTCATGGCTGTTGAAATTGGAATGTAAATGGGAACGAGTCATTTTGGGGTCATTCGGACAAAAAACATGGCCGCCAGCGGCCATCTTGGATTTCAAAATTTAATCCATTAGCACGGGCCACAGGTCGTACTGTTCGTCTGATCATCATAAAATTGGTCATAGATGTTAATATTGACATGTAGATGGGAACGAGTTATTTTGGGGTCATTCGGCCGAAAACATGGCCACCAGCAGCCATCTTGGATTTTACTCTTTGTATGACTAAATTCTTTAGCATGGGCTACAGGTCGTACCTTTAGTCTGATCATCATAAATTTGTCATGGATGTTAACGATGACATGTAGATGGGAACGAGTTATTTTGGGGTCATTCGGCCGAAAACATGGCCACCAGCAGCCATCTTGGATTTTACTCTTTGTATGACTAAATTCTTTAGCATGGGCTACAGGACGTACCTTTAGTCTGATCGTCATAAAATTTGTCATGGATGTTAACGATGACATGTATATGGGAACGACTCATTTTTGGGGTAATTCGGCCGAAAACATGGCCGCCAGCAGCCATCTTGAATTTTACTTTTCTCTTCATGTCTATAAACTAGTACTAGACAATCAACTTTCCACATTTCTAATAGCTCCATTGACTGTAATACATTAAATTATTCCCTTTCCAAGTTGAGCTACAGTGTCATTGACACTTTCATTATATGGACAATTTAACCCACGATAGGCCATCGTGACGTGTGCCAAAATGATGGATCGATATAAGTTATGACGAACCAAAGTTGTTTCTTTCCCAAATTATGTGAATTAATTAACCCATTTCCCGGTTATAACCTGATAGTGATCGATCACGTGCTATGCTTCTGTTTACATGTGACAATCACGTGATCGGGCTGATGATCATGTGACTTCGTCTACAACAAAATCTTCGGCTAACTTCGGAATTTTTTTTAATCGTTATAAAAATAACGATTGGCGGCCGAATATTAGATTATATGCGCCTAATGGACATTTTATATATATATTATCGGTATATTGAAAGAAAATAATATTGTTTTTTCAGGACCGTATTCCTTTAAGTAAGATAAAACACTCGGCTAAATTGGCTCGTTGTGAGAGACCACGCCGTTGAGGCCCGTAGGGCCTCAACGGCGTGGTCTCTCCCAACGATCCAATTCAGCCTCGTGTTTTATCTATTACATAAAATACTTTTTTGCAGGACAGTGGTTATACATGGAAAATTCAAGCTCAAATGGCTCAGTAACGTGGCAATATATCTGAGCTATCAGAAATCACGTCTTCGCCGTATCATATATGGACAAATTAACTCAAAGCAGACCATCAACGTAATGTTCTCTAGCTTGTGACATGCATGTGCTTTACCTTCGTGACACAGTCTACAGCAATAATTGAAGTATTTGGTGACCCAAACTGGACGTTTTATGATGAATCATAGCATGTTTACAACACAAACATAAATACTCTTTGAATAAATATTCGTTATTTTAAAATAAAAAAATAACTGATTCACTGGGCTGTATATACCACTGGTGTGTCTGTTAAAATGTTGCTTTAGCCATTATCTTTAGTCAGGATTCTATATCGATGGCTATGAATATGTATTAATTAAAAGGGGTTCAACTTAAAGAAGCATAATCTGAATTAACGCTCCCAAATTACTATTTCTTTGGCGGGGGTAAAAATGTTTGATTTGAGTCGAGGAACCCACCCATCAAAGCTCAGAGTGATCAGATACCAATTTTTGACATTTGTAATTCCTCGAGATGTATAGCTATTGGTGGCCTGAAAAAGTCCAAACTGCGGATGACGATGGATAACTCTCAAAATCAAGTGGCTTTGGCGTTAGTTATATTGACAATCCGGCCATATTTCGTCGAACAAAAAACACGTTTTGGACAATGTTATACTATAGTAACTGTTGACTGTGATTAGCATTGTGGGCAATTAATCGATTCTAATAACTGAAGGGGAAGTGGCAATTCATAAAATGTTTTGTTGTTGTTGTTGGAATCTGATGATATGACGACCATCGAATCGGATTTAATACCTTTAAGGATTGAGGAGCATTTTTTTTTTTTTTTTTTTTTAGATTGGAGAGACATTGGAGCCTTGATGATGCAACTTGAGTGGTAGCCAGTAGACCCCGAAGCCACGACAAATAGTTTTCATGGCTGGCTCAACCGATTTTCGTGGCTGGTTAGCTAGCTAAGCCGGCTCAATCACGAAGTTCGTGGCTGACGAAATATGGCGGCTCAGCCGGCTGAGATGTTATCATTCAGCGTATTTTTGTTTCCGAAATGTTCCTAATCCCCTGTTACCGGTTATAGACGCTGGTTTTTTAGCATTTGTGGTGAACCCGTAGAATTCCAGACCACACGTGATCTTTTGATGTTGGGCTTTTCCATTATGGCGAAAATTCACGAAGGACTGGCATGGATATACTATGTAGTTTCCCCATCTAATCGGTATAAGTAGTTACATTGGGACTTCTGTCGTCTTCATACTGCTATCATCACTGCCATCTTGCGATATATGCATGCATCATTGAATGATGAACCCGATAGTAAAGATATATAATATTTCAAACTATTTTCTATTCTTATGTGTATATATTGACAAATGCCAGTGATGTCTGAGACTGGGTGTTGTCGATATAAACAATTTATATTTTAACCCTTTCAATACCAAATGGATGCGCCCATTCAGTTATATGAAAGCATGCATTGGGATAGTCTATTCCACATTAAGGGGCCAGGTGTTCTGATAATATAACAACCATGCCGTGTCCATATTAGGCAATGCGGTTTAGTTCTTGCGATTCACAGCACAGTTGTGCATGACATATAAGCCCATGCACACGGCTCAGCCATTTTACAATTCCGGCGGCGGAGATTTTTAAATGTGGCTGGCGTTAGAAATAATATGGCTGGCGGCGGCTTGTGGCCAATATGGCTGGCGGCGGCGGCGTGCGATGGCGGCTTCGGGCTCTAGTAGCCAGAGCTTTCATTGCACGTCCTTTTCTAGGGCTTGGATGTTTTTGGTGAGGCAGGCTGTCGATGGCTATGTCACAAACAAAAACATCATTTGAATAATTATTCGTTGTTGGATAGAATTGTCAAGATCTCAAGCGGGCGTTTCGCGCTAATTTCGATTGGATTATGCGCGCGAAAACAAATGTCAAACGATTTACACATTAACAACAGATACTGCTATCAACGGAAGCATCACAAGGATGGCTCTGTTTAAATTGATGTTAATGTGAATAATCGGCACTTATCTGCGACCATACATATACATCCGGGCGTTTAGTAACCCACTTATAGGATGCATGGATTAAATTTGGATTTACATTAGCGCAATTTCAAACGAAGAACACACTTACACCACAAGTGCTTCTATTTACACGGCGTGAATTGATGTGGATTTAAGATTTTATTCTCTGATAGTTTGTATCATCAGCTTGTTTTGGGCTCTGAGACTTACCGGTATACCATATTTTGGAATGAATTGGATCTCATTTTTTTGGTTAAACACGTTGGTGGTCATCTGTTTTGAAGGTTTGTTGAAATATATCATACATATTAAATATTACTGAACCAGGGAGTGGCTGGAGTGTATCCGTTGGTGGGTACGCAGGGCGGTGGAAGGTGTGGGTATAGATGTACGTTCAACTGCGTCTCCTACGATCAGAGTGAAAATCCATTCGATTTAAACATATTTTATCAGCATGACTTGACACAGAGACTGGAGGAGTCGAGAACAAGTTCTTAAAATTTAGACGAACCTCTATGCGCAGCCAAATTAACATATACTCACATATTGGAAGATATCTCCAAATATTTGGAGATATCTCTAATCATTTGAAGATATCTCTAAATATTTAGAGAAATCTCTAATTCATTTGGAGATATCTCCAACTCATTTGCAGATATTTCTAAATCGATTTGGAGAGCTCTTCAAATGATACCTTAATTATTTTGGACATCAATCCATTTGAAGATATCTCTAAATATTTAGAGATATCTGCAATTATTTAGAGATATCTCCAAATATTTAGAGATATCTCCAAATATTGAGTATATGTTAATTTGGCTGCCCATAAACCCCCGCTCATCACAAGCAGAATGACTGAGAATGTATATAACAATGAAATATATACAACCTATTTGGCATGACCAGAGGCGGACTGGGCCAAATATCCGGCCCGGGAAATAAATATAATACCGGCCCATCTGTTCGGGGTGTGTCCACAGTCCACCTTGGAAATTCCAACTGCACCCCCTCCCATTGAATCAGAATCAGACCAAGTATACATGTTTTGCGTAATTTCATTTGCCCCCCCCCCCCCCCCCCTTGAATCAGATGTCCAGACCAAATACATGTTTTTGCATAATTCCGTTTCCACCTGTGGCCTATTTTATTTATTAATATCCTATATATATTCATAAACCATGGTTCTATATATTCCCGGTATGAGACCATTCAGATATTTTTACCTGAACAATCAGCTGGAACAATTGCATAAATTCGAACATCTAGCAGTCTAACTCCAGACAAATGCAAACGGCTACGAGCAAGAGAACATTACACACCGGGCTGTTCATGGTTGAGAAATTTTGAAAACTATATATACAAAAACATCGCGAATCCTAGCATCTAGAATGGCATCAACTGAAGCGTTCCTATTTTGTTGTAAATTTCAATTGGGGGGAAAAGTCGGGGAGGGGTGCTTGAGATTTTTTTTTCGGATTTACGGCTGGGAGTTACCGTTAAAATCTCGAGATTAGCGGGGTCTTTATGTGGTGTTATATGATGCTGACAAGTTCATTTAATGTCAAATTTACGATTAGCCAGTTCGGCTCGTTAAACAAAACATGTGGCGGCCCACGTCCGGAATTCTCCCGGTCTCCCGATCGGCCGCATGGGGAACCTGAAAAACTTAAATTCTGTCTTTCCTCGCCGGTTTTCCGCTTCTCGGGTGATATATGTATATATATATATTGGCAGTACACATTATCCGAAGTAAAACATTTTACATGTGGAATAATTTCCGAATCAATATATTCTTGTTTAGTGACGGTTCCAAATATGGTTACAATTCTGGAAATCTCAGACGCCGTTTTAAAATGGAATTCACTTCTTGAATTTATGTGAGAAGAGTGCTGGTTACACAACACATGTGGCGGCCCACGTCGGCTTCATTCGCGGCCCAAGTTGTGGTTGGGCGGCCCAACCATATATACCCCCCCCCCCCACCGTAAAAAAAACCCCATCAGATTCTCGCTTGATAGAACATCACGTCGAATCAGAATTTTTCCGGACTCCGGCCCATCGGGAAATTTCCCGGTCTCCCGATCGGCCAGTCCGCCTCTGGGCATGACGGTGGATGTTGTTAGAGTAGGTTGCATAGGGTATAAAGCTGCAAGACAGTGTTAAGTCCCCTCGATACTCTGGTCTGATCGCTGCCATCATGTGTATTTTCGTGATTAAATCTAACTTTTTTATTTTAGAATTAATTCTGGCTTGATCTAGACATTTTTCAAATGAATATGGAACAGTCGGTTTCTCAGAATAAAGCAGAATGAATTGTAATCGACAAAAGTCTTAAAGACCCACTTAATTTTCGAGTCGCCGATTATTATGTTTATAGTGCCTTGATATAGGGTTTTAATACCAATATATGCCATAAAATATGATTAAAGTACTATAATTAATCACAATTTGGAACGTCTGCATGTGTCTCAGAAAGTGCCCATAAAGTAATAGAAAATAGCTGATATCACAGAGATATCCCCCGTTACGGCTCCGAGAATGCAAAATAATTCAAACTATATATCTATTTTCAATGGAAGGGGAATAACTATATCTTTAAGATATAGAGTTATTCCCCTTCCATTGAAAATAATACACTTTGCACAACAATCCAGATGAAACTAAAAAAAAAAAAAACACGTCCATAGCTCAACAAAAACAACATGTTCACAGTTTATTACACCGGATAATTTGATAATACAATGTTTCATACATAGTATGGCATATATTTTATATAATGTGATATGGGGATTCTAGAATAAAGTGCCTTTAAATAAAACAATTAGTGATTTTCTCTCATTCTGTATACAATATGGCAGCGTTCACTCTGATTTTGGGTGTATATATATCAAGGCGACATAATAGTGCAGATTAAGAGGGATATCGCGTGTTCGATTCATACCATTCCATTTGCACCCCCTGGGTGGAATTTTCCAACTGATAGCGATTTTGGTTCGAAAATTTGACAAAAAGTAGGAATATATTATAATTTGGGTTTAAACAACACATATCACACTAAATGCTGGCTATAAAATCAAACTATCGTAATAATTTCGATCTATTTTCAGTCAGAAATTTCAGGTATGTTGTCAGGTATGGAATTTGAAACTGTTGAACAATTTGACCAAACTTGAGGGTGAGACACCCCCTTGTCTCCACACACCTTAGTTGAACGCTGGTTGCAATGTTGTGCTACATGCATGCTGTGTGTTGCTACGCACCCCCGTATCGACACACGGAGTGCTCACTGAAATAGATGAGGGCCGGTCCGGGCGTGTCCGATCGGGTTTTAGTTCAGCGCAATTCCGTTAGTCCGCCGGAAATCATTCGGTAATTTCCGAAATTACGAGTTTTCACGCCATAAATTTCCGCAAATTTGCAAACATAATAAAACAAGAAAACAATAGTCAGAAATGGTAACGCCACCAAGATCATATTATTAGCCATAAATATAAATTATAATATAATTATAATATAAACTAGCTTTCAAATTCCATGTGGGAAATTTGGATACTAACATATATCAAGTTTTCCCGTTTCTCGTGTTATACATTACATTCTTCAAGCTGTCTCGCTTTTTATTACACTAGCTGGTGGGCCCGACTTCGTCCGGGCTGTTTCCCAACTGCTTTCCGGCGAAAGGCGCGATTTGACCTTGCATTGACTATTTTGAAAGTCAAGGTCAGGTCGGGGTCATGATATGACCCGTCCAAAACACTCCCCGGAGAAAAGTGGCCCTAGGTATCAAATTTCGTCGAAATCCGTCCGTTTTACACGTCTTGACCTTGAATTGACCAATTTGAAGGTCAAGGTCAGGTCGGGGTCACGATTTGACCCGTCCAAAACACTCCCCGGACAAAAGTATCCCTAGGTATCAAATTTCGTCGAAATCCATCCGTTTTGCCCGATTTGACCTTTGATTGACTATATTGAAGGTCAGGGTCACGCCGGGGGTCACGATTTGACACGTCCAAAACACTTCCCGGAAAAAAGTATCCCTAGGTATCAAATTTCGTCGAAATCCGTCCGTTTTACCCAAATTGACTGTTTTAAATGTCAAGGTCAGGTCGGGGTCATGATTTGACCCGTCCAAAACCCTCCCCGGACAAAAGTACCCATAGGTATCAAATTTCGTCGAAATCCACCTTTGATTACCACATGATCGCATGCTTTCCAAAGGGTGTGGTATATTATCAATATCAGCACATGTGCTAATCTGTGTCGGACTATTTTATTGAGCATTTAGGATACCGCATTCGGGGTAACACTACAGCTTTTAAAGCGACCCATTTTTACTTTTACATCGACCTAATCCACCATAACACCAGTGGATTTTATATTTTCAAGCACAGTATACACCAATAAAACCATAGTCAGAAATGGTAACGCCACCAAGATCATATTATTAGCCATAAATATAAATTATAATATAATCTATTATATATTTGAGGAAAGTCTGTGTGTCTGGCCGCGATGAACCGATTTCGACGAAACTTGGTACGGACACGTAATTCGACCCGAGGACTAACATGGGCCCATCCGTTTGCCCATGCGGCGTGACCTTGACCACTCCCCAGTGCTGGAGTCCTTGGCACGGCGTGATTGTGACCCGATGCAGGAAGGACAACTCTATATTTCACACAACGTAAACAGCACAACGTCGTCGAACGCAACGTGCAGGCTATTAAGAATCGTGTATCTACTTGAGTGAAAATACGGCATTTGCCGACTCCCTCCCAAAATATAGCATTTACAATTTCTGCCGGCTCCCTCCCAAAATATAGCATTTACAATTTCTGATATATACATTTTTGTTACAGCTGATATTATTAAGTCTATTTTGGATACATTTAATTATATATTTTTATGCTATTATTTTCCCACACCTCACTTAGTGCGAACTCGTGTAGAGTTAGGTGCCGGGTAAAAGTTCGCTAAATATCATCATCGTTATGATCTGGAATCTCACCCAAGTATGGAGCGAATCCATTGTCTAGCTCTCGAATCAAATCCATTTACCTGAGATGGCTTCCAGAATGGCCGAAATTTTGGTAAAAGCCGTGTAACAGATCTTAGCTGTTTCTTGGCTACACGTTTGGTTTATTTACATTGAAATTGGTTAACTGGATTCTTTTGAAGCTTGATACTTAATGAGCGTGTGTGTATATGAGGCGTCGCTATCAAAGAGCGTTTATCTACTTGAGTGGAAATCAAATCGGGTAAAACTGGCGGATTTATACGGACGAAATTTGATACATAGGGTCACCTTGACCTTCGAGTGACATTGAAGTCACACGTTTGCCCTTGGCAATTACACGAACAATTTAAATATCCGATGATCGTTAACAGGTCTATTGTAAATTCACGAAAAGGAAAATTGTATATTAACTATAGATTTGAGTATTGAACGACTCCGCTCTATCTCCGATGGCCGCGGAATACTTATATTTATATAATATATACGTATATTTATATAATTCCGATGTTTAAAGTTCTCAAGTCAGACATACACAGTGTGTGCTATTCGTCGTGCAATGCACAGGGTCTTGTAAATAAAGTAAAAGATCTTGAATTCACTGCACTTTTAAATCGTTATGACTTTATTACAATAACTGAAACGTGGCACAACGATGCTGCATTGATACAATTGCCTAACTATAGATATATAGAACTATGTCGCGATACACACAACAATGCAAGAGGCATCATAGCTTTTTATTGTCGCTTGAAATATGAAAAGTTCATAAAACGTACTGAATACATTAACGATGTGGCTTTATCAATAGAATTTGATGGTAAGATGTTCAATATTGACGAGAATATTGTATTTATATCCGTTTACATTCCACCAGAAAATTCTAGTTATTGGAAAACAAACGATAAGAAAGAACTTGTTTTTACTAACATTGAAGAGTATATCGCTAGTTTGGAGCCTAATCAGTTAGTTATAATGGGGGTGATTTCAACGCACGCACAGGTGAACGACCGGACTATGTTGCCCAGGACGATGATTCTCATGTCACACTTTCTGAAAACTATATTTTAGATACAGTTAGAGATAGGTTGAGCTTAGATAAAATTGTAACGGTTTTGGAAAGCAGCTCCTGTCGATGTGCCAATCGACCGGAATGCGAATATTAAATGGAAGGAAATTTGGTGATTTGCTTGGAAATTTCACGAGTTACCATTACAACGGAACTAGCGTCGTTGATTACATACTTATTAAAGAGCGCCATTTGTCTGATATAAGCTATTTTTGTGTCAAATCACCAACAGAATATTCAGATCATTGCCAGCTGGCAATGCACATAAAATTAAGTAAAAATTGTCCGACTAAAAAGCGACTAAAATATAAGTATAACGTGTGTTCAACACAGACGAAATGGTACAAAGAAAGTGGTGAAAGAGCAAAGCAAGCTGTGTTTCAACCGCACGTGCGAAGTAAACTTATGAGCCGGATTCGTCATCTCAGGTTTAAACCTGGTCTACGTAAACCTCTAGGTTTAAACCGCCGTGAGTCAGCTAAATCCGTGGTTTAAACCCGAGACCGCAGGTCTAAGTGACGCATTCGTCATCTCTGGTTTAAACCTGGTCCAGCCAGACAAGCGGTTTAGCAGTAGTGTCTCTGTATCGTCGAGATAATTAATCGTACTTTCCTAATGCGGACCGCCTCGTTTTATTGATTGCGAAATTCAATAATAACGACAACGAGCATATTTTGATTGGAAATTTATATGCGAGAAGCACTCACACCTATAGAGTGTGTGGAGATAAAATTTTGTCAATTTCGATAGTGTTTTTGTGTGTTATAAGCTTAAACCAGCAACTAAACCATCTAATTCGGCGGTCCAGCTAAACCATCTATATCGAGGCTAAACCTGAGATGACGAATCCGTCTTATCTTCATCGCGGTTTAGAATTGTCAAGCAATCAGTCACAGTGTGGAGCTGTAAATTATCTCGAGTGAGGGCGTGTCTAAGTGGCGGCCACCGACTGGTGTTATCATGTCACAGTTGATTCATTCGCACGCGACAATTGAGGACGTGTCAGTAAGCATTACATCAGCCTGTCTTTTGTTCCGCTTGGTAACAGGGTATTATGACTGCATGCTCATATCACCGACTGGAGTTGTCAATCAGCTGGCCACTAAACGACAAAAACGCCCACTTAGACCCGGTTTGGCTGGACCGCCAATGGGGGTTTAAACCAGGTTTAAACTCGGAGGTTTAAACCGGAGATGACGAATCGGGCAATGAAGTTCCAAATGTCTTCGTACGGGCTAGATCCCACAGATACGGAAATGGCGATTCGAGATTTAAATGAAATACTCCAGTTAATAAATAATGCATCAACAAAAGTATTTTCCCTTAATAAACATAGGTGCAGACGTAAACGACTATGGTTTGATAATGAATGCAAAAGTCTTAAAAAAGAAATGGAAAATGTCATTGAGGAAATGAAAAGAAAACCACATGATAGATCTCTGACATTGAAATTTTTCACAGCAAAAAAAGCATATAAACGGGAAACAAAAAGAAAATCTCGCATTTTCCACCAAAATATTGTTGACGAGCTATCAAATCTCGAAACCAGTGACCCCTCGAAATATTGGAGAATCGTGAATAATATGCGACCGAAGAAGGAAAACTCTAATAATTTAGACCCGGATGAAACAATCGATTTTTTCGATAAACTGCTATGTCCAAAAATCGAATCAACTGAAAAGCAATTAAAATCCGTGAAACAAAGTACCGTTGTGACAAATTTCAACAATGATGATATAACTAAAGGCGAGATATTAGATAACCTGTATCAACTTAAAAATAACAAAGCTAGTGGACCAGATAACATTTCAAATGAATTATTAAAATCAGTAATTCCATTTATGTTGGACGAGGTCACTAAATTTTTCAACACAGTTTTACACTCAGGTCATTATACCGTATATGCTGGAGCGAGTCAACAATCAAAACCTTATATAAAAAGGGCAATAGACATGACCCTAACAATTATAGACCTATTTCTTTAAGTAGTAATTTTGGTAAGTTATTCAACAAAGTTATAAACACACGAATAAACTCTTATCTTGATGCAAATGACTTAATCAGTGACAAGCAATTCGGATTTAGGAAACATCGGAGTACAATTGATAGCGCTTTTATATTGCGAACTATCGTTAATATAGGTATAACGGAAACAAAAAACCTATATATGCAGCTTTTGTTGATTTTCAGAAAGCATTTGATTCAGTTGATAGATCGTTGTTATTCGAAAAATTGCAACGTGTAGGAATTAATGGTCATATATATGACGCGTTATCTTCTCTTTACAAATAAAGTTACTATTCTGTTAAAACAACGGCGGGAATTGGTCCCCCTATATTGTCTACAATAGGTGTCCGTCAAGGGTTTTCTCTATCCCCTACGTTGTTCAAGATTTTCATTGATGATATAGCTAATATTTTTTGACGAAACATGTGACCCCGTACACGTTCATGATCATAACCTCAATCATTTGCTTTTCGCAGACGATCTGGTGATATTATCTGAATCACCGACAGGTTTACAATCGGGAATTAAGAAGTTAGAGCAATACGCGCTTGACAATGGACTATCTGTTAATGTAAGCAAAACAAAATGTATGATCTTTCGTTCAAGGAAAACAAAACATGGTCCTGTATTTAACATTAATGATATGCCAATAGAAGTAGTGGATGAATATAAATATTTAGGACTAATTTTCACATCTAATGGAAAAATGAAAAAAATACAGGATAATCTGAGCGCAAAAGCATCAAAAGCCATGTTCTTTTTAACAAATTTAACAAAAACAACACCGGTGTTACCTATCGCCATTAAATGCAAATTATTCGATAAACTAATTAAGCCTATTTTATTGTATGGATGTGAGATATGGTCCAATGACCTTAATTTGCCGTTCAAAGATACCATACCATGTGAACAAACACATCTAAAGTTTTGTAAACGGGCTCTATGTTTGAATAGAAAGGCCTCAAATCACGATTCTATAGAGCAGAGTTAGGCCGTTTCCCTATCGCGAATGATGCCATTTTACAACTCTCCATGTACATGCTAAAACTATCAAAAGTAGATGACCATAATATCTTATCCGCATGCTACAAAGAATCTCTGAATTGTAAATTACATTTAACATGGCTCACCCAATTGTCGCGTTATAACATTGTAATCAATAACGCAGGCCAACTATCAGGGCAGCGTGAACAGATGCTGACTAAGACATTGAAATCAGAAATGTTTCGCAATGATATATTCAATGACGATAGACCGACAGGGAAAAATAAACTACGAACCTATAGGATATTTAAAGATGAATACAAAATTGAGCCATATGTCATTCACACACGATCACAAATTGCTTGCGAAATGTTTTCTGGATTGCGCGTGAGCAACCACATATTGGCAATAGAAAAAGGGAGGCATAGACAACCAGCAATACCATTAGAAAATCGGCTGTGTTCCATGTGTGACAAACAATGTGTCGAATCTGAAATGTATTTTATCATTGAATGTAACGCATACGATGATTTAAGATCTAATTTATTCAGCGAAATTGAGAAACACGATAGTGAATTCAATAATTTGAATGATGCAGATAAATTTGCACTGATTATGAGAAATGATCATATTAAATTAATTAACAAGGTTTGCAACATAGTCCGGCTATTCTTCCTTCGGCAGAATAATAAAACTTGAAGAATTGTTGAGGGAATGTTGATAAGAACTGTGTTTGTTATAATAATTTTGTTATGTATTGCTTATTTATGTATATGATATTCATCAGTATCTTGCAACTGCCCATTGGGGTGTTTTGCAATAAATTCTTGTATCTTGTATCTTGTATCTCGGGATCCGCTGAACCGATTTACACCGAATTTGGTGGAAACGGGTAGTTTAAGGCGCTGAGCAAGTTCGTCACGCCCGGATGCCCGTGCGGCGTGACCTTGACCTTTCAAATGACTTTGAACCCGTATCTCGGTATCCGCTGGGCCGATTTCCACCATTTTCGGGGTGTTGGTGTAGATGGGGATGCCAATAAATTTCGTCCCACCGAGATGCCCGTGTGGCGTGACCTTGACCTTCGAACGACCTTGACTCTCTATCACAGGATCCGATGGGACGATCGGGATGAAATTTCGTAGGTAGGGACAGTTCTGGTAGCCAAACATTTTCAACATGACCTTGACCTTTCAAATGACCTTGAACCCGTATCTCGGTATCCGCTGGGCCGATTTCCACCATTTTCGGGGTGTTGGTGTAGATGGGGATGCCAATAAATTTCGTCCCACCGAGATGCCCGTGTGGTGTGACCTTGACCATCGAGTGACCTTGACTCTCTATTTCAGAATCAGATGGGACGATCGGGATGAAATTTCGTAGGTAGGGATGGTTCGGGTAGCCAAACATTTTTAAAGGGTAGCGGCGTGACCTTTCAAATGACATTGAATCTGTATCTCGGTATCCGCTGGGCCGATTTCCACCATTTTTGGGGTGTTGGTGTAGATGGGGATGCCAATAAATTTCGTCCCACCAGATGCCCGTGCGGCGTGACCTGGACCTTCAAATGACATTGACTCTGTATCTCGGAATCCAATGGCACGATCGGGATGAAATTTCGTAGGTAGGGATAGTTCGAGTAACCAAACATTTTCAACATGAACTTGACCTTTCAAATGACCTTGAACCCGTATCTCGGGATCCGCTGGGCCGATTTCCAACAATTGTTGTGGTGTTGGTGTAGATGGGGATGCCAATAACTTTCGTCCAACCCAGCTTTACCTTGACCTTTCAAATGACCTTGAACCTGTATCTCGGTATCCGCTGGGCCTATTTCCACCATTTTTGGGGTGTTGGTGTAAAAAAACAACACAGCGACTCTCCCCGTCAGGACGGATACCCAGCTAGTCTCCTATGTATTTTGAGACTTCCGTATATGTGTCCTTTATAGACTCGAAAACGGCTGCACCGATTGGGCTCAAACTTTCCATCTAAGGGTAAAAAGCCACGGGAATGGTCGCATTCTCCACTCTCAGTCACAAAAACGGCACTGTGGAGTTAATCGCGTTGATAGTTAAAGAGCGTTCGTATCCGCAGTGTCGTTGATAAAGAGCGTCTATATACACGACGAGTATAAATACGGCTCCATTGACCGTCTCGAGACGAAATTCCGTACTTAATTTCGTCACGGTACTTAGGGGTTCCAAGGACGGGGGAGATTTTTATCGGGTCAGTTTTTCCACCCGAGATGATCTTCACCTTGAAACGGGTACCCAAAAATGATATATATGTGTGTGTCCTTTATAGACTCGAACCGATTGAGCTCAAACTTGCTACCTACGGGAAGTTTCATGGACGGGTTAAATTGTGGCTTGAAAAAAAATAAATTAAAAAATTAAAAAGGCACAATTAACTCATAAAAAAATTAATTAAATAAATTAATTAAAAAATTTAAAAATTGTCATGTTTCTGACGATTGCCGCCAGTGGCGGGATAACCTGCTAATTATAATATAAACTAGCTTTCAATTTCCATGTGGGAAATTTGGATACTTCCATATATCAAGTTTTCCCGTTTCTCGTGTTATACATTACCTTCTTCAAGCTGTCTTTTTTATTACACTAACTGGTGGGCCCGACTTCGTCCGGGCTGTTTCCCATCTGCTTTCCGGCGAAAGGGACCCCTAGG
This sequence comes from Siphonodentalium dalli, assembly GCA_032622095.1. NCBI lineage: Eukaryota > Metazoa > Mollusca > Scaphopoda > Gadilida > Siphonodentaliidae > Siphonodentalium > Siphonodentalium dalli. Next base: position 186,777,540 of record CP136063.1, on the reverse strand, counting down.
TACAAAATGTTTTCGAAATCCGTCCGTTTTACCCGATTTGACCTTGAATTGACCATTTTGAAGGTCAAAGTCAGGTCGGGTTTTCGATTTGACCGTCCAAAACACTTCCCGGACAAAACCATCCCAAGGTATCAAATTTCGTCAAAATCCATCTTTGATTACCACACGATCGCATGCTTTCCAAATGGTGTGGTAATATCAATATCAACACATGTGCTAATCTGTGTCGGACTATTTTATTGAGCGGGGTAACACTACAGCTTTTAAAGAGACCCATTTTTACTTTTACATCGACCTAATCCCCCATAATCCCCCATAACACCAGTCGATTTTATATTTTCAAGCACAGTATACACGCTGGCGTGCTAATAACTGGGTGTCACATATTGTCCACCGGGGAGTGTGTCATAGGGTGTGTCCGTTTGTACGGGGAGATGTAACGTTAGTTTACACGCATTTATTCTCAATCAAATATATATCATTATATACACGCAGTATAGTAATCATAAATGAGAATAGGCGTTCGCAGTAAGCTAAAAGCTTATGGGTAGATATGGCAAGAAACGTGTCATGGGTGCCATATCCTATGTATATTGATATCAATGTATAGATGATAACACGAAGTGACGCGAGTAGTTTTAATGATTGTGGGTGTTATTAGCATGCAAATATAGTTTTTATACGCCCCTGTTGGTCCGTCCGTCCGTTAATTCGCGTCTCGTTTTCGGATGATAGTTTTGCAGTTATGAATTGAATAGAATGAAATTTGGTATGTGAGTTTACTTGCCCAAAATACAGGTCAAGCTCGAATTTGGGTTCCGCACGCCAGTGTTCACCAGAGTTCTGGCCCATTTTGTTGGAAATGCACTCCATTTTCGTTTCCGGATAATAATTTTAGTAAGTCAAGTTCGAATATGGGGACCGCCCGCCTATTTCCATGCGAGCTATGACCCTTTGTTCGAACTACACGCACATATGTATATATACCGGTTTTATATATTCCTCTCGTATAAGGAGGTCTACAATAATTATATAGCAAATTAGGTAGACATATATGCAAATGCAAACACGCACGCACGCACGCTGGCGAAGTATGTATACCTGTGACTGGATCCAGATCTCCTCTTCTGTTCTGTGCATCTGTTATACCTGCATGGGATAATAAAATAATTGAATAAGTAAAACATCCAGACGTGATACTAATCTAAATGAATAACAATTAACCCTTTTTTTTTGGGTATTAAATGGATCCTCCCACCCAATTATATCTATTTTTCATTTGGACTGTTCAGGATGCATTAGCACACGGCATGCAGTGTGACGAAAAGATAACATAAGTGCACAACGATTAAAATTATTTGATGGGAAATGTTCATATAATTTCAACAAACGACATGTTTGTTGAATTTATTATCTGGACAAGGTCGTTTGTTGAAATATCTGAACATTTCCTAAGGGAACTACTCGTCAATGAGTAGTTAGTACAGAACGGGTTAAAGATGATGGCCCAACAGATTTGACAAAATAAATCTTCTATTGGTACTGTAGGTTTTCCACACCATAACATAATACTATCGTCATGAGTCTGATAGTGCTGGAGGGGTATAAGGTGGATGATGCCTTGAATCTCTACTCTGGCTAACGCCCGTAGAGATCATATTCCACCATGCAGTACAAAACCTGGGGACCTTTTGAAGTTTTGACAGGGAACATTATACAGTTGAAAAAATACTCTGGGAATATATTTATTAGTCATTATCTGTTCCTTAATAATGTACGTCAATGTATGTGAATGTCCCAACTCAAAATTGCATGTTTTTCTCTGACTTTTGTTAGCCAATATCTCAATAAACATTGAATTAATTATATACCCATGAGAAATTCCTTAATTGTAAGTGACGCAAAGCAAAATCGCTCACAAATTCACATAAATCGTGAAATTTCGACTTTCACCTACAGTGAAGTACATTATTAAGGAACAGATAATAACTAAGAAATATAGAATTCCCCGCGTTATTGTTTTTACTTTATAAGGTTCCCTGTCAAAACTTCAAAAAGTTCCCAGGATTTGTGCTGTGGAATATGATCTCCACGGGCATTAGCTAGAGTAGAGATTCATGGCATCAAATATGTTAAAGAAAACCATAGTCAGAAATTAGAATTTATAGAATATAAAACATATTTGTTTGCTAGTGACCAACTCAGAATTCCGTTAAATAACAATAACAACCAGCACCTAATTAACGAACCGGCGGCCGACTCGGCCGTCTCCGACCACAACCATTAGTGGGCTGCAGAACGAAAAATATCTATAAAAGTTGAAATATAAGACTTACAAATTATATTTTTCATTTCTTTTATTTGTAATTGACATAACTTATCACAAACCAAAAATCAACATGATTGACATAACGTTAATTAACGACAATAAACGAAATTGAAATTCCCAACTACACATTTTACCGGACTCGGCCTCCGACTCGCAGTTCGACTTTTAATCATCCCAAAATTTCCCATTCAAAAATAAAACACTCATGTCAGCGCCCACAGCTATCTAGAATATCTAGGACAGCATACACGTGGTGCGCGCGTAATAAGGTTACTACGTTTTCAGATTTTTGCAGATTTTGGACCAGTAACCAGCCTATTAAACAAAAATCGTTTAATGCGAGCAAATAAACGGACACGATCGACCGAGAGTCACAAAAACAATGAGTTAAGACAGCTTGATAGCAATTATCAGTCAACAAGTAATTATATCATATATAACTTTTGACGATCGTCTCTGCATGCATGATAGAGAGTTTCTATGATTTTGTTTTCCAAAAGCAAATTTTGTTTCCCAATCTCAGTGAACAATACAGAGCGTTCTGATCTTTTATACTAGTTTTCAATGTAGAACTGATGAATGTTTTCGTAGATTTTCGCAATACCTGTTCCATACGAACTATGGTGGTTCAAGTATTTTCTATATGCCCGTTTTAAAAAACGGGATGTATTATGTTATTAGCCAAGCCGCGTCCGCCTGCATGTCCGTCCGTTCGCTTTTGGTTTTCATTGGAATCCAATTTTAGATATTCTCAACTGAATTGAATGAAATTTGGTATATGTGGGTTAACTAGCACAAAATGCAGGTCAAGTTCGAATTCGGGTTCCGCCCGCCAAGTTTCACCAGAGTTATGGCCATTTTTGTTGGAATATGCACTCATGCAATTGTCGTTTCCGCTTGATAATTTTAGTAAGACTGAACTGAATGCAATGATGTTAGGTATGTGAGTTCAGTAGTCCAAAGTACAGGTTAATTTCGAATTTGTGATCCGCCCGCCTATTTTCACCAGAGTTATGACCCTTGGTTGGAATTACCACGGGCGTATTTTTCCACGCCCTATAACGATCATGCTCTTGTTTTATTTTTGGTACATTTTGCTATGCATGGTTTCTTATACTCTGTTACGGGGTGTGAACGTTAGCCCCACCTCCACCTGAAAGTTCTTTGGCGAGCATTTGAATGATATATAATACGACATGCGGACATTATGAACAACGACCGGGCCATTTGAAGATTCACAATATATAGTCGTTTTTAGCTGACGGGTTGCATGGCGTCCGTCGTTCGTAAACAATTTGCTTCGGCACATCCTTCACTCCACATCCCTCATCTAATCGTCACCGATATTCATACGGATCTTCGAAGTGATATTGCAGCCCACGTTTATTGGAGAAAGGTCTTGAAAATTTACAGACATGTTTAGAATCATATCTATTGATGGGCATTTTCGATGAAAAACATGGACGCGCGTCAGCAGTTGCCATGTATTTTATGGAAGGCCGTCAAAAATCAAAGTGCCAGTTTTCAAATTCTAAACTTCAATTTATTTGTTTTAAGTGTCCCAATGCTCATTTCATAAACCAATTGGACGTATTCTTATACATGGGTGCTATTTACTGATTCTAAAAGGCAAAATCTTCATTTCAGGAAAGCCATTTGTATCCCAACGCTCATTTTATAAACCAATTGGGCTTATTATGTATATACACGGGTGCTATTTGCTGATTCTAGAAAGCAAAATCTTCGTTTCACGTTCCAGCACACACAAATCAAATATAACGTTCAAATGGTATCAGGGCCAAAGGGCTATATTGCATGCCTAAATCTAGAATATACAAATCCGTTTTCAGTTCTTAAACGCAAAAGTTTATATATTTGTGTCACAGCCTTCATTTTCCAGTTTTTATAACGAAAGTTTGCGAGAGTTGGAATTTAAGACGTTCTGTTCTAATAATTAACTTGTGGATTGTTAATTCTATGGCGAATTTCGAAAATCGACTAAATATTCGGGGTTGTCCGAAGCAGGTCGGAAAGACTAGCCTAGTACACAGGCCAGCAAATCGGTACGATTGAGTTAGGTATGAGTCTAGGAAAGACAACAGTCTAGAAGATGTCAGGTGGGAATTGCAAAAAGAAAACAATATTTCAAAATTAAGAATCCGGATTCATGAGAACTGAAGTGAGAAAAACAGATTTTAAAATAAACAAACTGCATTCTAAAAGGAAAGCTGTGAAATACAGTACAATTTTATTACATTTCTGAAGGTGAAGGTCACCCAAATTCTTGAATACAGAAATAATGAGCGCTCCCTGTGTTTGACCTTTACGGTAGAGACTTGAAGGAATCGGGATAGGAAGATCCGCTTTACGCATGCTCTACTTCGGTGTGACTAATTACCACCCGGGGACCGCCCGGGACCGCCCGGTGGCCCCAAGTGCCCGTGGACACAATTATTATATATCGACGTTATAACGTAGCGACATGCCACCTGAGGGCAACATAGAAAAATGTACTCGCTCGCTCGTCCCCGGCCGGTCATATTAACACCACAAATGCCGATGTTGGCTAAAAGAGACTATGTGATTACCGGTGTCTTCGTGTGTTTTCAGACAGATTATTTTGGTGATTCTCGGTAGTGCAATACACCCGAGTGTTAATTCCATATATTGACTCGTTGACGCGTCCACGGCCGATGTTATTAACCCCTCAAATTCCGGTAAAATAGTGTATAAACAAAAAAAACTTGGGACCGCCCTGGAGGCCCAATGGACCCGTGGACACTATATTTCGACGGTATAACGTAGCGACATACCACACGAGGTCAACCTAGAAAATCTTACTCGCTCACTCGACTCCGGCCGGTATTATTAACCCCATAAAAATCCGATATTGGCTAAGAGGGCACGGACAGCTCGGTGTCTTCTTTGATTTCGGACAGCATATTTTGATGATGCATGGTAGTGCAATACCACCTGATAGTGACTTCCAGATATTGACTCGCTGACGCGTCAGCACAAAATCCCGCAAAATAACGTATCACCATAAATATTCGGCTTTACATGATCGTAAATATCGCAAATTTCTTGAATTTTTTCAATAAAAATTAATAACTTTACACCTATAATTTTTATATTTTGACACGAGCGGGTGTAATTGAGTTGATTTCATTTTTTTGTATTATATTAGGCGCTCATTGCATCGCAAGTGCATATTCTCTAGAAATAAAAAAATCACAATTTAAGGATCGCCTAATCTAATCTAATGCACTAAAAAGTATCTTCTGAAATTCTAGTTCTAAGAAAAGAGTTATTCGTATTCGCCACACTCTTCCACCCACCTCCTATTATCACCTGATATGCAAAGCATGTAGGTTCTCAGCGAACGTTTGCTTCCAGTTTGCTTTTTGTTTATATACTATTTTATCGGATTTTGAGAGGTTAATAACACCGGCCGGAGTCGAACGAGCGAGTAACATTTTCTAGGTTGACCTCGTGGTGTATGTCGCTACGTTATAACGTCGAGATATAGTGTTCACGTGCCCATTGGGCCCCCGGGGCGGTCCCGGGCGGTCCCAGTGTTCTTTTTGTTTATATACCATTCTATCGGATTTTGAGGTGTTAATAACACCGGCCGGAGTCGAGCGAGCGAGTAACCTTTTCTATGTTGACCCCGTGGGGTATGTCGCTACGTTACAATGTCGAGATATAGTGTCCACGGGCCCATGCGGCCTCCCGGGCGGTCCCAATGTTATTTTTGTTTATATACCATTTTATCGGATTTTGAGGGGGTTAATAACACCGGCCGGAGTCGAGCGAGCGAGTAACATTTTCTAGGTTGACCTCGTGGGGTATGTTGCTATGTTATAACGTCGAGATATAGTGTCCACGGGCCCATGGTGCCGCCCGGTTCTTTTTGTTTATGCACTATTTTACCGGAATTTGAGGGGTTAATACCATCGGCCGTGGAGGAGTCAACGATTCAATATATGATATTAACACTCTGGTGTATTGCACTACCGAGAATCGCCAAAATAATCTGTCTGAAAACACAAGAAGACACCAGTAATCACCCAGGCTCTTTAGCCAACATAGGCATTTGTGGGGTTAATATGACCGGCCAGAGACGAGCGAGCGAGTAAATTGTTCTATGTTGCCCTCATGTGGCATGTGGCTACGTTATAACATCGAGATATTGTGTCCACAGGCACGTGGGGCCACCCGGGCGGTCCCAGGCGGTAATTGGTCACACCCAAGTATACCCTTAACTGAGGTCAAGGTCAGAGTGTAGCTCTTGCGACGTTACCCCGCTTCCTTCCTTTCAACCCACGCCAAGCTGGGGATCATTCATTAAACAACAACCTTGAAATTTAAGGGTCAAGGCCGTGCTTCGCTAAAATTTTCATTTTATATTGTACATTTTATAATCTTCATTCTGAAAAGTAGATTTTATAATCTTCATTCTGAAAAAGTTTAAGTTTGGGTACGAACATGGATTGACGTAACCTCCTTTCGCGTTATGACTTCTACTACGCTTATTTCATCATTCTAATTTTAACTCGCCTATAATTCAAGACACATATAATATATATTCTAGAATTAGGGAAATAGCCCGTTTGCGTTATGGATATAACCATTTTAATTTTAAATCAGCTTACATTTGTGTGAGCTAATTGGAACCTGAAATGAAGATTTTGTCTTCTAGAATCAGTAAATCATAGCACCATTATATAAAGAATAAGCCCAGTTAGTTTACAAAATGAGCGTTGGGACACTTAAAAAACTAAATTGAAGTTTAAAATCAGTGAATACCACCCGTGTATTATAGTCTAAAGAATAAGCCCAATCGGTTTATAAAATGAGCATTGGAACACTTAAAAAAAATAAAATGAAATTTAGAATTTGAAAATTGGCACTTTGATTTTTGGCACAAACGACATTCCTGAAATGAAGATTTTGCCTTCTGGAATCAGTAAATAGCACCCGTGTATAAGAATAAGTCCAATTGGTTTATAAAATTGGTTTATAAATTGAGCGTTGTGACACTTAAAAAACAAGTTTAGGATTTGAAAATTGGCACTTTGATTTTTGACACAAATGGCCTTCCTGAAATGAAGATTTCGCCTTCTAGAATCAGTAAATAACACCCGTGTATATAACGAATAAGCCCAATTGGTCTATAAAATTAGCGTTGGGACACTTAAAAAATATAAATTGAAGTTTAGAATTTGAAAACTGGCACTTTGATTTTTGACACAAATGGCCTTCCATAGTATTTTACTCTTCTTGTGACGATATCATTCAAGTTCAAGTTCAAATGTTTATTTCTCAAGTAAATCAAGTTACATGATATTATGAGAAGATAATACATAATAATACAACACAATACCTTACAGGTCAACTGTATCCCTCATATATATATGAATATCACACAATCTTCATAATTATGGATATTCAGGGTGATCTCTGGAGATTGGAGCTATCGAATTTTTCCTCGTCTCATAAAAAATATGACCACCAGCGGCCATATTTGATTTCATATTTGAATCCATCGGCCCACCTTGCAGCCCACATTTATTTGAGAAAGGTTTTCGAGACAGTCACACCTCTAGTTTCTTTGGCTTTGGAGGTAAAAAATATTTGATTCGAGTCGAGGAACCCACCCATCAAAGCTCAGAGTGATCAGATATCGATTTTTGAAGTTTGTTAATTTTTGGAGATGGGGTCCACTTCCACGTGCTCAAACAGACACATTGCGGGTGTAAGATGGATAACTCTAAAATCAAGGAAATAGTAATTTAGGAGCGTCTAATCGGATTGAGTACCTTTAACTTTCCTTATCCTTAATCCGCCCATTAACTGCATTGCATAACATTTTCCAAATGATTCCCTCTCTAATTTAATCGACAGTGTCATTGATTTAAAGGCCCACTTAATTTTCGAATGCAGAACGGCCCTGTGCCAATGCATTCTCTTATATATGCGACTCGACCATAGGTCGCCTCGCATATATAAGAGAATGCATTGACTTAACACATTAAAAATTATAAAATTGTTAAAGAATGTAAGAAAAAATGGTAAAAAGTGTTTTTTTAGGCCAATGCATTCTCTTATATATGCGAGGCGACATATGGTCGACTCGCATATATAAGAGAATGCATTGGCACAGGGCATAACTGTAACCATCACAATGTGGTCAATGAGCCGGTTCCAATGATATCCATATTTTTACACAACATATTCCATATTATATACCATTTGCAAGAGGAACGAAAAGTATATATATTCCACAGAATACGGAACAGCTGTGGCCTAGCAGTATCCACCAAGTGATAGAGATTCTCAGATTCACCCCAAGATTTTCCTCGTTATTTACTCCAGAACGCACCATGATTTACAATTAAGAGATAGAGTTATTCCCCTTCCATTGAGAATACTAAACTAGCAGTTCAGACCATATCGAAATTAAGCACATAATACACATCGGTACCTTGACAAAAACAACATGTTCACAGTTTATTCGATAAGTTGATAATATAATGTTTTTGGAGCCTTCTCTTTCAAACGGTATATATTATAGAATTTGTTGTATATAATGTTATTTGGTGATTAGAAAACTAAGTGGTCCTTTAATTAAGGTATGTGTGCTGCATGTTCAGCGGATGGTGCAAAGGTATGTTTGCATCTATCGTATCAAAGATGTGATGATATATCTAAGTGATAGCTTCATGTTGCTCGTAAGTATAGTTCAACATTTCAGGCGAAGGATGACACAGCATTTTTCTCAGAATGCAGCAGTAAATGTTTGGTAACGGTTCAGGTTAGAAGGAACTAAATGTTTTCCATAGGCCACAGTGTTAACGTTTGACCACGCCCACGCTACATTTTCGAGTTCCGAAGTGCACGATGCATGCGTTCGTAAAGACCAACCCTTTCGGCATCTGTTCGCACATAGGAGTACCTTTCGAGCCACGCCTTTTTCGAAAACCAGCATATGTTTTCCACACTACCCCACTTTTTGCACAGAATTTGATAGTCTGACAAAAACCAATACACAGCCTCAATATCCCGCCATTGTTTGGACACGAACGCATTTCAGACTAGGAAACGCCCACGTTTTTACATGCTATGGGTATTATATTTCTTGAATTTGTAAAATTATTTGACATATTATACGCCAATCGCGCGCCAGAATTTTTTAAACTCGTATTCGAGATACCCTGTAAAAACGAAAGGGACGTAATTCTACTTATTTAGTTCCTTCTAACCTTCAGGTTGGACGGGCGATATCAGCGAATATCGCGAGGTGATATATCGAAAGTGAGAAGGCCAGTGCACGAAAGAGAGAGATAGAGATATAAGCGAGATCACTGAGTCGCAACCATATTGGATCAATCCAGCCCAGTTCCGAGCATTCAGTGCTCCATATATGGAATTCATGAATACTCAAAAGCTCCATATATGGAATTCATGAATACTCAAAAGCTCCATATATGGAATGCTACTCCAGAACTTTGACCTGTAGTACATAAACCGCGGAATGGGGGCTGGATGGATCCAATATGGTAGCGACTCGGTGATCTCGCTTATTGAGAGTGCATGCGAATGGATAGACAAGTTAGGGTGAGGAAAAGTGGTGGAGAAAGAGATAGGATAGGATAGGATAATTTATTTCCAATATACACATATACAATACATAACATAGAAATAACAAGATAAACAATCACAAATTGTGGTATTTGAGAGGGGACGGCTTAGTTCAATACAGACTGTCGTCCTGCCAGATAGAAATACATTGTATCCGCTTATACATATATAATGGACATACCTTTCGCGCATATTACCAAAGAAACAATTATCCTGAAGAATCTAAATTTGAGCATTCTATCAGAAAAGCATCCATTGATATTCACAAAATTCAAATAAAAGGTCGTACAGCATGTCGAGGGTCAAGTTAGTAAAAATCCGGGAGAGCTGTATCCCGTCTCAACCGATCTCAACTTGAAGAATCAATCTTTGATAACAAGTAAGCCATCTATTTACGCTACGCGTGCCGACGAAATACCACATAGCAAACACACCCGTAAGACAAATTGCTCCATCAATCATTGTTTGAGCTGAAGATCATGGGACATTCAGAAGATTGTGAGCACATCCAGTCAATAAAAGTACAGAGCGATGAAGAATACGTGGCCAAAGATCGTGTATTGCAACATCAAACCGCGCAATAATTTGTCCTCTGTGATTTAGAGCTACTTGTGCCTGACAGATTTATCCCCCTTTTGATGTTTGATGAGACTGATATATGCAGACTCATGGGAACACGTCCGTGAAAACTGAGATGCAGAGAAAGTTGGGTAATTTATGGTCACACGAACATCTAACCGGGACCATGCAGTTTAGGGACACAATATATATATGGTCGACTCGCATATATAAGAGAATGCATATATACTATATATTTAAAAAAAAACTGTAATCGCCGCACAACCAAATTACACCTACTGACGCTGAGACTTGATATCTATATATATGATTTGTACTTACTTAAAATAACAATGTGACTTCTGTTACTTATTCGTTTTCGATTTGTGTTTCGTTGAATATTTTTATTCGGACAAAGAGGGGTCTAGTATGACTCGACCACCGTTGTTTTCTCGAAATACCGCGATCGAATTTAGATCAAAGGGAAAACATGTTATTTATCATGGGAAACCATGTTATTTATCAGCCTTCCAGTTGGACCGCGGTGACGATTCATGTAGTTCGAGGTCCTCATTAAAACGCCGTTTATCCAACCTTCGATCATCGCACAAAGGGTTGATAAATGACATGGGCGCCCATTTTGACCAAACTCAACCCGGTGGCCATATTGGTCTACGGACTGGGAGTCGGGACATTTCGAGAGAACATCACAGGAGGGTGATCGAAGAACACATTTCGAATGCGTTTATTGTACACAAATTCGTAAAGATAGAGTTATGATGCGACGTGGTGCCAATCGGTCACCTTGAATTGGAGGAAGTGTTTCGTATTATTTCTAGACATCTTGCATATTAAGCATAATCTGCAATATTCACCTTTAATGGACAAGTTAACCATGGACGTTATTGGTCATAGGTGATATTTTGTATGTTGGACGCCCGACAAACCCGATAGAACTGCCTCCTTTGAAAATCGACCAACTCTCAAAATATGGTGTTGGACATTTGTAAAATGAAGTCCCCAGATGGTGAATTTAGTTATGGTACCCCACACAGCGTCTTAGCATCAATAAATCCACCCTTTGTGGACCTCATTCTGCTTATATGCATCATCTTCACTGAAAAATTATCTTTATTATCAAGTTAACAAGTTTTTTAATTTCTTTAGAAAGTTTCTTTTTCTTTTTTAGTTTAATTTTTCTGTATACTAGTATATCCCCAAATTGGCAGATGACCCAATGTGCCTAATGTGTGCACATTACCATCTTCACCATCTGGGAACTTAAATATGTGTCTATGTCCCACATAGCAGACGAGGCCATGATGCAAATGTCCAGCACAATATTCTGAGGCTGAATTCGACATTGCTGATGTCCAAAACGTATGTTCGATCTCAGTATGCTCTCAGTATGTTCGATCTCAGTATGCTCTAGTATGTTCGATCTCAGTATGCTCTCAGTATGCTCTAGAACAGAGAACGTTTTTCGGGTCGGATGGGCCATGCCGCCATCTTTGATGAGTTTTATTAGATGTGTCATCGCCATTAATGTTTCGGTGTCAGGCACAGGTTATCTTAACCTCAATCTTATATAATTAAATGTCAATATAACTATACTGTATATGTTTCAGGTTCGTGAGAACTAGTGTTTCCTTCGAAACCACAAATCACTGACATTTATGTTGTTTATTACCAAACTATAACATATTTATGACGCGCAATACGACAGACTGGCGACAGTGTAGTAATAATAATATTCAATAATCATCAATGTCATTATCGGGACAAATTGTTGTGTCTTATATAGGTGGTATGTATATGGATACCAGGTTCTAACAAACACAAATAACAACAACAACCAATACAGCAACAACAACAACAACAACAATGACAATAACAGTATAGCAATAGCAAGGAGTTTCATCTTTAAGTCATCTGATATAAACGGCACCTATCCCATGACACTCCCCATGTCAGATGTACTCTGCGTATTTTCCCACATATCTTCTGAGCTGATAATAAACGCTCTTCATTGACCATATATGTTCATATAATTTATTAGTCGTCTTTTAAGTCATATCTGAGATCAAAGGCGCCTATCCTACGATACTCACATGCCCAGATGACCTTGATGTACCAATTTTCCTACATATCGTTTAAGATGAGAAGAAACGCTATTTTTTTTACTCATATATGATAATATAATTGTTAAAGGTACTCAATCCGATCAGACGCTCCTAAATTACTATTTCTTTGGCTTCGGGGGTAACAAATATTTTATTCGAGTCGAGAAACCCATCCATCAAAGCTCAGAGTGATTATATATCGATGTTTGAAATTTCCTGTTTCTATTGTTTGTGGACCAGATCTTTTCCAGGATCACGCTGAACCAGGTGCAACTATTATGCGAATTAGGTTGGAGAACATTGACGGACAGACGAAAATATCACAGATTGCATACCATGTATAGGATAGTAAACCATAAAACCCCAAGCTATTTGACTGATCTCTTGCCAACCCGCCCAGAAACGACCAATAGACTAAGAAACAATATCCCTTTCCCGCCATATCAATGGAGGACTAAACATTTTAATAATTCATTCTTCCCGCGATCAACTAAGGACTCGAACGAACTCCCCAAAGAAGTAAGAACTAGTTGCTCACTAAACGTTTTCAAAACAAAATTAGCATCAACAAATATAGTACTGAAACCCCCTGATCATTTAAATATAGGAAAACGACGACTGAACATAATCCACTGTAAGCTCCGTAACTTATGTAGCGACCTAAATGCTGACAAATTTTGCAACTTTATTAGTGACAATCCAAGTTGCCGATGTGGTCATCCAGTTGAAGATGCAAGTCATTATTTCTTTAATTGCGGGCTGTACACACGTCATAGAATTACTCTAGCAAATAATTTAACAGGTCTAGGTATGTCAAATATCACTGTCGGAAAGCTACTTATTGTTGACATCTCGCTAAATGACAAATTAAATAGAAAGTTATTCAATTTTGTTCAAACTTACATAACTTCAACCTGCCGTTTTGACATCAGCGACTAGGCTGCATTACCGTTAAAGATCATAAAGTAGCACAGACTATAGCAGGACCCCCCCCCCCCCCGGACGCACAGTGATGGACCCGACGCCATCGTGTATATACATCTGTTGTATCATAATTCCATATATATTGTATACTAATTCTTATACAAGTGGATTATACCTTATATTATACTTATGTAAATATCATGTTCTTTGTATTATTGTCGGGAGCGAGGCCAAGATAATTTTTGTAACTTGTGCCTCAATCCCTTACATTTAATTATGGATGCAAATAAATATGTTTACATCAACCACGTGCATAAAACGGACACATTGCGGTTGTAAGATGGATAACGCTAAAATCAAGTGGTTACTATTAACAATAATAACCACTTGATTTTAGAGTTATCCATCTTACAACCGCAATTTGTCCGTTTTATGCACGTGGTCCTGGAAAAGATCTGGTCAACAAACAATAGAAACAGCAAATTTCAAACATCGATATCTAATCACTCTGAGCTTTGATGGGTGGGTTCCTCGACTCGAATCAAATATTCACACGAATCAAGTGTCACACGATGTTTACCAACCCATCCACATAAATTGGATGTTTCCTGATAACATAACCTTTTCCCCACACCATCCATTGATATTGAATTGAGAGCATACCCATTCAGTGCATGGTGTGTTCAAAATGTTTTGGGTTGGGGGTCCCCAAAACATAGAACATACGCCGTTCTTATTTGCCAGCCACTTTTTGTAACGTCATCATGCTTTCCGGAACTAAACCACCGATTGAAATTGTGCATTTACCGATTGTATACACCCTCGGATAACATTGTGAACTTCATTTCGTGGTATGCCCAATGCTTCATCTATGGTAGGGGTAACAACACCAATGAACATATGTTCAAATGTATGCACCATGAGATCCTCACGGAGGCCTCCTCTAACCTAACAGAGAAATAGTTCTCTGCTACACCCCGCCCACAAGACTTAAACATATACACAGTGCTTATGAACCCACGTAATTCAATTACTTGTCGGTAGAGACGTTCTGCTCATTTGCATACCAGGGGGTATAATATATAACATTGAAACCTAACACCAGCAGTAATGGAGTTACTGTTCTTCTGGGCAAAACAATATCCTGACAACATGAATCAAGTGAAACATGTATTATACGTGACCAAAATACAGAGTCAATTATCAATTGCGTCGACAGAATATATTACGTATATATACTCGCTACGTTCAGCCCAAAAACTAATAGTTTATTATGTTCGCGTACATCGACGTTTATTTTTAACAAAGTTGTACCACGTGGTATTGTGCCACACGTAATATTCACTCACACGCCGTGTCAAGGGGCGAGGTTTCCATAAAAAATGATAGTAAACGTCTCATTTATCTCGATTTATCGGAATTGTTCATCTGTATAAATGTAATTTCTCCTTGAGTATTATAAAACTCGGGACTGGACATTTGTCAACTAAATGGCCTCGGCCGCATATATCTAGTTTACGAATTTCCAGTAACTCGCCCATTAACCCTGGCATAATACACACAAAAACAACATTAATTTCTTAAATACAACCACCGTATATCTATATATGACATGATGCATACGCACCGATTGAACCTTGTGTGATGTCCGGCTTTGATTGATTATTTGCCAATTAAGACCCAGTCCGGATACCATAATTAGATTTAAACTTATCAGACCAGATTGCTGGCGAAACTTCCGACATATTGCCCACAAAGTATTAGCGTACTTCATTATAATTAATTAGATAACTCCTCGAAAGGCTGATTACCCTTATTGGCTAAGTGTCCTTGAATTAATTTCCTCGACCTGAATGTGTTAGGATATCGGTAAATACAAGCGATAGGTCGAGAACCCAAATTAACCTATATATGATAGTAAAAATATCCACATTCTAAATGTCAAACTGACAATCATGCATGCAAGCTCCATGCAGAGTTCAGTCCCCTACACAGGACGTACCGCTACCGCACCTACACGTAATGTGAAGAAATGTCCCATTTATTTATTTGAGATCTTTGTAGGTCACAATTCATTCTGCATTATTCTGAGAAACTGAACAGTCATTTGAAAATGGTTCAGATCAAGCAAGAATGAATTGTAACTGGCAAAATACTTCAATAAAAAATGTTAGATTTAATTAAGAAAATACACGTGCCGGCAGCGTTCAGACATCGCGTAGCGAGGGGACTGAACTCTGTTTTGCAGCTTGTCATGCATGTTGACGAAAAAAATAGAGATATTCCGCTTGCAGCTTGTATATATCTTATGGGAAGATGTCCAATCATAGATATGATGTATTCTGACTGGAATATAGGGTAGAGTTAGTTTTAACAGAAACCACTTTGTTGATTGACACTTCGGTTTTATAATCAGTTATAACTCAACAGATTGCCCTAGGTTGTTTAAACTTCAACTTCTATATACAGAGTTATCCCTTATGTGAGGACACTCATTATAATACCATATATGTAAACCCTGTCTATACTGAGTGGATTCTCTCCTCAGTTATACAAGTATACATTGGAAGGGTCTATAAATTATTCACATGGAGATGCTATTAGTAATACTAAGCGGACCAGAGCAGACGACAGATAATTAATAAACGCACAGAAGTAGTCCTATCGGAGGGAAATGTTCACATATCATAATATGGTCGTTTGTTGAACTTATTATCAGAACATTTCGTTTGGGATAACTACAGTATTTAGGATATAAACGGCTACGCCTATACATGATTATCTTACCAAATGGTTGTACGAAATGGGAGGTTCCCTAATTGCAAATGTTTGTTTGTGCACAATTCCTTGTCTCTGTGGTATATCACCATTTACCTTACAAGCTACATGACATTAGTTTTAAGTGGAATCTGTATTTATTTCGTCAGATTCGAGAGGGCGAGTGTTATCGTCAAGTTCTCCGTCAGAACACAATAGAGACGATAGTATCTACATCATCGTTCGTACATCAAATAACTACCGGGGGTCAATTATGAACCTGATCAGTTGTTTAAGGCATATAAGCGCATGTTGGTTAAGGCATTATAGCGCATGTTGGGACTAAATCTGTTAATATTTCAAAGTGGATTTTCTCAAAATCTGTCTGGAATGTCTTGTGCGATATTAGGTAAACTGCATAATATGCCTGATTATTGTGACATATCAGAGGCCGGAATCTTCTAAAATTAAGCAATCTGTTGGTTATAGCTATACGATATTCCTGCATTCCCGCGATATGGAACGGATATTTACATGTAGGCTGATTATTACAAAATTTAAGAATCATCAATGAGTTAGTGGAAGTTTCATACGTCGCAAACCAGCTAGTGAAATCGGTTGGAGTAATGCTATTTTACGTGGAAGCCCCGTGTATATTTTCTTTCTATATCGCGGTTTAGCGTTGTTGACCCGCTCACCTAAAATCCCAAAATAACTGTTATAAAATGTCACATTTGGGACAATAAACCGGTTTATTACATAGAAAATTATATACTTGGTCTCATCTCCACGAGAGTTGCCTACTGAAAGGTAGATAATCTGCTTAGAATAGCCTCATTTTGAGTTGATAATGTGCTGAAAATGAGAAGAATTTAGCCCTTGTATGGCTGTGAACTATTGGAGCTTCCGAACATTACAGCTACGTACACAATTGAGAAGTCATATCGGACGTGTGTAAAACACATTCAGTCTCTTCCATCGCGCACACCGACTACTATTTCGCTGAGTTTGCTTGGTCTCCTGCCACTTGAGAGTGAAATACATTTGAAGAAACTTGCATTTCTATCCAATTTAATTCACCTACCACAGGATCGGCAGACACCCCTCAGAATATTCCTACTGAAATTATTCCAACTTACGCTGTTCGATCGCATGACTACAGGCTTCGTACCAGACATCATAGATATATTGCAATACTATGGCCTTTATTCTTACCTCGACTCATTCGTGAAAAATGGTACTTTTCCCTCAAAGTCTTCATGGAAATCGATATTTCAGCATGCAGTGTGGCAACACTATGTGCAACAGTGGTCGGCTTCAGTTTCGGGTGATGCTAGACTTAATATCTTCCATAAAATACACAACGACCCTTCAACAAGTTGGAGCATATGGTCTCTACTGAGGAAATACCCTGATTATGGCGAACAATTGAAGAATCTTGCACTGCTGCTAAACAAAACTTCGTATGTAAATAATACCGTGTGTCATGTTTGTTTTAAAAACTATGACAATGAGCTCCTTCATGCGATACGTTATTGTATCTCAGACCACATGGTCAAACTTCGGAATAGCTACTTGGAACACATTCTGAATAAATATGGAGTGACAACATACCTCTACCTTGATGCAATTGATGACTCCACCCTATGTGCCTTCTTGCTTGGAACTGTGGTTATGACGCCTCCCGACGTGGTAATTCAAGACATGGACCACATTATTATTGACTCATCCTCCTACCTGTTCATCATGTGTCGATGCATTCGCGGAAAATCAAAATGATCTTAACGCATAATACACTTCCTTGTGTATACATCTAAGTTTGTGTAACAACCATGTATATATGATTACCATGTTATAAATATTCTTCTCCACATTGGAGGCATACAATAAATATATTGGCTGGACATATACGACCACACACGCCATGCAAGGTGGGAACCAATCTACATGGCAGATATGCATTCACTTGAATAGAATGCACAAGATTTCCATCGTGAGTCCTTGGTGGGTACTTTACTTTTTGTAGTTAACCCTTTACCCAACAGAACGGCCCTGTGCCAATGCATTCTCTTATATATGCGAGTCGACCATAGGTCGCCTCGCATATATAAGAGAATGCATTGGCTTAACATATTAAAAATTATAAAATTGTTAAAGAATGTAAGAAAAAATGGTAAAAAGTTTTTTTTAGGCCAATGCATTCTCTTATATATGCGAGGCGACCTATGGTCGACTTGCATATATAAGAGAATGCATTGGCACAGGGCATAACTGTAACTATCACAATGTGGTCAAGGAGCCGGTTCCAATGATATCCATATTTGTATGGTTCTATTGAGACAGACCGAAGATATTTTAGGCTGTTGAAGCTTTATTTGGCCGGTTTTGGCCGGTTTGTTGGGTAAAGGGTTAAATGGAGTGATCGTCAGTTCAATCAGATACCACCCGACCAAGATACCGTGTGATCGACTAGAATCTGTAAGGTCCAGAATGGCATCATTGGCATTACAAGCAACGATCTAGCCAGAGACAAGTTCTACATCACATGGTCCAAATGGGCAGAGCTGCCCCATACAGCAAGAATAATGCTGAGTGTGGAAGATGGTTCAACAGAGGACAGATTCTCTACCATCACGAAAGTGTAGAGACAATGGTGATATTTTGATGTTATTTTCATATCTTGAACATTGTGATGTATTCAGAGTAAACACTCTAAAATAATGGAGTGATAAACAACAAAGGACATACCGAGCTGTACAGGCATCAGAAAGCCACTTATGGTCTAACAAACCAGGGGTGTCAGGAAGATAGTCTAGTCTGACTATGCCACCCCCTCGAATATACAATACAATATTAGTAGAATTTACTATGTATTAATATGTGTATGTTGAAATTAAATATCATATCTTATCTTATCTTATCATACAGTAAATAAGATCATTTTAAAGCAAATAGAGAGCTTTAAAAAAAACTAATTATATTATAAATAGACAGAAACTCCTTTTATTCAAGAATCTTATCTTATCATGTTGATCCAATATCAATATTTTGGAACTTTTAACCTTATTCACGCTGGGCATTACTTAGTTTTTATAGTAACACATCTTCGCGTGCTCCTCACACCCACACCAACTGAACTGAACTGAACTGATTGACCTGCATGGCACCGCGTGTCGCATGTGTGTCGCGTGAAGACGTGAACCGCAATTTACGCCCGACAACGTGCATGCCGGCCTGTTTTATTTGTATTTGTGAAATATGTTATAGTTATTGTTCTGGACCCATCGGCTGACAGTTTTAAGACATACGTGAACCTTTAACTATATAATAGTCCAATGGATTGTCTCGCCGCCTTGTGCATGTGAATGACGTAATTGGTTTGAGTATTTGGTATATGTGCATTATATAGAAGGGTCAAGCTCAACTATGGAACGATGGTGACTATATATGACGGAGTTGTCTTTGAACTAAGCAACACCATATACTGCTTCTCTGTGTTTTCAATTCTTCCACTAAGCAGATTGGCACTGCTAAATTTGAGATCGAAATGATCTTTTCTTAATTATTGCACCAAGCTTATAGCAGACTGCTTCTTAGTATGAAACTCTCTTTCCTCAGTGATTTCATCATGTAGCGGATTATCAGTAGCACCGCTCCTTTTGCCTTTGAAATTATCTGTTCTTAATTCAAATTTCGGTTGCACATATCACCTAAATCTATAATGTACCTTATTCGTATTTAAATTCGCGCAGTACTGATTTCGCACAGCCGGGGGTGCGCGAATTTACAATTGAGCGAAAAACAGTAAGACTCCGAGCTTATAGAATCCGTCGGCAAAATAACGAGTTTAATTATGATAATGAACCTTTATAAATGATCAAAACCTGCATTGAGTGGAGAATTGTTTGTATTCGAACAGTCAATTTCAAGTGTGCAATTGTAATATGGTTAATCATAATCGATAAAAAATGTTTGATATTATATGATATGCAAATGACTTGTCAATGATTCCTAAATGCATGTACCATATATAGCTTATTGCAAAAAAACAAGATAGACAAATACTCATCTATACTCCTCGCACATGGTGGTGGTTTTATAATCTGTTTTTAAAGTGACACAACAATCTTGACCAATATACCCCCATTGACTGAAGCAATGATAAGGCGGAATCCCGCAGATATCTATTTTTAGCCACAATTCCATCCGCACGATCCGATTGGTCGGCGACCTTTCGTCACCAATTTGATACGATTGTTTTTACGACTTTGGAATAATAAATCACTCTCATTCTCAAGACGAAGTAAATTAATTAAAACCTAGTTAGAACGTATATTTGAATTAGATTATCGGAGTTTTAACTCGGTGTATGGTGCGTTGAGTGTTGGGTCGTCACATATGAATTCAACGATTATTGCCTGAAAAGCCTGGAAAACTGGTCAAAACTCGTTTCGAATAAGTTCGTGTGTTGTTGACATTGTAATTGAATATTGTCAACAGCGGGAATTCTCAGCCTGATGACCAAGGAGCCGAGTGACTCGGGTCTCAATGGGACCTGTTGGAGAACCAATCGTTCAAACACGCAGATTTAAAAAAAACAGTGTGGGTAGATAGCGTCAGACAAATGTACATGTAGCAAGTGCAATTTGACACTGAAATGCACTAATATGCATGTATGGCTTTGGATTGGACTGGCTGCATTATGCCTACACTGACTACATACAGACCCTGCAGATTCAAATTCAACAAGTCTCAACAGTGACCCGTATAGTATTAAAATGACTAATTTCAAAATGTGTGGCCCAATATTAGATATATTTTTTTGTTGGGGGAAGTGTAGATCATGCCATGAATGATCTCTACTCTGGGTAATATGATTATGAGAGGCCACATTCACATTGAATTGCGCTTAAGTGCAATTGAATGCGCTTAAGTGCAATTGAATGCGCTTAAGCAAAATTTATTGCACTTAAGGGCAAACGATTGTGCATAAGTGCGATAAAATATTGTGCTTAAGTACAAATAGGGCATTCATGCTTAAGCATTATGAGTTGCACTTAAGCATGATTAATTGCGCTCAAGTGCAATTAATTGTAACTACTATCTAGCCTACCCATAAAATATTAATTGTCATAACCTGGAGTATCGCCTAGCATCACAAGAAGAGCATGTGCTAATTTTAACCTTTTTAAATAAGCCTAGTACAGTTACCTCTAACTGTATGTGTGCAACATTCAAAGATAATCCATAATGTCATATAATTATCAGCATCCCTTATATCCAAAAAATGGATGTCTCCTCTAGTATGTTTTAATATATTTTTTTTAAAGAATTTTTGCACAGATTTGGGCCATAGCTATGGTCATATAGCAATAATGTGGTGTCACTGTATGAGGGTTTACTTATTTACTTAAATCGTGTGAAAAACCCTAAATATTGTCATATTATCAGCATCCCTGTCCCAAAAATATGTGTTTCATTCTGGGAGCTTTGGTGTCTCACTCCTCGAGCTCTGGTAGTTTTATTAAATCAGCGTCTCTTGTAGTATGTCCATGTCATAAACTGTAGCGCGAATATGGTGTCACTGAGGACCTGCTTCCCTCATATGGTGCACATGTATACCGGTATATACTCGAAAATCAAAGTTGCACCAACTAATACAGAAGTCAATGCTATCACGAATTGCCTGAACTAAAACAGAAGGTAATGCTATCGCGAGTCTACCATATCAATAAAGAACTTAGACTTGCTCCCTACCCATCCAAACTAATGAAAACAAGAGGTGATATGTCAGTAAGAACTATAAGGTTGAGTTGTGGATAAACCTATTTATTCACCAGGGGTGTTTTATATAATAGTTACATATAACCATGAAATGCGCTTAAGATTAGCCAATTGATTGCGCACAGCAAGATTGATTGCGCTTAAGCACAAATAATTATGTTTTCAAGAACAAATTACTATGCTTAAGCGCAATCGACTGCACTTAAGATCAATGATTGCGCTTAAGAACAATGATAACTTCAAGTAATTCTGCTTAAGTGTAATTATTTGTGCTTAAGTGCAATTAATTGCGCTCAAGTGCAATTAATTGCGCTCAAGTGCAATTAATTGCGCTTAATCACACTTCATTACTAAATGGCAATTTGGCCTCCCAGAGGCTAATGCCCGTAGAAATCATATTGTACCAATGAAAAACCTGGGAACTTTTTGAGGTTTTGATAGGGAACCTTATAAAGCTGAAAAAATAACACGGGAATATATTTCTTTGTTAATACCTGTCGCTTAACAGTTTATTCATAAGTAGGCGAAAGTGCCAGCTCGAGATGACATTATTTAACAGACTTGACGGGTGAGTTTGCTATGCGCACTTACAATCATGGAATTTCCCCCATACTTTGAAGTTGATTATCGAGGAACAATTATAAACAAATAAATATGTTCCCTGCCTTGTTTTTTCAATGTTATAAAGTTCCCTATCAAAACATAAAAAAGTTCCCAAGTTTTGTACTGATGGAATAAGACCTCTACAGGCGATAAGCAGAGTAAAGATTCATGGCATGATCTAGGGGAGGGGGTTTCTTCAATTTCAACTAGATAGCTCCAGGCTGTTGACCCAACATTCAACAATAATTTAAACAAGGACTAAATCATGCCAGAAGCTGGGGTTTGTCCCACAAAAATATTCATGATTGCCAATTACTCAATTAATAAATTCAATTGCAAGTCTATCACAGCTAGTGACAGTCAATTGTGATATTCAGTTATTAACAGACTTTTTAATTATATTAAATTTAATTCATTAGTGAAAATTCATACATGTGTTATTGTGTTAAGTACCTTATTAATAAATCATTTAAAATAAGTCTTCTTAAATATATCTCTTCATGATATTGATGATGTCCCTCCCTCCCATGGCGGACCCCAGACTCCTATTCTGAATACTAATAACAAATAGGTGATTTTTCTGTGTACCAGCAGGTACCAGATAAGAAAATATGGATAGTGACAATGGAGTGAAATCTCCTGGAACTGTATGATATATCTCACTGAGAATAATTGTCATTGAGCATCAAATTGATTATTTTTTGTCAAAATGACATATTTTGATATAATTCAGTCTCATACTTCTTGATGAGCTGGAGTTATGGACAATACTTCAGCAGCAAAAATGTAATTATTTTCATATTTATAACAGTGTGAAATAACCATGGCTTCTATCCTATATTTTTTGTATCCGGTACTCATGATTCACCTCTGTTATTCATGATTTATGGCAGGTGCTAGTACATGTATACCATCAGTAGTCAGAGTAATCAAAACTACAGTAATGCCCTAATTAGTCGACTCCAATACCACAGCAGAATTATGGGTAACTTTTCCGGATTTAGTCGGAAATATGGCTTGTTGCTATTCATCGGAAATCTCTCCCATATAATAATGAAGTGGCAGTGTCTCAGAAACAGAACATTAATTTGATTTGGCCTTACTAAACTCAGCAGAACCACCACCATCATAGTACAGTAATGCCCTAAATAATTGACTCCTTAACCACAGCAGAATTATGGGTAACTTTTGAGCATTTAGTCGAAAATATGGCTTTCCGATGAATGGCAACAAGCCATATTTCCAACTAAATCCTGAAAAGTTACCCATAATGCTGCTGTGGTTAAGCAGTCGATTAATTAGGGCATTACTGTATGTGGTTCATTTATGAGACAAAATACCAAACCTGGAGGGTCGGAACTAAAACTAAAACAAAAAATGTCTATTTGGAATAAAATCAATTAACCCTTTCATTATGGGAGCAGCATTCACCCTTCCATGATTGGAGCATTGGAAATATTGCGAAAAAACCATGTGCTAATGCATTCTCTTATATATGGTAGTTTCCAGTAGGGATCCTAGAATATGTAAGAGAATACATTACATGTACATTGGCCTAACAATATTTACCTTGACCTTGTAAGCCAGTGCATTCTCTTATATATGTGAGGCTACCTAGTATGGTATCTGCAAATATAAGGAAATGCACTGGCACATGATTCATTGCTCCACCAGCGCAGTTCCCATCAAGAAATGGTTATATTATATATTCGAGTCTCCCAAGTCCTTCCAACTGCATGTTTTGTAGATTTTATTTTCCTGCTTTACAGAAGAAATTTAATCATTTACAAATTTCCAGGATTCACTAAAGATGGATTATCTCTTCCTCTAACATGTGTTGTATAGTTTACTGGTTATAAAATTATAAAAATAAGCCGGAGATACCATTAAAATACTGGAAATTGATTGTATACTATTATAATACTAATTGATAGAAGTGTTTCCAGGCAAGGGTCTTCGATTCATATTTATTATGTTATACACAGGAAACTATAAAATAATTGTTACAGAAAGAGATAATTATTAATCCATCTGTTAGAGTAAGGATTTTTCAAGTTGTGTGTTTTCAAGAATGGGAGTGTATCACACTGAGCCAAATTCAATATATGATGGTCAGATATTTCAAAAACTAGAAATTTTTTGTACAGCCTTTTCATTGTTTTAGTAATTTTCTGACTACAATGTAGATTGTGTACAAAACATGATTTCTTTATTAGTCTATGATGAAGACAAAACTATTTTTGAACAAATTGTGTGTTAGACTTACAAACTGAAGGGATTTCCAAACACCTTGCGATGCTATATTTTTACAATTTAAAGTGTTCTAAGAGGAAAGTTCAAATAATTTTGCACATTTCATGACTGGAGCTTCCTGAAATTTTGCAAAAACACTATACCAATGCATTCTCTTATATATGCCAGTCTCCCATTGGCAGACTCACATATTTAAGAGAATTCATTGACCTAACAACATTTATCTTGACTATGCAAGCCAGTGCATTCTTTTATATATACAAGGTGCCATATGGGAGACCATTATTTATGATTAATCCTTCCATAACTGGAGCTTCATGAATTTTTTTGAAAACCTGTGCCAATGCATTCTCTTATATATGCGAGTCTCCCATAGGATGCCTTGCATATATAAGAGAATGCATTAAGCTAACAATACTTGTATTGAACTTCTAAGCCAGTGCACTCTCTACTGATTGTTTTTTTCTATTTATGCCCAAACATTTGTTAAACAGACAAAAATACAAAAAAATGTCATTTTTGGAAAAGTATCATGACTGAAGGATTAATCTCAGTCATAAGTTAATTTTAATCACCAAAAATACCAAAACAAATGCCATGAGAAAAGCAGGGTATATGGATTTAAATTATTTCAATTTGCTCTGGAGGGGGGGGGGGGTGTTAATATATATTCAGACACGTATGTTACTTTTTTACCTTTGACCATTTCTGCAATTCACCCAGCCCCGCAACCAATTTCTTTCCCTCTTTACAACTGTTTTCCCCAAGCATTTTTCAACACCCCTCCTCATCTGTCTGTCTGAATATATATGTGGAGATTCTATGAGGAAAACAAATATTTTTTTCCTCACAGAAACCCCACTGTGAAAATATTTCAGTGAATTTTGTGTCAACTAAAGCTATTGTTCTTGTTTAATATTACAGTTTTCACCACTTTTACATGAAATATTAAAGGGACCAATGCACTCGCAGTGCGGCAGTGGGTAAAATGTGCAAATATATTCGATAAAAACATCACCTATTAGAAGAACATGGAGAAATAGATCAACTTTGCTCGATTGGCTTAAAGATGGATCATCTCTTCCTAAATTGTTTTCTATAATTTCTAGGGTATAAAATAATAATGATAAGTCAAGTTGTCAAAGACACCAGTCCAGAAACGCTTCTATCATTTAATATTACAACTGATTGATAATCAGTTGGGACAATCTTTTTTTACTATTTTCCTGCTTGCTATGCTCCGAACGTTTCCTCAAGCAGTAAAATGTCACAAATTATTTGTAGGTATACTAGTATATATACCAGAAAATTCAAAATAGAATGAACAGTAATTGATTGAAGCATTTCCGGACATTATTTTATACCCAGGAAAATATATAAAACTTGTAATAAGAATATATAGACCATCTTTAAACTGTAATCAAAATATGAAACAGAGATTATTCCTTAAGAAATAATTTCAAGAGAGGGCACTGATTTTCTAACCTTTCAACTCAATCAACCTATATAATTAGGAGGCACAAGTTTGAAGTCAGAATCACTGAGTGCATTCTATTTACAACCGAAGGGGTTCAGAAACTTTTTTTTAAAACTCAATATACATGTGATTGGTATATACACATGTACAGTAATGCTCTAATTAATCGACCTCTTAACCAAAGCAGAATTATGGGTAACTTTTCAGGATTTAGTCGGAAATATATTTCCGACTAAATCCTGAAAAGTTACCCATAATTCTGCTTTGGTTAAGAGGTCGATTAATTAGAGCATTACTGTATGTACTGATAACCTATTTTAGTATGAAATTTTCTCCAGTCTTCATATATGCTATTACCATACGCTTGTGTATATATGCATTTTGTTATGAGAGGCCAAAAGTAACAATTATCGGTGAATCACTCATCCATAGAGAACCAGGTTCATTTTAACTTCAGACTGTCAGCGAGGTGGCGACGATGTCACAGTGGGGTTGTCTCCCCCCCCCCATAAATGTTTCCTTCCAAGTGGCCAGTTTCATACCGGTATAATCTGGATGAATCGTATCATTTAGTATAAGGTATATTGCAGTCTGATAGATATCCAGACTCGTATTAAAGAAAGAAATGAAACACGGTCTAATTTTATTTAGACTGGGTCTATTGATATGTTTTTTTTAAAATAACGTGAACTTTGTCACAATTTGGGATTTTATTCATTTAAAAAAAAATAAAATGTGTCCAATTGGCGCGTTGTCATCAGATAACTTAATACAGTAATGCCCAAAGTAATTAAGTAATTGACCACTTAACCACAGCAGAATTATGGGTAATTTTTCAGGATTTAGTTGGAAATATGGCTTGTTGCCATTCATCGGAAAGCTCTCGACGAGAGCTTTCCAACGAATAGCAACAAGCCATATTTCCAACTAAATCCTGAATTATTTTCCATAATCCTGGTGTGGTTAAGGGGTCATTACTTTGGGTATTACTGTATGTTCTTTTTCAAAGGATTTTTTTCAAAAGCAACGCATGACAGTTGTGGGAAACGACAAAACATGTGGTGAGAAATGGCCAAATATATGGTGCGAAACAACCAAACATGTGGGGCAAAGTGTATGAAACAACAATAGTACACATATGGGAGGCAAAATTCTCATTTAATTGCCAATCACGCTTAAGTGTAATTCATTATGCTTAAGCATGAATTTAAGCTTAATTCGCAATGCCTAAGTGTAATTTAGATTTCCATTATACCATACTTAAGCGTATTACATTATGCTTATGCGTAATTCATTTACGATCACACATAATGCATTCACGCTAAAGTAAAGCGTAATAGAATTGGAAAAACTCCCCTGAAGCTGAAATTGATGCAGTCAATTACGATGCTAGTAATCTTACCATCCGCCCAGAACATTAAACCTTACTAAGTTAGATACATGTAGGCCTACCATTACATATAACGTTGCAAGGCAATACAAACCAATTATGCTTAAGCGTAATGGAGTTACGCTTAAGCGTTTAAATCAGCCATTAAATGTTAGATTAATCTCCCATATAGTACTTAATATATGCAATGATAATGTTGTTGTTTGAGCCATCCAAAATTATTTTGGAGTATAAATATAAGCAGCAAGCGAAATAATTGAAAAATAATTTATTATATATGATAAACAAGCATAATTTTTAAATATTTAACCCTTTGAGTGCCAGGTCAATTTTTGTATCAACCCATATACCCTGTGCCAATGCATTCTCTTATATATGCGAGTCGACCATAGGTCGCCTCGCATATATAAGAGAATGCATTGGTCTAACAATTTTTTTTTTTTACAATTTTAATAATTTATTCTTATATTCTTAAACAGACTTATTTTGTAGGTTTAGGGCCGATGAGATCGGCCCCTGGCACTCAAAGGGTTAAGCAATAGCTCCTTGTTAGCATTGTTGAAAACACTCCATACTGTTGTTCCCCTCGCAGAGCAGATAGAAAACCGTCAATATCACTGACATCAACAACCGACTGAAGTCTGTTCCAGGTAGTTCAATTCCACAGTTGTTTTAACAAATAAGGAGTGTTCGTATTGTGAGCTGCTGGTACGCAGAAGTTGGAACGATTCTGTGTTGTTACACACCTCCTTCTCCACCGGATTTTGACTGACACAGTCCTAAAATTTTGTTGGCTGTATTTCCCTTGTGTCTTTCTTCTCGTGTTCTAGATAATCAGGCTTTAGGCAGGGCTGAAACCAACCCCTTGACTATTTTGTGGTATTGAATCAGTCACTGTTCTTTCCTTCATTCTTCGAGGGGTGGTAGCTTTACCTCAAACAGCATGCCTGTGACTGATCCATCATCTCGTCTGTATTTGTTCTTTTCTGTATTTGTTCTTTAAGTCAACATGACCGCTTTCGCAGATTGCTGCTTCCAGCAAGGAAGGATACGCACTACGTTGATCATGACTGAACTAGAGTTGCACATACTTCCAAGTGTGCCTTGATGTGGTATATTTGAAAACAACAGGTATTTATCTGGCAGGTCCGATTGGAACTTGTATAGATGTTAGTGTATTTATTTTTGAATTTTATATTCAATATTGATATTTCAAATCTGACAAATTAATATGTAGGTCAAGTGATGTAAATCCAGAAAAAATATATTTATTGCAAAATTTCATAATTTACAAAGCGGACCCACCAGATAAATACCTGCTGTTTCTTATACTATAGTACCGCATCAAGTCACACCCAGAAGACTGAGAAGTATGCAGGTATGTGCAACTCCGTAACTTTCAGAATTTTGCTCCGCAGATTTGCATGGAAATCCACTGTGACATTCGTGAACTTCCCAAAATCCATGGCGGAAGACACCCCATTCGCTGCTCTTTCCAATTTTTCGGCATCTTCGCGCTGACAAAAACGTCTTATTTGATCGCATTTTGCCAATTTAAGCTCAATAAATATCGTCTTTTTCTAACGATATCCTGAAACCATGCTTGCTGTCACTGAAAACATAGGTATACCCCCAATCTATTTATAGAAATCAGGGGAGATAAACCATGCATGCAGTTTTCAGAAGCGTTAGGAACAGGCAGTGAACAGCTGTTTCAACAACAACAACAACACGGTGGCGATGATTGTTGAGTCCCTTTAAGAACCGAAACTCCCATCGGATACAAGATGTTTTGGAAAATAGTTCTGTCATTTTGAATTCGCACATCATGGTGCGCGAATTCAAAGTGTGCGAATTTAAAACTGAGTGAAAATTAGTATTGCGCGAATTTAAATACGAGTAAGGTACCAAACAACGTTTGGCCACGGTTCTTGCCATCTCGATACTAATTTAAAAGTTCAAATGATCAATGTGCATGCTGTAACACCATGTATATAGATGTCTGGCTGACGGTCGCGGCTTTATTTATAGATACATTTTATCCTACAAAATACTCTATATACACACACACCCTCGGGGCATGCGAGATGTCCGGTTGGCTCACCAGCTATGTCGGAAATGAGTTCATAAACAAATCATGTCTGTGACGTTATTACTGACGGCAACCTGCGTCCTTTTGTCTTTAGTCTTGCTGTTAATCCTACGAAGATCTCCCCCTCAGTGACCTACGTTTTGCAGGTGTTGATGAGACAATTATCAGCTGACTAAATCTCATCTAAAGACAAATAAATGGGTGCCACCATGGTGAATGTACTGATGCATTATGTGGATAAATATATTATATGACTCATTTGCGACAAGAAGTCCATAGAGGTTACTGAAATTAAATGTAATACAATGGCAATTCAATTCAATTTATTTCCCGGATCATCAAATGTAGATATTACAGAGCATATATGGGAGGGTAAATTCACATTTAATATCCAAATTCCCATCAGAAGAATTCAATTACTGTTACGAGGAAATAATTTTCTGTTTAAAGATATTAAATTTGAGAGTAAATCTTGTTAAGAAGAATTGCACCGATAACGAAATAATTACTGTCAATTTCTCTTAAGAATTCAATTTGTCTTAACCAAAACAAAAAAATCAATCCTTCCTTCCTCACAAAAATATTTCAACTCTTTTTACCCCAAATGTATGTGAGATTATCCACCACTGGCGTTTGGGAATGCTAGGAGAAGTGTTCAGTTAGCAGCATGTGAGTTTGGTTTGTTTATGTTATAATTCCGTTTAGAGAAATGCAATTCCTTTTTAAAAGTGTTAAATTTCTATAAACAAGATATCAATTCTCCATAACACAAAATCAATAGTTCTGAACAGGAATTGGGAACTAATTTAATTTCGGCTGAGAAGAATTGATTTTTGTTCAATATGGATTTTTTTCAATATGCATGGTACGATTTGACAACAAATTAGTAAAAAAAAATCATAAGCCAATTTCCGGGTATACCAGGGAAAACAAACTTCAAAGTTAAAGATACTTGCAACCGCCATCATTCGTATGGCACATGCATCACGAAAATCTACCAAACCACCCAATAGTTTACGTTGAAAACGAGGACAATATACCATAATTCTGAACGCTCTTTATTAGCAATACCGCTTGAAATGTGAAACGAAAGCACGGACGCTCTTTATCAGAGACGCTCATTGGAATTCTTGCTCGCCTGACAAACAATCAAAAGGTGTTAAAACTTACTATCTTGAAAGTCAATATTTAACCTATATTAAAATGGTTTCATGGGTATAGGATGTAACCATTGGCTATCTGATATTGCAAACGTCACACTGTATACCTTATTCGTACTTAAATTCGCTCAGTTTGGTGCAAGAATTTAAATCTGAGCGAAAAATAATACGACTCCTAAGTTTACATCAAAACATAATGAAAATAGAATGGATATGTTAAAGGTACTCAACCCGTAAAGAGGGTCCCCATCTCAACAGATTCCAACAACAACAATCCGATCAGAGGGTCCTATATTACTATTTCTTTGGCTTTGGGGGTAAAAAATATTTGATTCGAGTCGAGGAACCCATCAAACAAAGCTCAGAGTTATTAGATATTGATTTTTCAAATTTGTTATGTTCTCGAGTTGAGTACCAATAACTGCCGTAATCTGCTCTGGATGTGTACTCCAAATCTATTCAAACAGACAAGGATGAATAACTCTAAAATCAAGTGGTAATTTTAACTGAGTTCTGGGCCAGATAGTATTCCCGATAATGAAAAATAATAGATTTCTAAAATCGATATCTAACAAATCTGAGCTTTGATGGGTGACTTCCTCGACTCGAATCAAATATTTTTGACCCCCGAAGCCATTGAAATAGTAATTGAGAGGAGTTTTATCGGGTTGAGTACCTTTAATGAGTTACATGTACATTGCGGAACGTTCTATTGAATAGACCAGTATATGTACACGTGGACAACATATCTCAACACCATTATTCATGTGTAATGTGATAAATCATGGTAAAATCTTGGATGTTTTTTGATGATTGTAAGACATATAAGCATATTCCATGCACTAATTATTGGCATAAGGTGTATGAAAGCAAATCTCCATTTTCACAGCCCTGGGGCGACACAGTGGTCATACAGTCTGAGTTAATTATTTAAACCCAACTATTTAACACACGTATACAAGTGTTGGTTTTCTCAACTCGGCAGCATACGTGGCTATGGTGTTACTTCATTCGAGTTCATTTCAATCATGTCCATTTAAGTATTTAAATATCAGAATATGTATTCGAACCATCCATAAACACACATCTTCAAAACAAAATGATGATGTAGTTATGATCTATACTATGTACAATTTCGAACAATGTGGTATTTAATATACATGCACGCGTATCTTATATAATGAAATACTAAGAACTGAAACTCCAATCAGATTCAAGACTTTTACGAAAATATGAGACACCCCCCCCCCCCCAAAACCCCTGTCGCCACGTCTCTGCTTGCATATCGATATGGGTTATTTGTTTTGACCGGCAGAGTAATTAAATAAAGTTCGCTGTACCCCTTCGGAAAAAACCAATGATCCCAATCGGAAAACCCAATGGCCCCAATCGATGTGCAAGACATTTCCTAAATAATCCAATGTTTATTTTGAGCTATTTGACCTGATCGTAACTGAGTCGACTTGACTTTTACAGTTGAAAGTTCCATTGAATGTCATTAGGACTATGACATTTGTATATGACAGACCATGTATACCCGACCAAAAATCCCAGTTTTACATGGTGTAGAGAAGCGATTTGTTGAACCATAGGGGAATCATCGTTGAGCTCCCTGTTTTGATAGCAGCGATACCCGATTGTAGGGAAGACATTGTTCCCTTAGAATTAGATTTACGCCCACCAAAACGATACATTTTAAATAAGTTTTCGACCTTTTTTCCAACTGTTGACTGAATCGTTGGTAGCATCAGTAGGTTTGTGTCTCGTTTCTGAAGCTGCCAGTTTGAATTAGTCCACGAAGGACTCAGCTTGTGTTTAAAAGAATAACACACAATTCTAATAAAAATCCAATAATCGAGTAATACCTTTCTGAACTCTTGGGATCCATCTTTGTTTGAGCGCTGGTGCTAAAATATCTTAAATATCTTCGGAGAATCAGGGTTTGGTCTCCGGAGAATCAGTTGTTTATTGGGAGAATCAGACACGCGATTATACAGTGTGAACGTACAATTGTTTATCTATGGGGGTCAAATCTAACTGGGTATCCTCAATGTTCAGGAAGCAGTTTTCGGAGATGAAGATTATGGTTGGAGAATAGTGTCCTTGATATATTCTCGTGGTGCCAATGGCACACAGGAACACTATATATAATCCACAATTAATTACAAGTTGCCGTCGGTGCGGATGTGGGTGTGAGGGATGGACATTAGATGAGGATATATATGGGGGGGGGGGATACGGACGATCGATTTGACTGCATTGAAGGGACACCTATTCATGTTATCACCACAATATACCACGTATGCTGAAAAGAGTACTTACATGTTATTGAAACAAGTATTTGATTTCCTGATCCCCACCAGAAGCCTGCTGAGCAATGAATCGTTATGTTGTTGTTTTTTCTTTCTTTTCTTCTTTCGTTGTTACACTTGATCGTGTGTGTTGAAATTTGACTGTTGTTTTGGGGTCTTATATAGGTTTTCCTGCATGTTAGTTGGACCCGGTGCTCTGTTAATACAACAAATAAACATTAACCTATTTAAAAAAAAAATCACAGCACCTTGAATCATCTAATTCTTTCCATATTATATTCGCGTTCACATTATGGTGAAATAGAAGATAAAAGACAGAAGGTATGCATTGTAAAAGCACAACTGGGACGAGAAGAGATGTAATTGTCATATTTATGGGAGGCCAAATTCACATTTAATAATTAAATGCGCTTAAGCGTAATCAATTGCAATTAAGCGTAATTATGCGCAATTCATGCATGGTTATATGTGACTAAACACCGCTGGTGAATAAATATGTTTATCCATAACTCAACCTTAACCTATTGACATATCACTTCTTGTTTGCATTGGTTTGGATGGGTAGGGAGCTAGCCTAACTTCTTTAGCAAAATGGCTGACTCGCGATAGCATTACCTTCTGTTTTAGTCGGGGCGACTCGCGATAGCATTACCTTCTGTATTAGTCGGGGCGACTTTCATTTTCTTCAATTTTCGAGTATACAGCTAGACACACCATATGGGGGAAGCAAGCCATGAGTGACACCACATTCGCGCTATATGACCATGGAAATACTATAGATCTGTGCAAGAGATGCTGATTTAATAACAAAACTAGACACCAAGTATAGGACTGATATACCAAAGCGCCAGGAATGAGACACCAATTTTTTTGGACAGGGATGCTGATAATATGAAAATAGGGTATTTTCCCCTGATGTAAGTCAATAAGTACATATACACCATATGAGGTATATATATACGCAAGCCATCGTGTAGTGACACCACTTTCATGCTATATGACAAAGTTCCGGGCAGGAGATATGAATCATCAATGATTCTTTGGATAGGGATGCTGATATATATACTATGAAATAAGGGATTATATTTTATTGTTGTACACAGACTCACAGTTGACTGTTGAGTTTCAGGTTAATTAAAAAGGTTAAATTAGCCCTATGCTCCTCTGGTGTTTCTATGTGGAACACCAGGTTATGCCAATAGTTTATGGGTAGGTTAGATAGTAGTTACAATTACGCTTCAGCGAAATTCATTGCGCTTAAGCGCAATTCATTATGCTTAATCATAAATGCTCTATTTGTGCTTAAACAAAATGTGTTGTTATTGCGCTTAAGCGCAATCAATTACGCTTTAAAAGCGCAATTAATTATTAAATGTGAATTTGATATCCCCATACATATTGCGATACAGTTTTGTATCTGAGATCAGGGGCTGCAATGACTTTTCGTAAAAGGCGCAATGTGATCTTACACCGACGACTTCACTAGTACAAATACAAAAAGAGATAGCGAATGAGCTAAATTTATTTTGTGCCCACTATATAAATGTATGAATCCCTTCCCCATATACGAATATGACTGTTCAGGAGCTATAAGTATTCATGTGACTTCGATCACTATGTTTCGAGGTTGTAAAATTTGAACGCCAAAATCTCATTAAAACATATAGTTATTTATGTTTCATATCTTGGTGTTTTTTTTTTTTTTTTTTTTGCAGTACCCGGGGTGAGTTCTTGGAATAGTTAATGAGGTTAATGACTTGCTGATCTTTGAAAAAATATGGATAAAAAAGAATGCAGTAATAACATAAACCCTCTGTCGTATATTTATCACAAGTGACGTTGGTGTGTCGACAGTAGAGACCTTTCGCAAAATTCACGTTTACGATTACGGATACGGATAGGTTACTACGTCACCAACATTTGTGTACTTTCTAATCGTTGTCGTAATATAGTATCCAATAACAACTGGAATTTATTTTATGCAATTATCACTTTACTCAGTTCATGTAAACCGTCCAGTTTTATTGAGCTACGACCTCGGTGTGCTTTTTAGATTGGCAATCACTGTACTCGTCATCGTGAACCACGAGATAGATTCTAGAGACCTTTCGCAAAATCACGAATACGATTACGGATATGGAAATATCCTGTCAGTATATGGCCAAAATTCGATCTTTACGCTCGGGGGTTCTTATGTGAGATGAAATATATCACACGCAGTTTAATTATGCATAGATGTGTCAAGAATGTGCCACTGGTCCTGCTTGGGGACTCTCTAACGTTATCCGTGTGGTGTATTACACACGGATAAGAACATGGGATCTGAACGAGACTCACATTACTTTTTCCATCAAAGATATGTGAAACTGGATATAGTGGGATATATGCCGTCTCACCAATTAACCATCGTAGGTAAATTGTGATGGAGTCAACCTTATCCGTAATCGTATTCGTGATTTTGCGAAAGGTCTCTATTCACAACGGATAGCCATCGCTTGCTGCAGACGACACAAAACCTCGCATTAATCGCCAAGCTGGAAGTACACAAGGAAGCCAGTTATATATTTTTAAATCTATTTGGGTAGTGAAAACATCTCAGCATGGTGCACATCGCGTCCACTTTGGTTAGATTTGATTGGACCACATCAGAAGTGCATGATGCTCATCGGCGAGCACATCAACCGTATGGCGCATATCGTAAACCCAAACGGCCGAATTCTGGTCCCTGGTCTAGACCAGGGTTTCATGTAAACTATAGTCTAGACCAGGGTTTCATGTAAACTATAGTCTATACCAGGCCGAAACCACGGTGATCGCCATGTGTTACCCAGCTTCGAGGCGAGTAAGCTGGGATTATTGGTCAGCACTGGTCCGTATTCTCGTCTTTTTGAAACTCATGTTTACGTAAACCATGGTTTGCCTTCTTATTGTCATTCAAGCCTGTGTCGGTCTGTTCATAATTCGAACCATGTGGTAACGTACAAGTTCTGGTAACAGAAACATATGTATTTTTTGGAAGCATTTATCTTTATGTTAACCAAATGGGAATTGTGTTTTATTGATTTGCCGTGTAGAAGAAAGATTATAATTATATATGAACTGGACAAAATGTAATATAATCGATAATTAGGTGTGTTATAGTATAGGTAATAGTCTACACCTGATACCTAGTACCCCCCTGGTCTGAGATTTTTGTATAAACCGAGACTTGAACCTGAGACGAGAATACCCTTTTCTGTTTTCGCAGTAACGATACAGATTGGTAATTTGATTGTAAATCATGCGTGCTTTTTATCTGGTTTTACAGTGGAGTTTTATTTATAACATCCTTGCCGTGTTTGAAAGCATATTACCGTTAGATGGATTAAGGCAGATTTCCGTGCTTTTATTTCTAAAATGTTATCGATGGGTTTGGTTGACACGGATAAATAGGGAATGATAGTAGTTTTGCAATCGGAACGTAATCCGCATTGGATGCGGGTGTCTTTCGTTCCGTGTTTCTGAAATGAATTGAGGTCGGAGCTAGTTTTGATAGTACTAATTCATCATTTGAGAATAAATTATTGCTGGACTGGATATACAATATAACAGCAAAAACTCTCAAAATTATATTAAGACAGAACGAAAAATTGTAGTTCAAAATAAGGAAATGTCCGATTAAATTGAATTAAATTAAATTAAATGCATGGGACCCCTGCTCTTGATTAATAATTTATTTGGTCCAGTTTCTTAATTAATAAGCCTTGACATTTCAAATTGGTTTATTTGTCATAATTTATCTTTAAACATGGATTTGGAAAAATTACATGGCAATGGAAATATCTGCTATCGGGAGTGTGATACAACGCACCCATCTCGATTATTTTCCGATACCCCCTCCCCACCCCCCCCCCCCCCCCCCCCCCCCCCTTGTGACCATTACATTTTCTGGAAAATTATTTTTTCAATAACTTCAATCACGGCGATAGTTATTTAGAATCTTTCTAAATTTTCAACCTATTGCAAATTCCCAAGTCCGCGAAATTATATTGCACATGTCACCCCCTCACCCCAATGAATTGTTGAAAATTTCCAAGAAGTACCTCACTATTTCCAGTTGTTGTAAATTCCCACCTGATATTCCCTATAATAATGGCTCGAAATGTTTTCAAGAGATGAATGTAATTTATGTGTAATATTTTGACGCAAAGTTGAACAATATATAGTTGGCTCTTGATCTGAACAAACAATATTTTACACTATACATTGATTGTAAAGGACGCCGGTGGTCCCGTCGGTAGAATGCTCGGGGGATTATGCCGCCATTTGCCATCTAGCGCTGACGAAGCTGGTTCGAATGCCGACAAGCGCGGATTCGCGATCCACTCTAAGTGAGGATAATCTGATTCGTGTATCTGGGCAAGTTTGTCGGTCCCTTTCCGGGGTCGGTATTTCTACACACAGCGGAGTGTTTCTCGGTGAATTTACTCTCTGCGTAGACTTTCCTCCACCCGTAAAACTGACAACGTCGTGACATCCGCATGGGGGTGAGAAATCCGCACCACCCCTGCCCCGTGATCCCCGTCGAACGGCGACGGCATACATATACCGCTGTACAACACGGATATAGGCCCGTTCCAAACGACGGATTTTTGTCGACTCGAATCTAATTGTATTAAATCCGTCGGTGATGCGACTGCGGTCAATTTTGTTTCAGACGGACGCATCATCGTCGCGTCGAATCTGATACATCGGTCCATTTATTTAAAGGTGGATTCCCGGTTACCGTCACAAAATGGTCACGCGTAGATATAGAGGCCTATATACCGGTATGTTATACATATACATAATAAAATACAGTATACATTATGTATAAATATATGCGCGATCGCAGCGCGAATATATGTGCATATGTATATGAGGATGTATATAGTACATATATATAGTTATAGTTATATCATATACTATATCTCTTCTATATATTTTGAGAACTCCTTGTATTCGAGAGATAGCCCACACCCTCCGGACCTCAATGATATGATCGTGAATGAGTATTGATATACCCCACTAAACTTTGACAAACACCAGTAATGGTGTGTAGATCATTTACATATCTCTCCTATATATTTTGATACAATCTATCTAATTTACATATCTCTCTTATATATTTATGTTTGTGTGTGTGTTGTACTTCATACAAATCTACGATTCTCGACCGATCGGGACGAAACTTGGTACGTG
Organism: Siphonodentalium dalli; assembly: GCA_032622095.1. Taxonomy (NCBI): domain Eukaryota; kingdom Metazoa; phylum Mollusca; class Scaphopoda; order Gadilida; family Siphonodentaliidae; genus Siphonodentalium; species Siphonodentalium dalli. The sequence goes on along the minus strand of CP136063.1, from coordinate 186,738,914 downwards.
TGTGTAGTTTGACCAGGCGGTGGTCGTTGTCGTATTGGCGAGCCCGTGCGACGCCCGTGCAGCGCATGCGCAGACGAGATCTCGGAAACGGGTGGAGCTATCGACTTGAAATTTGCTATGTGAATGTATCTTGCGCCGGGTACAAATATTATCGGGTCGCCGAGCCCGTGCGATGCCCGTGCAGCGCATGCGCAGACGAGATCTCGGAAACGGGTGGAGCTATCGACTTGAAATTTGCTATGTGAATGTATCTTGCGCCGGGTACAAATTTTATCGGATCGACGAGCCCGTGCGACACCCGTGCAGCGCATGCGCAGACGAGATCTCGGAAACGGGTGGAGCTATCGACTTGAAATTTGGCATGTGAATGTATCTTGCGCCGGGTACAAATTTTCATGCGCAGACCAGATCTCGGAAACTGGTGGAGCTACCGGGTACAAATTAAAAAAAATTATATAAAAATGTCATGTTTCGGACAAGCCGCCGGTGGCGGGCTAACCAGCTAGTAATATATAATAGACGCTACAAATAAATGTTAGATCGTGCAACCAATTGCCATATATGTGTATACCATGCATGTAAATACAGGTATACAAGAATTATTATAAATCAGAGACTACCACCCTACCCTTATAATAAGGAATACCGGAATATATGAATTATTACAAATAAGAGGTTACCACCCCTATACCCCTCATAATAAGTAATGCCGGTATATATGAATTATTATAAATAAGATCAGTGGTACCACCCCTACCCCTTATACTAAGGAATACCGGAATATATTAATTATGTATTATAAATCATAGGCTACCACCTATATCCTTTATATTAAGTAATACCGGTATCTATGAATTATGAATCATAGGCTACCATCCCTACCCATCATAATAAGTAATACCTGTTTATATGAATTATTATAAATATGAGGCTACCACCCCTACCCCTTATAATAAGGAATACCGGTATATATAAAATATTATAAATCATAGGCTACCACTCTGCCCCTTATAACAAGTAATACCTGAATATATGAATTATTATAAATAAGAGGTTTATGTATACCACCCCTTTACTCATAATAAGTAATACCGGTATATATGGATTATTATAAATCAGTAGTACCACCTCTGCCCCTTATAATAAGTAATACCGGTAAATATTAATTATTATACATCAGAGACTACCACCCCTATTCCTTACAATAAGGTATGTCGGTCTATATGAATTATTATAAATCAGTTGCTACAACCCCTAGCCCTTATACCGGTATATATGGATTATTCTAAATCATTGATACTATATCCATTATAAGATGTGAGTCAGTGACATGCCATGTTCGTTGAGGAATCAAACTACCAAAATAATTACAATTTGCACAATGTTACCTAATCAATGCTTATAGATATATCTTTCTTTCTAACAAAGAGAGCGTGCGACAAATGACGTCATGTGGGTATTTCCGCAGATAAGGGGAATCCCCTCATTATTATACCATGATCATATCATTATCATATCATTTGCATTCGTTCTTCGGCAACTTTCGGCTCTTCTCGTCACATGTATTAGATTCGAGTCGTAAAAAATCCGTCGTTTGAAACCAAAACGGATTTCAGACGCATCACCGACGAAGATTCGTCTGAATTGGACGGAGATTCGTCTGTGATGCGTCTGCATGACACTGATCTAATTGTTCAAACGTCGCATTTTTGACGCATTTAATACAATTGTGGGTCTGGTATTAGATTGGAGTCGACAAAAATCCGTCGTTTGGAACGGGCCTTTCACGTGCTCAGGTTTGGAGACACCAACACACCAATCTCGATGCAGCGCTCAGCACGCGTTTGTCCATAGATTGTCGTTGATTGTACAACAATTCGCAGATCCCAGCTTGCGACCATGTGGTTTCGCGAGACCAAGTCCTGACATGGAACACCGTGATTATTAGGGTGGTCTAGACCTGAGACCAGAATTCAGCCGAATGAGGTGATAGGCATATGAAGCCGAAATCGTATTCAAATCAAACCTCTGACTTAATGGTCTTGAAATGATGGCGTCGTGGTTGATGTCAGATCCAAATCAATAAACCCCTCTTCCCCATCAGCATTACGTTTATCGGTTCATCATGATAACAACGAACTGAAGCCCCCCCCCGATATGATCTGGCATTTATATGTATACATGTACCTACATGTATTGCCACAATATATCACAAGAATCCCAGGTCGTATACGTACGTTGTGACTGGTCGAATTATTGACAATAAACAGGTCATGCTTATCGCATTACGTTTTAAGGGTATATATACCGACACGTGCTTTGAGTTGTAAAAGTGGACGAAATAATGATGGTCACAGATGGTGAGTGTTCGTCAAAACTCTTATCCGCAGTCGTTTTGCGAAAGGCCATGCGGAGAGACTTACGACTACCAATAGCTATCCTTATTCGTAATCGTAATTGTAAGAATGCGAAAGGTCTCGAATGGGCATAAATTAATCCGTTTTTGGCAAGTTTGAAGCTGTCATTAACTATATGCATATAAGCGACAATCGGACATGGAATTTTGTAGTTGGCAGTGCAGATATAACAGCGTATGAACGTACCCTAAATATTACTCAAGAACGATTTTTACGAGCTCGCCGAGGAGTGAGATCTTGCCAAAAGGTGTAATCAAACCACTTTAATTCACGTTTTAGATAATACAAAACAAGTTTAAGTCATGACAAACAATGGCTAATAACATCATAAAACCGACATTCCGCCGCGACCATCCTGTAGGATACTGGTACAAGAGTTTAAATTGTGATTTATAATGTTTCAAATTACCAATCAGATGAAAGCATAAACTTTCATTAATCTTTACGTTGGGAACCGGATAAACATTATGATGTTGGCCACATGATTAAACCTGATATTCATTGAGTGTGTCAGATTTTCGCCCACGGGTGTTTTAGCCATGACGGTGAATGAGCGATCGCTGTTTGGTGTGTGATATACAGACCGATTTACGCCGGCGGAGAAATGCACCAGTTCGGTCATTCGAACAATTCTACGCATGTTTACCTGCATGTCATGACGCAAAGACAAAACCCACATCCTCAAATATAGCCTCACCGGTCGGTATTTAAGAGAGTGGACGAAGGTGATCAATTACTAATCACACCGTGTTCACATTAAGAAGAAGTCAGATTAGGATCGAGAGTGACTTATAGTTAAAGGATTCTAGGATTTATTCTCCATACCAATATAAACAACTTGATTCCAGGTGTTTAAAAATGAACTCGATCGGTGGAATCGTCCTTCTATTTGCCATCATATGCTATGGTGAGTCTCCCAAAGTCCCAAGTCAATAGAGCGGTTTCGCAAATCACGATACAATTACAGTAGCAGTTACATAATTTGTAACTCACTAGACGCCAGCATTCACCAGGCATCGAAAATTGTTACATCGTGTGGAACTTGAGGAAGGCATGTCACTTCTTCAATTAAATCTGAAAACGACGAAGTTTATACCACTCAGAAGATCACAAGCGTTAAATTGTTCTAAGTATATATTTTAAAAAGTATAGTTAGGAAAATCGGACTCTCATGGTGAGCACTGCCAGGAACTAACTTGACCAATTAAGTATCCAACCCAAAGCGGTTTTGATTTTAAATTTGTTTATAACATATATATATATAAATGATTGTCTGACGGGAGAAACTATAGTACAAGAGCTGTGGAAATTCGCAATGCACATTCTAAAATCAGTAATCGTAAAAAAAAACTCTTATTTATCACTGAAATTTACAAGGACAATATGTATCGATTGTGACCCGATTTTGAACATCAACCATTTAATATATGTTCGTGAAATGTACATAATCCATTTCACTCGTAAGTATAGTAACTCCTGCAACAAATATATAGTTCAACGACCGCACCACGAGCTCCAGATATACAGTAATGCTCTAAATAATCGACTCCTTAACCACAGCAGAATTATGGGTAACTTTTCAGGATTTAGTCGGAAATATGGCTTGGTGCCATTCATCGGAAATGTTTCCAACTAAATCCTGAAAAGTTACCCATAATTCTGATGTGGTTAAGGAGTCGGTTATTTAGAGCATTACTGAATATCGATAGCAGCTATCCGGGCGTCTGAAACGACGATTTATAAAATACATCAGTGACGTATACAGGTCCTGTGAGAATCAAGTTTGAGGGGTAAACTTCACCCATTTAAGATGTTATGGAAGTAATAACATTTCTAACCATATAACGCCCTTCATTGTTACATATATAATTACGAAATCTGCTCTTCTGTCATTTCGATAACTATTTGCCAGACACGCATATTTCGTATATTAGTATTTCATATATTTGTCGACGTATATACATGCATGTATTGTTTAGGCCCCTGCGAATCGGGCATTTTCATTTCGAATCGAATCTCTTGGGTCTGGTAAGATGAATATTACCGTAGAAATGTTGGAATAATTTGGTGTAAAATCTTATTGTTGATGTTTTAGATCCTTAATATTCTTGAATTATAACGACCATAGTAAATGTGATATAATTTTGCAGGATCAGTACACGTATTTGCTATAATTGTTGATGAAAGCATATGATATATATGACATTTTGTTATTACTGCAAACCATAAAGCTTGCCCACTGGGCAATTATTTATTCTTCGTATAATCGAGAGGTATATCCTTTTTAGCTCAACTTGAGCTATTGCCATTTCATGGTTGGCGTCCATTTTCCGTCCGTCTGCGTGCTTCCGTCAACAATTTCTGTTAGGACACCCTGCAGGTCACATCTTTCAACCGATCGTCACCAAACTTGATATGTATCTTCAGGGTTACCTCTAGATGGGAGCCATCGACTTTTCTCGAAATTCGTTAAAAACATGGCCGCCAGCAACCATCTTGGATTTTAGTCTTTGTATTACTAAATCCTTCGGCATACCATATAGGTCACCTCCCTCATCCGATCATCACCAAACTTCATATTATCTGCAGTGTGACCTCTAGATGGGAGCCATAAATTTTCCCCGAAATTTGTTAAAAACAGGGCCGCCAGCATTTTAAATTTGAATCCATCGGCACACCCTGCAGTCCGCATTTATTGTATTGAAAATTTACAGGCATGTTTAGAATCAATTTTAAGATTTCGTATTTGATACAATTGCACAGCTATCAAGCTGTCCTCTGTCATTGTTCGTGTGGCTCTCATGTCCGTTTAATTGCTCGCACCAAATGCCTTTTGTTTATTAGACTGGTCACTGGTACAAAAACTGCAAAATTGCACTAACGGACTCAATACACGATATAATTATTTTCTGATATCGAAAATATACAGTACCAACGGAAGATGAATTGTGTCAGATCGGATGGGCCATCGTTAAACCTTTCTATACTATATATATACTCATTGGCGAGTAGTTCCCTTTGGCAATGTTCAGATAATAATTTCGACAAACGACCTTGTTCAGATAATATGTTCAACAAATAGGTCGTATGTTGAACTTATTATCAGAACATTTTCCCACCAAAGAATTTGAATCCTTCTGCACTTTTATTATCTTTTCGTCATAATGTCGTAAGCTAAATTATACCTAACACGCATCTAAATGAAAACTAATTTATTCCTCTGTCTAATTGTATAATTGGGTGGGATAATCCATTTAATATAGAAAGAGTTAATTGATAAACCATTTAGATATATAAGGTCTGGATATTTTATAATTATTGATTCAATTATTTATTGTCTCAGGTATAACAGATGCAGCCCCGAACAGAGGAGATCTGGATACAGGCACAGGTATTAATTACATAATTACTTCGTATGCGTGCGGTTGTGTTCCTGTCCGTTTAATGCTCTTTTGTAACACTGCTTGTAGTAGAAAATCTCTACAATTGACCATCTCAATGTATAGTTTTAGAAATGAATTGGAAAAGCTATTAAATTTCGGACATGGGTCATTCGCGCTTCAAGATTTTACCTACGTAATTTTGGAAGGAGGTATATAAATACACGAAATATTGATATACCGGCTTCATATGCTGAAAAATACTTGCCATGGCCACAGCCATTTTCCATTTCCATTTTTTCGCACAAAAGTGAAACAAATGCTCTTAAACACTTGCCAATGTCACAGCCATTTTTCAGCGGTTTTCAACTTTTCATCAGAAGTCAAATAAACGCTCTTTATTTATACCATATAAGGAATAGACTACAACGGAACGCTCTTTTCTGTTCCTTGTCGTGCAAACGGCTGCTTTGTGTTTGGAACCCAAACACCGTATTCACTGTTGTACTTTTCATTACTTCAATGCGACTTTTGGGGTTACATAATGCTCGTGGAAAGGTAGTTAAAATATTTATCGACCTATTTAGATACTGAAAAAAATTCAAAAGCGAATACTATTAGGTGTATTTTGGAGCGCAAACCGCTATGTGACTTTCAAGACATTGTACGAACTTGTTCTGGTGAGTGGAACTGACAAGTTAGTACTCAGGAGCAATGCCAAACTGAGGAATTTAGCATTCTACTAACATCATAAGAAATCGATCTTACCACTCCATAGAAAACATCGTCTGAACTACGCTCAATTGTAAATATTTATTCTCCATTCTGGACGCAACTATATTGGACAAACTGACCCAAACTATTTCACTAACGAGAGTCATTGCATTTAATTAGTAATGACGGTGCATGTGTGTTATCAATTTGGACATAAATATTTGTAAAAATAACTTTACCATACCTGAGTGTTGCCAGCCTGTTGTTTTGAAAATAATCGTATAGCGGGCGTATTGTAAGGAGTGAAATACGTTCATATTCGCATTATTTAATCTAAATATACGCTCTATATGCGCGTAAAAGGTGTTTTTTTTAAACAGTTCAATATGCAACTATTCCATACGAGATACGCCCATATTGACATTTAATCTACCTTTTTTTTCATCGACACTACTTACCAAAATCAAGCTCTTTATATTATGTTTTCACTGCGGCGGGCGCCATTCAATGGAATAACGGCGCTCACTATTTCAGAATCCATATCCGTAATATGAACCTATTTGGATGAGAATATGTTGCTGCTGCATATAGGTTTCGCATAAGAGTGCATGATTACCCTTTCCCATTACTAAATACTGACCAAAGCAGTTCCTTTAGAACATGTTTATATGTTTAGACCTTTTGTTGAACTTATTATCTGAAAAGTTACCACAAATAAACAAGAATCCATCTGCACTCACTATATGTTCGTCTGGTTGTCGTCTGGTTATATTACATTCCTCCATATATGAATAGTAGACCATTCCAATGTATAATTATATAGCTGACGGGATAATCCATTTAGCAAAGGGTTGATGTATGTACGCCAACTTTGGTTGTTTGAAATGGACTAGAATTGAAACCATTTCAATACTAAATGATGAGTATTTATCCCATTGGAAATGTTCAGATAATATGTCCCATAGGTCGTTTTTTTAAGCTATTATCTAAACATTTTCCCCAACAAATAGGGCTCATTCTGTAAAACTTTTATTTAGCTGTCGTCTGCTTTTATCATCTTAACATCCCTCCTAATGAATAATAGACCATTCTGATGTACACTGTTTAACTGACTGGGAGAATCAATTTATCTATAGAGAGGGTTAATAAAAGCGATCATAATATGTACCCTTCAAACCGCCACGGGGCTTTAAAATGCATAACTTGTTATCCATGCATTAACAAATTATGCGGAAAATTTATTCTTCCGACTTCGGGACATGCAGTCGAACTTTTAACCCGGACAATGCATTTGGTATACACCCATTGTATGCACTGAAACGTACGTTTAATATATATTTATGTTATTCTTACCATATACCATGGTTACAAGATTATATTATATTATTTATCTATACTATATATTTTGAGACTTCCGTATATATCTATTATATATTTTGGAAGATCTGTGTGTCTGTGTCTGTGTGTGTGTGTGTCTGTCTGTTTCCAATGGACTCGAAAACGGCCGAGCCGATTTCGATGAAACATGCTATGTGTGGTTATTTTCGGCCGGGGAGTGACATAGGCCTATTAATCTGCCCGTGCGACGTGACCTTGACCTTGAAATCGGGTCATTTCAATGTCAAATGCACGAATATCACGGGATTTTGATTAAACTTGGTATGTGGGTGTATTTTCGGCCGGGCAGTGCCATAAGCCTATTAATTTGCCCGTGCGACGTGACCTTGAAATCGGGTCATTTCAAGATCAAACGCCCGAATATCGCGGGATTTTGATGAAACTTGGTATGTGGGGGTACTTTCGTATGGGGCGTCTCATAAGCCTATTCATTTGCCCGTGCGACGTGACCTTGACCTTGAAATCGGGTCAATTCAAGGTCAAATCGCGAATTTTGATGGGATTTCGACGAAATTTGATACGTATGGTTACTTTTGTCCACTGAGTGTATTGGACGGGTCGAGTCATGACCCCGACCTGACCTTGACCTTCAAAATGATCAATTCGAGGTCAAATCGGGTTAAACCGGATGGATTTCGACGGGTACTTTTGTCGGGTACTTTTGTCCGGGCAGTGTTTTGGACGGGTCAAATCGTTACCCCACCTGACCTTGACCTTCAAAATGTACAATTCAAGGTCAAAGCCCGGACGAAGTCGGGTCACCTTCTAGTATATATATATATATATATATATATATATATATATATATATATATATATATATATATGTGTGTGTGTGTGTGTGTACTTCATAGAATCGAAAACGGTTCGCTCGATTGAGTTCAAACTTCCCATCTAAATGTAAAAACCCACGGGAATCGTCGTCGCGGCGTTTTGGAGAAGCTCAGAGCACCGTTTCTCCCTTCCCAAATCACCACAATCGGCACCGCGGTGGTTAATCAAGTCATAATTTAATGAGCGTTTGTTTTTGACCATTCAACGTTATTAGCATCTGCAGAGAGATTGTAGCCTGTCGCTCGAATTTTATGCAGAGAGATGATTTCACGACGGGAAGCGTTTGTTTTCAATTCAATGCAATTTTATCCCTCGAAATATTATGCAGAGAGATGATTTCACGACGGGAAGCGTTTGTTTTCAATTCAATACAATGTTATCGTACTGAGCGTCTATATACATGACGAGTATAAATACGGCTCCATTGATCGTCTCGAGGCGAAATTTCGTACTTAATTTCGTACTTAGGAGTTCCAAGGAACGGGGGAGATTTTTATCGGGTAAGTTTGTTCCGCCCGAGGTGATCTTCACCTTGAAACGGGTACCCACAAATGATATATATGTGCGTGTCCTTTAGACTCGGACCGATTGAGCTCAAACTTGGTGTCTACGGGAAGTGTCATGGACGGGTTAAATTGTCACCCGACCTGACCTTGACCTTGAAAATGATCAATTCAAGGTCAAATCGGGTAAAATTGAAAAAAAGGCACAATTAAATCATTGAAAAACAAAAAAATTAATTAAAAAATTAATTAAAATGTTTTATTTAAAAGATATCATGTTTCTGACGATTGCCGCCAGTGGCGGGCTAACCTGCTAGTATTATATATAGTACATTGATTTTGACATGATATAATCCAGTCGCGAACGCGAACGTGAGGCCAGTCATGCATAACACATGAGTTTTCTGAATATACTATACATGTATACCTTACTCGTAAATATACAAATTTCGCGCAGTACTACATCGACATGTGAATTTAAACTGAGCGAATAATAGTACGGCTTCCCAGTTTACAAAAGCCGCTTATATATATTGTAGTGAGTTATAAATATGTATATTACAAAAGATACGCAATTTAGACTTCTATTTGCGTGCATGCGGGAAATCAATCTCAACAACATTGTGCATATATGTAAAACGATAAATCATAGTAAAATTTACAATATATATATGGCAATGACTGAAGGTGAATGAAAGCACCTATCCAAATACATTCACAACTTAATAGCAAATCCGATGTCATATAGACCGCTATTATGATATATGATTATAATGTCACATCACGTAGTTATCAAACATACAAGTGTCAGAATAATTTTTGGAGCATTATAAAAACCCATATTCACATCCAACTAATGAAAAGTTATGTTCAGATTGATGTACAATTTCGTCGAGATGGTCTTTAATCTACAGAGGTACCTTCGTGAACGATAACGAACTGAAACTGTCAGTATATATAGCTACAAGAATTTATGGGAAAAATTTCCGTCATTCAGCTTTGAATTCGTTTACTAAGGTGCATGCGCGAATATAACGTGCGCGACTATATTACTGAGCGATGGTAAATTTCGTATCAGAATAAACAGCATGGATTATTATGTACCCCAAAACTGAATAATCTTAAACGCCTGCGATTTATCTTGAAATCGTATATTTGAAGTTCCTTCACATCAGTCATGATCAGTGCATATAAACGGAGACGAAACAGTATCGGCAAAGAAGTCAGTACGAAACTAGAGAGCTATGCGTTTTAAGCAAAACGGCATTATTATAATTTTATGGTAATTTCAAACATTCATTGTCCTCTTTTCAGTAACGCCTAAGCCTACAACACCTAATCCGACCACAACAACAACGACGACGACAGCCAAACCAACAACAACAACAACAACAACAACTACTACTACTACTACTACTACTACTACTACCACTACTACTACTACCACTACTACTACTACTACTACTACTACTACTACTACTACTACTACTACTACGACGTCAACAACAACAACAACAACAACAACAACAACGCCAGTTCCTACTACAGCGGCACCAGTTACCCGAACTCAAGCTCCACGTGAGTTCAATATTTATTATCTATCATAAAGAGAGACATTTGCATATTTTATATGATTGGAAGAATGGCTTGCTTCCATCATCAATGCAAGATTTACTTGAAATAACACCCATTAAGGGCTGCAGATATTTACACTCGAATAAGTTTCTATAGACACCCAATGAGACATTTTCTGTCAGGGTTAATGGACGAGCGACTGGACATTCGGAAACTAGATCGTCGAGCCCGAATGTCCAGTCGCGAGTCCATTAACTGACGTAAAACACAGTTTTGAAAATATAGAACGATGAACTATATATAGGTAGCCAAATTGGACTCTTGTAATTCTAATCAACATAATCAACATAATAATGGTATATAAATTAGGACAGAGTTCTTAACCCATCCACTACAATTCATGATATATTAAGATGAAATTCCAACAAATTCACATGATCCCCCATTTGCATCCTAACCTACGGATTCTAGTAATGCTTTGAAAAATATCAACATTGGATGCTGCGAATTCTAGTAAGACTTTAGTAACTTTGGATTCTTGGGATAGTCTGCATGGGAGTGTATTTGTGCGAATATGCCTGGGCTTTGCCAAGAAGACGACAAACATGGTCATGGTTTCTCACGGATAATATATATTTATTATACAAATATTTATGTATTTTCTCCATATATACATGTACTATATTATCCAATAAATGATCTATCTATTTAGCGACAATGTTAGAAATAAATTCCTAATTGCAACATCAAGAAAAAAGTGAAGTACAATGGACGACAGTCTTGTCCTAAGCGGCTAAGCCACGTGACGCTCGTTCGTTTACATATACTTTTTTCTCACTGAACATGTGTTAGACTGGCTCTCGTCTATCAGTAGTTCAATATTAGACTGGCTCCCGTCTCTAGTATGGTATAATATTTCACTGTCCCAGTGCTTACGACAACAAAACAATAGGCTAAATGTGACCTATCGAGTAGGCTACGTTTTATCTGCAACTAAATGGTCAGTTAAGGTTAACCATTTCTATATAAACTATTCATTCATGAGTAGTTATCCCTTAGGACCGAACACGTAACCAACCACGCCGAACTAAATAACAATAACCCTCTATCAGATAAATATAAATAAAATTATTTTCAGATCAAGATACTATTGCTATACACAAATATATTATATCCAAATGTGCATCCAAGCAAAAATATATATATACTTGCATTGATATCTGCAATAATTATGTTTCTGTTATATCTATTTTGATGATCAGAATACCAATAAATTGAATTGAGATAATAAGTTCAACAAACGACCATACGTTTTTTATCTTATTATCTGAACATTTCCCTCAATAAATAATAGACGACAGTGTTAACATTTCAGCCAAATTCACTGAATTTAAGCCCGCAGGCCACTTCATTAATATTTACCCAGCTAGATTGACACCAGTTAATCACGAAAATGCAAGAAAAATCATAGGTCATGTGTTTACTTTTTAAAATAAATCCCCAAGTGTACGACAGGGCTATCACACAGCCAAATTTAATCTGGGGAAAAACAGAACTACAGCAGCTAGTTAAATAAATTTCCCACCCACAAAAATCCATTCCCCCATTAATTCACCAGTTTAAATTATTTAGATATGATGTACAAATAAAATAAACAAGATTTCATCCTTTAATAACGTTCCTCCTCGACCATGTATCAGGTGAAGGTCATTATTCAGTCACCTTCACCTCTAACATTCCACGGTGCACTCGCTCCGCGATTTTGGAACACATTTAGCTCCCTGATTCCTTGATTCGCTTTCCTTAATCAAGCTTAGTTACGTTTTTCGTCTATTATAGCTCTGGTATGCCACACTGGCCACCTACTATCCGTGAGGGATTTCTCGCAGTTCTACTACATCTGTGCGAACAACACTTGGTACATACACATGTGTCCGACTGGTACCATATTTACCACGACCTATGGTGGATACAGCTACTGTGGGCCCCCACGACGACCCACGGGCTTCGGTGTTCTCGTCAGCAGTTCAGAATCTGACGACTATGATGACGATTTCTGGAACTTCGGATTCGATGATTGATGATTGTAGACAAGTTAGAGAATATTATATTTATCATTCGAATTCCAACTTGAATCTGAGTGGCCAATTTCAACTTTGGGTTTGGTGCCAGCACGCTTACTAGCTGTATTGATGCCCGTAGCAGGGCAGGGAGAATGCGGTCAGATATATATTTTGGCATCATTGACGGCGACGGAAATTATTTACGTATGGCGTAAATCATGCCATGAAACTCTACTCTTGTTAACGCCCGTATAGAGATCATATTCCACCAGTACATTGGAACTTTTCGAAGTTTTGACAGGGAACCTTATATAGTCGAAAACACGTGGAGAATATATTTATTAGTTATTATCTGTTCCTTAATAATGTATTTCACTGAAGGTGAACGTCCCAACTCGAGATTGCATGCTTTTCTGTGACTTTTCTGAACCGATATCGCAATAAACATTGAATTAATTACCCAGGAGAAATTCCATAATTGTAAGCGACGCAAAGCAAAATCGCCCACAAAGTCACTTAAATCGTGAAGTTTCGAGCCAGGACCTCCACCTGCAGTGAATTACATTATTAAGGAACAGATATACTAACTAAGAAATATATTCCCCGCTTGATTTTTTCAAGTTCATAAGGTTCCCTGTCAAAACTTCATAAAATTCCAATGTTTTGTACTGGTGGAATATGATCTCTACGGGCGTTAGCCAAAGTCAAGATCCATGGCATGATCTATATACGTATGGTGGAGTTTATTCCTTTCTTTACTAAATTGACTCTTCCATGAGTATAGTCCAAGTCATTCGAAGTAAACCAGCGAGACAAATCGGTGGGGGCAGTACTAGTTTACGTCGAAGAACGACTGCCTTACTCTTCTCTGGTGGACTTTAACCAGATCCAGGGGCGGGATTTTTGTCAGTTTTAATCGATTGGCATACAATTCACTACATAATGCTACATGTATATAAGAGTGGTATCTCACGGTCATAATTATGTTGCGAAGTTCGCGAGATCAAATGAGTTCGTATTCTTTTGAAATTATGTAAACATGTGATAAAATATATTTTTCACATTCAATTACTATACTTACTTTCAACAGGCAACTCCTGTGGAGTTCAGAACAGTGTTTTTCTATGGTTTAAACCGGGTTACTTTTCACAATTGGGACATTTTATTATCGTCATTACATAGTATTTTTTAGATGAGATGGTGCTTTAAGTTTAGAGTCCGCTTTGGACGTGCAAGGCAACCGTACTTCGACGTTAACCAGTATTATCCCTTTACGTCAAAGGAAACTTGGACTACCTTGTATAGTAGTTATTCATTGGAATTGTCTAAATATATTATTCATCTGGGGGGATGATCAGGAAATAGAAGCAGACGACAGACAGACGAACATATAATGCAAATGCAGGATGAATAATAATTTACGGGAATTTTTTCTGACAATAAGTTCAAAAATGGCCGCTTGTTGAACTTATTATCCGAACATTTCCTATGGGAACTAGTCGTTTGAGTATTTAGTAAAGAAAGTATATACAACCCAACAACCCTTACTTGTTCTATCAGTATTAATGGTCACAATATGCCTTTTGTCTAAGTCAAGCGTATGTCCAATGTGTCCATTGTGCATATACATGTATATATGAGTCTACATTTACCTCAGGTATTTGTTTTAATAAATTTGTATTCTGGACAACTACATTGTTAGGTCCACATTGATTGCAGGCGGAAAGCATTTTGTCCGTGACATGTATGTTTATGTATAAAACGTTCACATTATTGATGTTGCGCAGTTTGTGTTCGTACATGTATGTTCAGCAGATACGTGTAACGTGTTTCCGAACTATTAATAAAGAGGACCAATCGAATCTTCTAATACCATAATGAACGACCAAAACTAAGCAGGCAATGATATATTGGGATGTTCATGCGCAGACAAAAATTATGGAAGCAAATCAAGCAGATCAGTGGTCGCAGTGTGGACAGCTTGGCCTCATCATCCCACTATTGTTCAAGTTACACTTCCCGTCAAGTGAGTATCCATAGCAACATCATGTAACACACATTACCAGTTACAAGGCTGTGGCTAATCCTGGCTATATATTGATACAGGACACGCTAACCACACATACATGGATACTATCGGGTTCATCGTAGGGATGTCATAGCATCAAATTTACGATGCAATGACCTCCTGTTGGAAAATTTGAATACATGTATGCAGTTAAATATTTGACTCTTGGAATCTCACTGAAAATTGGTAATAAAATCTATCTATCGAAACTATGTCGGCCTATGTTCCAGTCTGAGAGTTCCAAATAATCTCGTTTGGTCGTGTGTACATACTATAGTTAACAATTGCGGAGGCATACGAAATGATGTTGTGTCAATAATTTTATATATTTTGTATATGCTTCGTCGTCTATATGTAATACATTTACAAGTAACATTTTCGACGTCTATATATAGCCTTATCCACACGACACACGCGAATATCTAGGTATTTTAAAGTTACGAAGGATACATACACAAATCCCTGCTCTCCATAGAAACGCTATAAAGAAGCTGAACCTCTCTAATATCACGTTCACCCAACCGATGTTTTGACAATAAATCCATGTAAATAAACCACAATATTTTATTGTGATAGGCTTGATTTGTTTATTCATTCGTCGATATGTAATTTTTATATTATAGCCTGTGTCAGTATCATCGATTGTTACAGTTAATTATAGACCACGTGGGTTTTTTTGGGATCAGGGAGATTCTGACAAAGTTGTAGTGTTGTCTCATGATTTATAAATCCATGTACATATATATATACACACGACAGTATTTAATTGTGATATGCTTGATTGTTTTTGTCAATTATTCAATATGTATTTTTTATATTATTATTCTGTATCAAAATCGTTGATTGTTATAATTAATTGTAGACCACTTTGGGATGAAGGCTGTTGTAAACAGGGACTTCGTCATGAAGATACCTCGTCCGATTTGGCATCATAACGTTCAAATGATTCAGCGACCGATTTCACGATTCAATGGCTTGACAACAGCGGTGCAGTGGCATTCTAACGATCCATCTGAATCGTTAGAATGCCACTGCACCGTTGTTGTCAAGCCACTGAATCGTTTTATTTATAGAATGGGAATTTTTGGGAGAATTAAAAGTCGAACTGCGACCGGAGGCCGAGTCCGGTAAAGGTGTAGTTGGGAATTTCAATTTCGTTTATTGTCGTTAACATTATGTCAATAATGTTGATTTTTTGTTTGTGATAAGCTATGCCAATTACAAATAAAAGAAATGAAAAAGATAATTTGTAAGTCTTATATTTCAACTGTTATAGACATGTTTCGTTCTGCAGCCCACTGGGAGTTGTGGTCGGAGACGGTCGAGTCGGCCGCCGGTTCGTTAATTAGGTGCTGGTTGTTATCGTTATTTTAACGGAATTCTGAGTTGGTCATTCGCAAAACCAATATATTTTATATTCTATAGTTACAATCATGGGTATATAATTTCTGACATTGGTTTTCTTGTACATCATATGTCAATACAAATTTGGATAGATGAGCTTTTCTGAATTGGGAGATAAAAGTGGGTTTCTTCGTATGTACATTGTATATAGTAGACGTTGCAAGTCCACCAAGTTGACTCACAGAGACAAATCCTCTTGATTTTTACGATGTCTTCACGTGGTAAGCTAGGCCATGCCATGGCTCTCCAATCTGGCTATGCCCATGGAGCTCATTATACTCCACCACTTCAAAACCTGGGAACGATTTGATGTTTGACTGGGAACTTTATAATATTGAACAAAACAACGCAGGTTTTTAGTTGATATGTGTTCCTTATACTGTACTTCGAAGTAGGAGAACATCCCATCGTGATATTGCATTATTTAGATTACTTTTGTGAGCCGAGTTTGTTTTGCGTAGCTTTCAATAATGGATTTCCTCCCGCGTAATCAATTCATTGTTTATTGCGAAATCGGTTCACAACAGTCGCCGGCATCATGCAATCTCGAAATGGGACAAACCGTGTGAAATAGATTATTAGGGAACATGTATTAAAGGTACTCAATCCGATCAGACGCTCCTAAATTACTATTTCTTTGGCTTTGGGGGTAAAAAATATTTGATTCGAGTCGAGGAGCCCACACATCAAAGCTCAGAGTGATTAGATATCGATGTTCAACTTTGCGGTTTCTAATTTTTGTGGGCCACAAACTGATTGAAGCACGAGGGTCAAACGGACGGTCTTGCAGATAAATATGTTATTATTACCACTTGATTTTAGAGTTATCCATCTTTATCTGCAATACCGTCCGTTTGACCCTAGTGCTTCAATCAGTTTGTGGCCCACAAACAATAGAAACCGCAAAGTTCAAACATCGATATATAATCAATCTGAGCTATGATGGGTGGGTTCCTCGACACGAATCAAATATGTTTTACCCCCGAAGCCAAAGAAATAGTAATTTATGAGGGTCTGATCGGATTGAGTACCTTTAACAAAGAGAAAATATAGATGCCTGCGTTATTTGTTCAACATCATAAAGTTCCTCACCAGAACAGGTCAGACCATCAAAAATTTCCCATAATTTGAACGGGTGGAATATGATCTATATGGGGTTAGCCAGAGTAGGGATTTATGACACGATATGATAAGCTGAACATTGGCCCGGCAAGGGAAAATATTTTGTGTTAATCGGTTAAGACATCATAGAATCAACTAAATTAATTACTGCCTAAATGCACTATCTTGGCTATTGTGCGAAGTCTGGTATGAAGTATTCGAAAACTGTTAATATTAATATCATCGATATTAATGGACAAAAGGCGATAGAGCAGAAGTATTGATGCGTCTAAGATTATTAGAGTCGGCATTTTCCAATTAAATTTCATGAAACTCGAATCAATATGAATGGTCTCTTGACTTTGACGTGCGAATCGTCGTGTTTGACATGCGAATCGTGACATCGCCTCTTAATTGTCAGCAGCGCGTTTTACCCAAACTTCCTGATATTTCAAAGTGGACTTTAAATTCTCCAAATTTGTCTGGAATTTCTTTTTTAATTGTTTTGCAAGCGATTATTATGATACAATATTTAATAACCGTCAATTAGTTGGAAATAATCCCATTTACTATTAATTTTATCGCACGAATTTTTTTGTTAAGTTCGCTGTTTTCCGTTACCAAGAACTTCTGTAAGATAGAACTTTTTTCAAAGGTGCATTTTATATGTCCATCAAATTATATCTGAAGATGGAAGGAGACTTAATTTTTCTTGTTTCAAGAAATTTCATTTAATTTATTTTATTTTCATTTAGAAAGACGGCCACTCATAAATAAATTTTTCTATATTTTAGAAATTTCAACATTTGTTTTCATTGGACTGAAATATTTGTGGCTGCTTTAATCTTTATTTTAATTGATGGGCTTATATCATTTCAAAATTCAACTGAACGTAATGACAATTGAAGCTTTCTCTGATATAGGACCAAGACACTAAACTACATGTATTTATTGGTTGGACTGTTTTATGCAATTATTAATTATATATGTTAGCAGTTCTTGGTACCTAAAGGGACAAGATAGAAAATAAATTGTTCAAGCTCTGAAATGTCTTAACCTCTTGGTTGGTGTACGTCCGTACGGATGTCAAATGACTGAGTGCATGTGCATGTTATATACGTCCGTATGGTCTGGTCGATAAACTAAAATGTTAGGGTCAACCTAGAATAAATTTTGACTATATAAGTTGGTTTCTATTCCATTTTGAAGAGGAATATATCCTCTATAACATATCCAAACTCCGCTAAAATCCGCTTTGAGCATTTTCTGTAATCCAAGATGGCGTCCATGATGGCAGTTGGTATAGAAAACGTCAGAATTTCGATGGTAGGACCAACTAATACCAAATTAGTAATAAAATAAAATACACACAAACAATGCTTAGTCGTAAACCATATCGGCAGAATGTCTGTACCAATATGGCCGCCAAAATTGAAAAAAGTCGAATGAAATTTAAAAATTGTGGACAATTGAATAGCTAGTCATACAAGAACGAACAAGCCCTCGAATTATACGAGGAGGAATGATTTCAGAGTATAAGGTGAGCTTTTAATAATAGATGTAAGAATTCTCTCTAATGTATCTCGCAAGAGAGCAAACGAAAGCCAGGTCTCATACAACGATTAAATATGGACTTCTTGGGCGCCAAGAAACAGAAGAATAACGCAGTTTTATCTGTACTGTTTATAACAGCTAATAGGGATGTATTGATTATGTGACCTTTTCTAGAAGCAGAAATGTATGTAATGAAAACAGTCTCACGAATGTGACCGATAATCATTTATTTTTTATCTACAACACCAAATATGTCAAAATTCACTAATATAGAACAGTATGAGAGCTATTCATATGGTACTAGGTAAAAGGTGTAGATCCGATTGTCCGTGTCTTAAAAGGTAGTCATAGTTGTCTCCGATCAAGTGATTAAACACGAATATTTCGCTTTTATCACACAAATGCATGGTGGTATACCATGAATGCAATTTATCAAAATACAAAGGAGTACAATAGAATATCTTCAATAAATTCTCAACATAACCAAATTTGCTTACATACGCTGTGGCAGAGACTGTCTTTATACCTGGAAATTATATGTGCTTAGATGCACTAAAGCCACATACACGCGAAACGTACTACCTTTTCTGCAAGCACATCGCTGCGTTTACCCATTCTCTCCAATGTTACACAGATCTGCTGCATACAAAACCATAAATAGCAACATTGAGTGAATGGTAAACGCAGAACTAATAACTTTAAACGCTGGTGATCTGATATTTGGCGCAAGTATGTGGGTGACAATGGTAATATAATATCAAACATCAAGATACTGAAAACTAATAGTGTTCATTGCGTGGTACATATTCTCGTTGCAAAGTGCCGATTGAAGTAATTTGAACACAATTGTCTACAAAGAAACCTGTTTGGCAGAAGCATGAAAATTGGTATTAAATAAAATGTACTATGTACAGTCTCTTCGATCTAGTGAGATAGGGTACTATTCTGTTGAAGAAATAAGTGTTTCTTTACAGTATAATCAGCATTACGACATACGTGTATGGTTTATTATCACGGAGAGTGTTCAAAATTCCGGAAATGTAACTAGTATTTACACAGGAAGGGTGTGCACTTCAGTTTCTGCGTTACATTCAATAATTAATCATCATCCAAATGAAACTACCACGCACTGTGTGACGAAATATTACTTCGTGTGTTGCTTGCCCGAAATAACTGTTTTTGGCCCGACTGTTTGATGAATTCTAAGCAGAAAACTCGAACGTAAATCATTGGGTTAACGTGCGTTGCAGTGATCGATAAATTATTCAGATATATCTGTTTTTATTATATGTGTACCTTTAAAGATATATATAACAGCATAGTTTATATCGCTTATTTGTGGTTATCCAATATGTTGCTTTCGTCATAGCATGGATTGGAGTTGCGGCCATTTTGACAGCCATTTCATCGCCGCGATTGCATTATTTTCTGTAGAAAAACCTACTTCACAAGGTCGAAAAATGGGCATTTTTTAAATCTCTGTAAAAAGGTTTGCTCAAAGCGGATTTTAGCGGATTTTTAGAGGATATATTCCTCTTCAAAATGGAATTCAGTTTCATATAGTCTGCTGCATGGCGGCCATATTGTTTCATAATCTTTTTCGGAATACAATCTACAGCGATCGCAGACAAGGAATGAAAGTTCAGATTTCCGACTTGTGGGTATAGTATTAATGATAATCGTTTAAAACAAAAACTCACACATTACAGAGAAAAATATTACGTACCATTGTACGCCATGATATAGTTTTAACATATAAATCTCCATGTATCATCAATACTATATATACCCACAGGTCGGAATACTGAACTTACATTCTTTTCTACGATATATATGTGTAATAATCTACACAAAATGTGTAAGGGATATATGTTGATTTTATGCACACCTTTGTGTATAAATGTGTAGGTGTGTACGTATATAAAACTACACATATACGACACAAATATGTTTAAGATAAAAAAATGAATAATGATTCTGTAGCAGGGCTACACATTTTGTGTAGAAAACCTACACAATAGTCATAAGAGTGTATCAATGAAGTGGTTAAAATCCATTGTTTTAGTCCTCTCTTTATTATTGTTCACATCAAATATGCAATGGAGATGATTATATTTATGCAAAACGCGCGTCTGCATGGCCCTTACCACGAAAATGACTATGTACGAGTTTTCATTTCATTTTATTAATCGTGGGCTTTTGATGTTGTGGCAAAACTACCGGCGTTGCCATAAACGCATATTTGTGACTATAACCAAAAATCTCATTTACTTTAAATCTCAGTCTGAGTCAACCCCATACTATTGAACTTGCCACGCGTATCTATCTTTCAATATTATGAGTTTGACTCAGACTGACTGAATCACCGAAACAACTCTCCGGCCCCGTATCAAAGATTATCGTAAAACAATAACTCAGTCGTCGACCATGATATCTGCCAAGAAAATGAACCGCCCCTGTACCCCAAACTATCCTTAATTGAAAAATGTGTTAACTACAACCTATATATGGATTTCAGTTTATCAGTTGGAACTGACGTTCGAATTAATGTATAACATCCATCTACGCGTCCATGTATATAATTCACAACTGCGCCACTGAATGGTCACGATGATAAATAACGTAAAGTAAAACAAAGAGATACACGAAATAGTATAATTCATCAGTATATTACAATCAAAATGTTACAAACAGAAGAAACATAATGATAAACTTATTGACAAACAACGTCCCTCATTTGTGGCGTCAGGTTTAGTCACAGTAATGAGACCACCTGAAAACCGGAAACCGACTTTAAGAAGGGCGTTAAATCCAATATCAGTTTAATGATACGTTGTAATAAGAAATAATACGGTTTATTATGAATGAATCAAATCAAACATCGTAGAAAGTAAAATAAAACTCACAAACACCAGAAAAATAATCACCGAAAGTTGCTTTCCTCGTATTGTTGGTACGATAAGCTCTGCTGCTATGCCAAATTTATCCCGGAAACGGGTAGGGACTTTGAACATTACAATGACGAACATCATAATTTCGCGCAAACCAGTAGCAAGATTTGTTTTCAAACAGCTATTTGTCGGTGTCTCCGCTCCTGTATCTATAATACTTTCATGCAGTTATCACCGGTGACGCATTAATGTTGAAATATACATGGCTTTGTTGTTATAATGCCATAATAGTTTTCTGGTCACCATGGAGGTGTACTGTACCGACAGTATAATAACACTCCGCCTGGAATTATATACAGCACTACGAACACACGTACAGATAATTACTTCCGTCCATCTAGAGTGATAATATATTTCTTTGTTTCCTCCATTAATGAAGAGCTCACAAAGATATGTTAATTCAGAGGACTGATAAAGTCATATATATCTATGCATTTTCATATTCGGAAATCGTGAAATTTGTAGAAAATGTATGAAAATAAAATAACTGAATTGTAACATTCCGATGGAAACGGGATCCCGCTGCATGTGTAGACGGAACCTGCATGGAGCACAATATATACACAGAGCGACACGAGAGCGTTAGTGGGTTCTTTGCGTATGGATAGGACGAGAGACAGGGCCTCCAAAATTATATCCTTCTGCGATGACACACGTGCCGTATATCGACAAACCCATGCATTAACACAATTGCTGTTACACAGGTGCCTTTATTTTATAGTTATACAGTTTCATGGTTGATGCAAACGCCATTTACACGTGGGTCATACGAATTTGTAAATATGGTATAGCAAGAACACTGTAACTCTATATTGCAATATATGCGTGTAAAAAAGTCGGAATCCGGCGTAATACCCAGGGAATCCGACGTACACAAACAGTGGGCGGTGGTCTCAGTAAATGCATTGTGAAATTCATTTCATGTAATGAATAACTAACGAGCTACCTATATATAGCTGCTCAGTTCTTGACATAACGGAAAATATATATAGACTTCGAGCCATATATAGGGTTCCATATATTTTCTTTTTTATGAATTCACTAAATAATATCGACAAACCTAATTGACGAGATAAAGTTAAAAGAATGGGTGAATTCCATATAGAACCCGTCCCTGTGGCGAACACCTCAGGGAATTCTACACCCGCCGAGTTATCAACTGACAAGTGAACCCGCAGAGCGCTAATCTGGTAGTTTTTCTGTGAATTCCCCGTCCCGTGACAAATGATGGAGTAACTTAATAGTGATGGATGTTGTGGGAAATACGCGGGATACGCCACTAATCTCGCCAACACGTCAATACACAACAATAGAAGCGCGGAATCATTTCTTAGAATGCCGTCTGCGGGGACTATATACAAAGGTTGCCGTCTGCGATGGGATTTAATTGGCATGATCTATATAAACCTTCGAGTTGAATGCTGCTAATTAGTGTAATTTTCATCCAAATAGAGTTGATCATTGTCAACAGAGCGACAATGGAGACATCAGACGTAGATCTTATTCCCGCGTATACCTTAAGTACACGTAACCAGTTCGTGGCGAATGACACATTTCTTTGTACAGAGGTTGTGTGAAAAACATTCATGTGTATTGCTCAAAATGCACATATGTAGCGAAGTACTGACACTTACCAATTAAGAAATGAACAGTGACTGCATTGTGGTCATGGTAATTTGAGCCATGGGACACATTTACTCCGAAAGGGTTCATGCATACAAAGTTTGTTGATTTTTTCTCCCGGTCACGTGACCAATTGTTCCATAAAACAATATTGTCCGATTGCAGATCTGCTCGTGTTCCCTTACCAAGAGTGAGTTATTAATAGTTTAAACGTTGTTAAAGTGTCCGGAGATATCCTGGACATCAGAACCCATTGGTTATTATGATGTCCGAATTTTGCACCCGCATGCCTATTGGCTCAATGGGCAGAGTTATCACAATGATGATATGGAGAAATATTATGCAATGTTAGTGTCAAAATTTATACAGATATGTAACCAAATATACGAGGACCAAAAAGTGATGATCAATTGAAATGAAATTTGCAATGATCGTGTTAAATATCGACATTTTAACAATATAACATAACTATACTGACTATACGACAATTTTTGTCCCAAAACATTGAGAGAATAAGTGTTGTTTATTCTTTCGCAATCTTTGTCTGATGGAACAATACTGATCGACCCAGAGCCCCAAACTTTTATGGGCATTATCTGGCAGAATCAGAAAGCTGTTCACCGGTAAATAAGTTTACCTCAAATGTGCAATACACACACACCCGCTTCAATTATCAGAGAACACAGAGACAAAATAAAACAACGATGAAAGGTTACAACATTCAAAGCTATCCATGGTAATATCGCCTTGACCCTTTCTTTACCGAATTGATTCTCCCATTCAATCCATAAACCATTCCTTTCATCGGGGTATGCTGAGAAAATATAAACAGAGGGCAGACGGACATATAATACAAACTTGTAGAAACATTCCGATTAATGCGTGCGAAATATTCTGTTAATAAGTTCAACAAACGGACTGGGCCGTTGAACCTATTATCTGAACATTTCTTAAGGTAACTAATCATCAATTAATAAGTATTTGCTAAAGGAAGAGTATAAAGTCTTTGGGCAGATTCCGACAATTTTACCAGTAACGGCATTGACTGAATTGTACAACGGCGCTGACACCGAGAGTAACGACGTGGCCAATCGATAAACGGTGTTGTCAGACTGCCTATATATGACAATAACACCGTTCAGTTATTTCTGGTTGGGTGGATACAAAGTTTCATATAAATAATATGGCCATTTATGGGTAGGTTGGCTTGTTGTTGACGCACAGTAACCACACAAACAATGGTTCGTTATACACACGCAGTTTCTGTTCGTGGAATGACCATGCAGCTAGACTGTGTAACAATTTGAAATTGACGAATGCAGCCACCTAAATGGTAAATAATATTATTCAAGACGTAAAACGTGCACTATATATGAAGTTCAGTCCCGTGTGCAAAGTATTTTCTCGGTTGTTGTTTCCAACAACACAACAACAACCCATTCTGCTATTTTATCGAAGACACAAATGACAAAATTATGTTTATCACATTTCGATCGAATTGCATTAGCGTCCAAACTCAGCCAACAGTCGGTGAACATACTCTATATTAACTGGACGTTGTTCCAATAATAATAACATAATACTGTACAAGTATGTAAAACAAACCGGTTGACGAGTAATGAGTACCTATATAGTACTATCTTTACTGGATATGCATATCTGATATAACCCCATGTCAACAACACATTATTTGAGAAACCAACATTTCAGTGTAATGTACAGTAATGCCCTAATTAATCGACTCCATAACCACAGCGAATTATGGGTAACTTTTCAGGATTTAGTCGGAAATATGGCTAGTTGCCATTCATCGGAAAGCTCTCGCGGAGAGCTTTCCGATGCATGGCAACAAGCCAAATTTCCACGTTTTCAACTTTTCGGTGACAAAGAAAAGGACCAGTCTATCGCGCAAAATTCGACAACTGTCTAAATTTCTAGTTCATGGAATTAAAAGTATATTTTAATGAATGATTTTCGTCTCTCAAGTTGATATAATATAACTGTTTATATAGTGAAAGAAAATTGCTATCTATAGATGTCGTCTGTCATTACTTTTGCGAGTATCGTGTCTGTTTATTTGCGCGCACTAAATGTCTCTTGTTGAATATAGACTGGTTCCTGGTCGAAAGCTGCAAATATCTGAAAATGTAGTAACTTGACACCAGCGCAATTACCACCCATGCTATTACCACCCAGGTTTCAGCATCATCTCGACTTTCTTCAGAGAATAGAAGTCCGATTTTTCCAGAGTATACCAGACAATCCCGTCAGCAAAGTTTGACCTTGTATACCACGACGTGTGGTAAATGCCGTTCAGATTCGAAGTATAACAACTGTGAAACCACCATCCGCTCTTATTTTCTGATGCGCAATCGCGTGAGTGACGGTCATTGTCTACGTCATCTGTGCTGAAAGCAGCGCCATCATGGTGACTCAGCGAATCGCCTGCATTCCCACTATAACCGCTGACTCGGAGACGATAAAATTTCTTCTCTGAATCGACCTTGACCTTTGCATATTCAGCGTGAAATCGCCTGCCTTCCCAATCCCACATGTCAATTCGCAGTGAATATTTCCGTTGTGACGTCATCTTGTGAAGGATTTCGTTTCCAAGCCAGAATTCCCCGTACATATTTCCAAATCCGTATTTGTACTCCGCCCATCGCCGATTAAAGCTGATCAGACCATCAACTCTCCTCTGGAAAAGGGTGTGGCCAGTTCGGTTAGACATCAGGCAATAAACGTACTGTGGATCTCTCAATCCTTTAGGTTGTATCTCGTACACACCACTGACTCTATATCCCATAACAAAAAGGTCGTGGCAATCTGCAACCGATACAGTGAATATTTAGAACAGCAACACATACATATTGTTCAAGGTTCTAACTTTGAATACTAGTAGAATGAATGACTCTTGTACAACGAATATAGTCTCAGGCTTATATTCGATGGTCTGACTAAACCACATATGCATGCAAATTTGGCGAGGTTATTGGAACAGCTGCATTTTCTATTGGGGGGACCCAGGATTTCCAAAACATTGACCAGAGTACCGTATACAGGACATCCAAATCTTGCCCATTTGGTAAAGGCATGTGACCTAATTATCAAAGAGACATGCAATTGACAAGATGGTTGCAATTTCGGGATTTACATGTATGTACATTGATCAATTACGCAGGCGGATTTATGAATGAAAGCAGTTTTTTGTTCGTTCATTCGAAATGGGTACACACTGATTAGAAATGTCGATCTGATGTTATTTGATGAAAGCAGCCGATCTGTCCAGGGTGGGGGGGGGGTCAGGAAAATATTTCCGGACACTAGGCGCTTTTTTATTTTTTTCCGCCCTCTGGGTACCCACCCCCCCCTAATTTTTTATTTTTTTCCGATTCTCGGATAGGGACCCACCCCTCCAAACTGCTTCAAATGACTATTTTACTCAGTTTTCCTGATCTTATCTGATGAATGTTCCATATCTTGATTATAGCATTCTACTTTTATATTTAAAAACAAGACCATAAAGTTTCAAAACAATTCTCCAATAAATGTGGGCTATACGGTATGCTGATGGATTGACATTTGAAATCCAAGATGGCCATGTTTGTTTTAAACAAATGTTTGGGGGGGAAATGGAGGCTCCCATCTAGAGGTCACTTCGAAGATCCATATGAAGTTTGGTGACGATGGGATGAGAAATGCGACCTGTGAGGTGTGCTACAAGATTTGGTCATACCGGTACAAAAAGTAAAATCCAAGATGGCCGCTGGCAGCCACTTTTTTTTTATTTGGGAAAAAATGGTAGGCACCCATCGAGAGGTCACACCGAAGATCCATATGAAGGTTGGTGATGATCGGATGAGGGATAAGCTCTGTACGGTGTGTTAAAAGATTTAGTGATGCAAAGAGTAAAATCCAAGATGGCTGCCAGTGCATGGCCTTATTTTTCATAAAAAATCATTAAAATTGTACAGCTCCCATCTAGAGGTGATCCTAGACCCATATACCGAATATCGTTGAAATCTGTCAAAGTTTGTTTTAACACCTTTGTTTTTATTTTATTATGGTTTTTTGAATAGTCTATTTTTATTTGAAGAGTTCAGTTAAGAGTTTACATTTATTTGAAGAATCTATTATTGTGTAATGTTTTCATTTATATCAGGTTGAATAAATGATTTTTAATAGAACTATTTAAATCTGAGCCTTTCCATGTCAATGTGCATGTCAATGAGAACATTTAGCAAGCTGACCGTTTTATTACCACTTGGTGTCATCCCTCATTATTAACTGATGGTGAACTCAAATCCCTATCCCTACCAAGAGTTAAGTGCATCCCTATTACATAATAGAAACAGTCTTAAAACCTTTTGTCCCATTATTTTGAAGAAAAATGACTCTAGAACAAAATTTACAGGGCCAGGAAAAAATGTGTAAGCCGGGCTGCTGAACCACCCACCCAACACCGCCTAGTGTTCGGAAAACATTTGCAGATCTGTCGGAAACTATTGTGCGAGATGTTGGATACGCCGGGAACCGTAATACATGTACAGTAATGCCCTAAATAATCGACCCCATGACCACTGAGAGATTTCCGATGAATGGCAACAAGCCATATTTCCGACTAAATCCTGAAAAGTTACCCATAATACTACTGTGGTTAAGGAGTCGATTATTTAGGGCATTACTGTAAGCGATTCAGAGATCACGAACTTTTCACTAATGCCAGTTCAAAAACAATAAGAAACCTCGTCAGCTTCATTAAACTGGTCATGGCACCATTTAAAAGCTCATGAGGCTCAACATCATATTATATGCAATGACATTTGCGCCACCATGGGTTATCATTTAGTATAACCACTTTTCTAGCAGCTATTGTCATTCAAAATTAATTTATAACTATCAATATTAATTCATTAAGTGATATGCATCCATATATAAGCCTTATATAATTTCTAAGTCGCGGCCATAATGGATCCATCCAGTGCTAGAGGTCAAAGTTCTGGAGGTGCATTCCATATATTGAGCTTTTGAATATTCATGAATTCCATGAATTACATTAAAAAGTTCCATATATGGAATGCATTTCCAGAACTTAATTTGTAGCACTGAATGCGCGGAACGGGGGCTGGATGGATCCAATATGGCTACGACTTAGAGGTAAGGCATATTGGTTGATGTCTCAGATCGCATGAACAATCATACCTCTGCTTTTTACGTCAGCCAATGAATCAATTGCGGCGGAGTCGCTCATTGGTCGCTGTGAGAACGCTTTTGCGCTTGCACTCTGGATGATCCTCATATCTCTCCTAATGTCGTCATACCAAATCTCAAGCTGTGATACTTTGTCAGTCAGCTTATGGACTGACTCGCTCATTGTATTGTGATTGACCTTCATTCTACCGAGATCTTGACCCAAATTTTGGAAATTAGTCTTCATCCTGGACATCTTCCGGCTTAATTCTGGGATTTTACTCACGTCATCCACCTGTGGCGTTTCGTTTCCAATGTTCAGTTTTAAATTGTTCGTTTCGTTTGTGAGTTGTCGCAGTCTGTCCGTGACGTCACGCGACAACGTATCAAGTTCACTGATTTCTCGTTTCATCAACATCCACTCTGCTTTCAGATCTTCGACGCTGTTAAGCAGGTCGTTGCTATAGTCACCGTTTGTTTCCATGATCCTATTTGATGCGTATAGAGGTTGGGCCACGTGAGCTTGGTCGCTATAGGAACCTGGGCGATTTTCTTGCATGAAGTCATCTAGTTTTTCCCTTTGGAGCATCATCTGAAAAGAGATATCAGTTTAGTTTGCACTTTGTGTTTACTAATCGTTATCATATTGAGCAAGTGGACTTGGCTGACAAATATGAAGTAATAGTACAGGGGAATTAGGACAAATGTGCCACCATATATAATTAGTCAATATATGCAACATACACATATTTTATAAAACAATATTTGGGACAAATAAAAAAAATTATGTTTCCATACCAACGAGGGGTGATTTAACTGATTGCAGAAACTAGGTGTTAAATTGCGTAATTAGCGATAATTATTTCAATTATCTCAACTATTATGTTGGTTTATATGAACACCCATTGTTGTCTAACTTTTGAAACGAGATTTACCTCTTGGGAAGGTCATGCAAGATCATATGTAAAGTTCAATGTCATTGTAACAAGAAAAATGTGTGCTTTTTTCCGATACTGCCATATAATTTTGACCAGCTTAATTGAAATTAAAGATGTAGAGAGACGACAATACATTTAAGATAATTGGGAGGACTATCGCGTTGTGCATAAATTATAGTTTTACCAACTCATTCCCGAGATATAGACCGTCAAATTCGGTGGCACATTTTCGTGATAAGCAAAATACTGTAGCATTTTCACGAGAAAATATTGGCTATAGATGAGCGGCCAATAGAGGGAAAGGGCCATATTTAAGGAGTTTAATGCAAATTCGTACATAATAGATTGTTATATACCGTTGGATAGGTTCTGGATTGACCATTATTATCAGCCCTGTTGTAGTGAGCAATAGGGGTAAGAAAATGTAGATATTAGTGTTAGCATTACCGTGACAACGGATACTATTTTGTGGAAAAAAAATGAAAAAGATGATACATAAGAATATAATTAGTCTGAGTAGTTATTTCGTGAGAGAATCCACATAATCTGAAACCGATTACGGGGCGGTTATTGGACTCAGAATAAGAATCTAGATTACGACGAAATAACGATTACGGTCTGTTCGTTTACCGAATCAAATTGTACGGAGTGTAATCCGTAATCTGAATGTGGATTCTCCCACCAAAATAACGACTCTGGGTAAGATTAGTTCATATACAAATTCATATGAGTGAAGGTCCTACACAATGTGCCGCCATCTTAAAGGTCAAGGTCATTTTGGGAAATATTGAAAGCAGTGGTTTTTCTCACATCAAAGCACATACCGATAACACATGTGCAGCTTGTTCATGTGGTATTGCAAGCAATAAGAACACAATAAATAACCACATAAACATTCCGAACAAAATGAAATATTACATTCCCTGTGTGGTGTATTTAAATCTCATAAGGAGGTTCATAATGCATGTAATTCCAAGTGATATAGACCACAGTCCCCAGACAAAATTTTACCGTAGCTCAACAATAGTTAATCCTATAGAAAGGTATCCAACTTGGCCGGGCCCAATTTGTTATCATTTTTTCAAAGTCCTCAAACAGGTTCGAAATACACAAACATTTTTTTGTTACATAAATGCATCATAAATAGATATTTTATTACTCTTCAATTTGATGTATCCCGTGTAAAAATTGGTTCAGAAAAACTCCGGTTATGAGCACAGGTCTGATGAAACCGGCTGTAAAAATCACTCGTTCGAGACGGTGTCCGTTAAGAATCGGATTTTTTTTACCGACTTGAGCTTCAAAAACAACCAAAACGGTAATTAAAATATCTATTTATACATCATTGGAAGCGGAATTGTTTACTGATCCACCCAAACCAATCACGCCACATGTAGTCTGGCTGTCGGAGCTGAATTATAGAACCTACCCGGAAAAAATTCTTAACAAGCCAAATTTGGTACCGTTGGAAAGAGGAGAGCTTTGTATATAACGTATCCAAAATCCGCTAAAATCCGCTTTGAGGGAAATTTTCTACAGCGCCCTGAATAGGGGAGGGGCCTGGCGCAATTTATGAAGGGAATTGTGACTACGGGACTCCGTATGTGCGCTAAGTGAGCTAGATAAAAGTTGTTTCAGTACATATCTATTATATATTTTGGAAGATATGTGTGTGTGTGTGTGTCTGTCTGTTTCCAATGGACTCGAAAACGGCCGAGCCTATTTCGATGAAACTTGGTACGTGGGGGTATTTTCGGCCCGAATATCGCGGGATTTTGATGAAACTTGGTTTGTGGGGGTACTTTCGTATGGGGAGTCTCATAAGCCTATTCATTTGCCCGTGCGACGTGACCTTGACCTTGAAATCGGGTCAATTCAAGGTCAAATCGCGAATTTTGATGGGATTTCGACGAAATTTGATACGTAGGGTTACTTTTGTCCACTGAGTGTATTGGACGGGTCGAGTCGTGACCCCGACCTGACCTTGACCTTCATAATGATCAATTCGAGGTCAAATCGGGTAAAACCGGATGGATTTCGACGGGTACTTTTGTCGGGTACTTTTGTCCGGGCAGTGTTTTGGACGGGTCAAATCGTTACCCCAACTGACGTTGACCTTCAAAATGGTCAATTCAAGGTCAAAGCCCGGACGAAGTCGGGTCACCTTCTAGTATTTATATAAAATGAACGATTATATAATTGCAAGGTCGTCAGATAATATATTTACATAAATATGGACAATGGAAAGCGTATTTCTTATATTATATTAAACGCTCTTTAATAGCTTTCATATATAGTTAGTTTCGAGTTTATCATTCTTGCTTGAATGTGGCGATATACTATGAAAAGACGAAGTGATGGGTCTACATGTAAATTAACGCTAATTATTTTAACCATATCGGTGACTCGTAGTTGTTTGATAGGTGTTTTGTGTGACATTGTATTTATTTTTCGCCTTCTTTTGAAACCTAACGGTGCCAACATACACAGAAGGCTAATAATTGTCTATTCAAACTGCATTGTTCTTGGTTGATTTTTTTTTATTATCATACCAGTCTCTCGTTTGATCTGGTACGTGTTCGGCCATGGCAGAACCAACCTGGTAAGTTGGGGCCATCAACGTTCAAGAGGAATTGTCCGCATTGTCCTTTCATAGCATGTGTCAATGTAATGTGGACACTAACGAAAATCCATTGGTAAAAGTTATGGAAAAAGGATTGGAGACTTTGATTTACTTCTCTGATAAGCGAAGATATAACCACTTATCTGAATATGTAAAGGGGCAACAAATAACCACACCCATTTTTAGGGTTTTGGTCCATAAAGACCGCAGGTGTGATTTCACTGATTGGAAAAGAACCTTCAGTGTCAATCCTGAGTGTATGGATACGGTTCCACTCTCTAAGCAAATACGGTATAAACAAGACCCATTTAATTTCAAAGAAGACTGATTCATATGTGGAAAGGGTGCCATATCAGATCCCCGTCATCCCGGTAGAAGGCAAGTGCGAACAGTAGCAACTCTCCCTATTTGATACAAAGTTTTAGAACATTGCCGAATAAGAGAAGATTCGTGAGCACTGAAAGTTCAGAGACTCAATCTAAGTTGCACTGATCTCGTTGCTGCAGAAGCCGTATATAATGCCTCTTGTTTCACCATGTTCTTGGAGAAATAACTGAGGATCCATCTGAGAGAAAACCACATGGCAGAACACCAAGTGTCGAAATGCAACGCTCATTTGATTAGCAGTGTGTATGGCTGGAGTCTGTGTGGTACCGAACTTTATACTCTGTCCGAGTTACATACTCAAATGGTAGAGCTAGCAATTTGGTCAGAACCTTAATTTAATAAAACGCCTTAAACAGAAATGGGAAGAACGGTATGGGGAGTATATCTTGTTTGCTGAAATCGAAGGGCATAGCAACGACATTTGCTTCAACGATATGGCTAAGAACTCGATAAATTACAAGTGGTATGCGGATAAGAAAGACGGCATACCATACACAGTTGTTGTGACCGCCGCGAAGATGATTAGGGCAAAGTTGCGGGAAATGACATATGATAAGAAAACGTACCCCACCAGCGAGGAGATAGGGAATATTGACAACAGAAATAAATGGATTCCTCGCCATTTACAAATGTTTCTGGAGATACTAGTTCCATCTGAAATAAAACAGAACAGCAATGGTCACAGTATCGTGAAATCTGTTATTACCCTTCCCTTTTTGGTTTTGGGTTTGAAATGGATCGCGTTCAAGGTGGCCTGTTGATGAACTGACTAAATTGGGGTTTTCAATTACTTGCGACGAAGTAAGCAGATACAAACAATCGGTGATCCAGGTGGAAAGTCTTGATAGTACACTAGTGGAGTATTTCCATGTTCCTTTACTCAGTGGGCAGCAGATAACGTCGACCACAACGTCGCTACTATTGATGGTAAAGGTTCATGTCATGGTATGGGAATAATCGCAGTTTCAAATCAGAAGGACGACACCCACTTACACCTATATCAAAATTCATCACTCGTCAAAAAACGTGTTATGGTTGAAGAACTAATCGAAAACAGGGGTGTGCCTTCATACACTATTTGAAACCTACAACGCTGGGATTATCCACAATAAAGTACCGACCCATGTTTGAGTTACAAAACCCACACACACTGCCTCCAGGTTTGAACACTGATTGGCATTGCGGTTGGCCTTCAAATCGAGCAATGAAACAGACCGAACTGGTCTGGATTCATGGAACACATCTTTTCTTCAAACAACTCAGAACCTTCGGCCAAATCAGAAGTTCTTTTTCTACCGATAATAGACCTCAACCCATCAGGTGAGTCTTGTTTGTTTTCCACCTTGATGTATATTCAGAATCACGCGACACAGTTTGGAATTGTGACTTCATGCTTGGACTTTGACCAGTCACTCAAAGCGATTGAGATCATTGAAGCCAAGTCACTTGGAAAAGTTTGTAGACTCGGCGGCTTCCATCTTATTATGAGTTTCATGGGTAGGATTGGTACCATGATGAATGGGTCAGGGTTAGATGATGCTCTTGAAAACGCTTATGGCTCAAACGTAGTTGCCACAAATCTTTCTGGGAAGGCATTCTCGCGAGCACCCATATGTCATTTCCTTGTAGACGGAGCCCTTACTAATAAGCTGTTGGATTGGATGAATTGATCTCTGAGGATTAAAATGAAATTTACAAGTGGACAGCATATGACGCGGCATCAAACGCGACATCAGAATTGTCTGCAAAATAAAATGTCGAAGTACCTTCAACGTTAAATATCGAAGTACCTTCGGCATCAAATGTCGAAGAATCGGCAATCGAAGGAATCGCTGCAACTGGTACTGACAGTTTCGAAGGGGAGAAGCTTAGTCAGGCTGAAGTGAAAGCAATAATTGAGCTGAATGCAAAAGTCATTGATGGTATAATCACAGTTTCGACTTTTTCCGATTCAATAGAACTGCTCAAATTGAAGGAACTTATGTTATATTACAAGACATACCTTGGCGAGAAATCCAGAACATCCAAACTTTGGTTACAGTATATGGAGAGTCTATAAATGTTGAAAGATTTTATTCCATCTGAGAGAGAACAGGAGATTGGAATCTCCATTTAGTAGTTGTTGGGGAAATGTTGAATTTGTTTGCCGCCACTGGGCACGTGCACTATGCGAAGAGCTGTGGCTTGTTTTTGCAAATGACGCTTGACTTACTCAAGAAATATCCGTGGTTATACAAGTGTTTATTGGGGATGGTGTTCATACTATTCGAAGGAGCAGCAACATCTTTCCATAGAAATCAGCAATCGGGCTGCGTCAGCCCAACAGTTAGGCGAGGCAGGTTCGAAGATTTTCATTCAAATGTACTCGGAAAAGGATGGAGAGTCCATCGACCATACGCGAAGTTGATGACCACGATTTCCTCCGGCAGGTCTGCTATCGAACCTCAGAAATTGCCACATTTAGAGAGGGCAACCCATTTCCGTAGTCTTGGTGTTCACTTACAGGTTGTAATCTGGGCATATCTCGGGAAAATAGATCTAGAACCAACACATTGGGGATCGAAACTGCAGGGGTCAATAATTATCACTGACCAAGAACCAGCACTAGAAATTCTTCTTAAAGTCATTCGATGCAATTGAAAAATGTCGTCAAGAAATCCTTGTGGCACAATCCAATGTTCATGTCGGAAAAAAATGGACTTAAGTGTGTCACTGCCTGTGGGGATTGTCGTGGTGAGATTTGCACGTTTTATTTGAACGGTTGTTGTTTCAGGAACTGGATTGAATGTGGCTTTATCGCCAGAAAGCAATCTCAACACTCACTTTATATATCTTTCTTTTGGGTGGGGGATTCAAAGTCAATACATTCATAATGTGGAAAATTAGTGGGAAAATAAAGAAAAAACACATATTCTCCGGTTTTGGCTGACATTTTGGCCGCCATGTTTAAGTCTTTTACCCGGAAACAACATAGTTTGTTCTGGAAATATATTGTATACACTACAAAAGGACTGTTGGTTATAACACGGGCTGATAGTTTTATATTGTGCGTCAAACAATATAATTCTCGAAATTTTCAACTTTCAAGCGGCCATGTTGGACGCCATCTTGAATTAAAAAAATTCCCCAAGGCGGATTTTAGCGAATTTTGAATATATCACCATGGGGTTATGCTGCATCGAATGACACCAAATTCAGCTTGTTAAGAATTTTTTCCGGGTTCAACCCTTCAACAGCCAGACTATGGCATTACATGTCAGAAAGACACATTGAAGTCATAAAATATACAACTTTGATCACGGTGTTTGGGTCCCAAACAAACAACAACCATATGCACGACATGGAACAGAAAAGAGCGTTCCTTGTTAGTCTGTTCTTGATAAGGTAGAAATAAAGAGCGTTTGTTTCACTTCTGTGCGAAAATATTTAAAACAGTTGGAATTTGGATATGACCATGGCAAGTATTTTTCAGAGCATATATATGAAGCCGGAATGTCAATGTTTCATGTATTTGCGAACATATCTTATACATCCAATGTATTAACGTTTACAAAAATTTCCGCGCTGAACATATTTTACATATCAGAAGAAAGGGGCAATGGTCCTTTTTATAGATACATGCTGTAACAGAGCCGTTTTTTTCTTTTTGAAGCGACAATTTGTTTATCATTTCGAGAAATACGTCCACGGCATACATGCATACATAGCGAGTTTAATAAACATTTACAGACCTACGTTGATCACAAGAACGAGGCGGCACGCTATAATTACAGGGACCAGTTCGTGGGTTCAAGATTGAATATGTCACTTAATTAAAGATCTCTTCCACAAAGAAGACACCAGTTCAGTAAAACTCCGAAATAAAAATGTAACTGAGCTAATCGATCAGTAAAGTGATGATCCGTGGAGTAAGAGAACGATTGGTTATTGAGATTATCACAATTTTTCACATGAATACCATGTGCAAAGTTTGCGATAGTTTTCTGGTGGAACTGATCACGAAAGTATCGTGATCCGATTCTGAATCAGAACAAGGGTGCACAACTCAAATAATAACCAAATTAAAAAAAATGCTATAATTCAATCTTTATATTCCCCATTCTAGAAACTTAGGCCTGTAATTGAATAAAAAGTATATTCCAAATAATGTCGTTGTTTCATTCTCAATTCACAACGCGACACTGAGAAACGTTATTTGAGGCTGCACACTTTATACTATTTCCGATATAATCCTATTTTCGATGAATATTTCACCTCACCAGAAATAGCGCCTTCTGATTGGTCGAGAGCTGTGTCCTATATGGTGTAGTGTTGTGCTAAATTTAGCGCACTATACTATACCAAACTCGCATGCAAAAAGCAACGAACAGAGGTAACAATCTCGAGAACATATATACAGAAAGGTGTCCACCAGTTTACAAAAGCGTGTCCAAATGAAATTAAAACATTACTGTGAACAATTTGCTCACATGAACGACGTCAACTTGTGAAGTGGATATTATCTGGTACAGTTTCGGGTTTTCGTGCATTAAAAACAAAACCTAAACACTGCGCTGTCTATATTTGAGTGGTTTATTATCAGTTTGGAGGGGTCTTCATGACACATTAGCAGACACCAGGCAGAACAGCAGATAATACAATAGCAGAAGGGTTCGTATTGATTGGTCGGAAATGTTCAAATACTAAGATAACCGATTGGTGGAAATGTGAAAACGACCTATTTGTTGAACTTATTATCTGAACATTTCCTATGTGATAACTACTCGTCAATGGGTATTTAGTATAGAACTGGTTAACTCGTTTGCTGGGTCTATGACGACAAGAGTACATATGTTATCCTGCTAACCGCGATAGCGACCCTGCATGGGCACTGATTAGTTAAACAACAACTCCACCATAATCACTAATGTTACCCTGGAGTTAAACGGTATAACTTTATCATCCTCAACAATTAACTCATATACAATATCAGGGTTCATGTTGTCATATGTCAAATTGGCCAATGGGCATTTTTTTTTCGGCCAAAGTTTTTTTCACCCCAAAATCGTAAATCTAATTCAAAAATCCAAATTGACGTTGTAACGG
Organism: Siphonodentalium dalli; assembly: GCA_032622095.1. Taxonomy (NCBI): domain Eukaryota; kingdom Metazoa; phylum Mollusca; class Scaphopoda; order Gadilida; family Siphonodentaliidae; genus Siphonodentalium; species Siphonodentalium dalli. The sequence continues at coordinate 186,701,107 of CP136063.1, read as the reverse complement.
GAGCGACATGAGAATCAAATTTATAGTATAATAATCTGCTAATTGATTAGGTGATACAGCTTAATGGGTAACACAATGCACTCATGGCAGTGCAACAATTGACAACCAAATGCAGTAATAACACAGTAATAAGGTTTAACACTAATGAATCCTGTGTCTGACATAAGAGGCTGAATGGTATATGACGGATAGTGGTATAAGTAACAAAGGTGGGATTAAAGAAGTCTAGACTCTGTATTTGAAGGTATGGATATAATTATATAGAATGTTAGATGTTAAATAAAACAAATATATTCATTATTTGTGAGACCAGAAAATGAGGATTTAATTTGGCCAAAGTTATTTTAATTTAGCCAAACAATTGGCCAAATATTTTTTCGGCCCAGTGTGAACACTCAAACTGGTTACGTGATTCCCACTTGATGTCGAGACAATCCATTAAATATATTTCATATTTTGTTCGTTAATCATTAGAAAACAATTGTACCGGTGTCATACTCAAACGTTAACAGAATGGTGTAATACTTTTATTATAAACAAGTGAGCTAAGTCCAGAAGAGTTTAACACCTTACATAATCACATGTGCCATTCATATATGACCTCCGATCTGTTGTATCAAATATTAAGGCTTCCAAAACAGGACCCTGTACTACAGTGGTAAATTACCTTAACCCTTTACCCAACAGAACGGCCCTGTGCCAATGCATTCTCTTATATATGCGAGTCGACCATACTCGCCTCGCATATATAAGAGAATGCATTGGCTTAACACATATTTAAAATGATAAAATTGTCAAAGAATGTAGAAAAATATTATAAAAATTGTTAAAAAATGTAAGAAAAAATTATAAAATTGTTAAACAATGTAAGAAAAAATGGTAAAAAGTGTTTAAAAAAAGATTTGTTTTAGGCCAATGCATTCTCTTATATATGCGAGGCGACCTATGGTCGACTCGCATATATAAGAGAATGCATTGGCACAGGGCATAACTGTAACCATCACAATGTGGTCAATGAACCGGTTCCAATGATATCCATATTTGTATGGTGTTATTGAGACAGACCGAAGATATTTTAGCCTGTTGAAGCTTTATTTGGGCGTTTTTGTCCGTTTTGTTGGGTAAAGGGTTAAGGCTTATAGTTTTGGGGAATTCAATCGGTCATAACTCCGGATTGAGTTAGGGATTGTCAATTCTGTAAAAATATATCTTATACATGTGTTGTGTTCTTCAATTTGTCACTAATTTCACAGCATATAAATCAATTTGAAATTTTCAGTGGAAATGCCTCCTTAATATCGAGGTAATTGCCATGGTAGAATTACTCTAGTAGAACCACCACATACATACTTACATCCCGATAAAATATATTGGTGAATAAAATTTTACCTGTTCCAATGACGATGGTAAATATTTACCATGGTTTACCAGTGTCCTTTTTTTAATAAGGGCTATATCTAGACCATCCAGGAATTCCACAAAAGCTTGAAAATACTAACAATACTAATTTTGAGTCAGTGCCTTAGTCCAGAAATAACTAGCAACAGCGGGCATCCGATTAGTGTCGGCGACGATGTTTCCCCATTTGAATGGTGGCGAGTGATCTTTTGCGTTGTCACACACGCGATTACCTTTGCACACAACTAGAAATTAGATTTGGCGGGAATAGTTTTCTAGCCATGTTCGTGAGAATTGACTATGACTCCGTCTCCCGTATATTCTCGTAATCTATTGATCTCGCACGTCTCACATTAGCGTTCTAAATTGCGAGACGTCGCCGAGTTGAATACAAAAATAAACCAGAATCCATTTTTGAGAATGTGTTGATCCATTCTCGGAATGTATCTGAGTGAATAAATACAATGTGATGTCTGGCTCGGCAGTAATAGCCCCCGTTCGGTCTGCAAAGACATCATTAGTTCATCCCCGGTCAGTTAACCCTTCCACGATAGAAGATTCTTGAAATCGTCTTACCATACATAGCTGCTACAAATTCCGACAAAAATCATTTTCGTAAATGATATAGAATTACCTTCCAAAAAAGATTAGTTACAACTTGTTCTACCGATGGTAGGGGTATCTCGAAAACTAACGCTCTTTTTATAAGTTAAAATATTTTAGTCTGAATATCATTTTCAGAATATTTTTCAATGTTTTTTTTAAATGTGTTCCGTCAAGTTTTGATTAAATTTTGGTATCTGATTGGACTAATTGGACTTTTATCATTATTTCTACTGTAACAGTAATATTTACATAACACATGTTTTGATATGCAAAATCGCATTGTTAGAGAGTCACCATAATGCAAATAACAATGTCAGTCTATTTGTTTCATGTGTGTGTTGATAGTTTTTTCGAAAACTTTTTTCGAAAACTTTTATGTTACAGCGCACTTCGAAAGCCATGGGCCTCTTTAAACCTGATTCGTGTATCTGGGCAAATTTATCAGTTGCTTTCTGTGTCTGTGGTTTATACATGCAATGGAATAATACCAACATAAGTCGTTTAGTGGTAGGGAACTTAGTTGGTTCCAATACGAAAACGTACATGTGTGTACTATGTATGCCTATATCACAGGGCTTGAGGTACCTGATTCGTGTATCTGGGCTAGAATCGTCAGTTATTTCCAGGGGATCGGCGGTTCCTACGTGCTTCGGAATTGCCTCCCAATGAAATTGACCCTCGTCGTGGTATATCTCCAACCCGTAAGACCGATAACGTCGAGATACGACTTAACGTCTGAAACTACGACCCCCCCCCCCCAACCATGCAGTCATTGTCAGTCAACGATGGGACAACTCAATGATAAAGTCTCACGCATGGTTCCTTGCAATCCGACGAAGCGTCTACGATCACTCCTGATAGTATGGGTTTATCAAATGAGATTTAGAGTCACCCAATAGGTCTCTTCGATTCAATTAAAGATATAGGAGAATAAAATACAAGGCGTATTGAAATTTACGAATGTGGAAGCGGATCTGAGGAGACAGACATCGACATGAGAACACTTCTGTGTAATATTAGACGGGCTGAACAAATATATAACCTTAAACGAAGTTCAAGAATCGATTGAAATTTAATCGCGTTCGCGTCCGCGCCACTGCTGGAAGGAAATATAACCCTCTGTGTCCGGTCGTAGATCGAAGTGTTTGACATATTCATATCAGTTACTGCATGGCGAAGTTTCTAGATTTCTAAATTGTTTAATAACAGCAAAGCGATGTTGATGTTCTTGGGACAATGTGGTGGCTGTGTACTTTTATTCAGGCGCTGAGTTATCCATTCGCCAGACTATACATGTATGTTTCATTAGGGACGTATACGCATCACAATACGATAGCAATATCGTATCAATCGGAAATCAGACTTGCATTTATCCGAATCTGGCTATTATTTAATGTTAACACCCGAACGCATGATTCGAGAAACGAGACCATTATATGTTTTATAAAGAACCTGTATCCATGACGTTGTGTGTGATAATAGGTTTCGGTTTCGGTTTCGTGAGTTCCAATTTCGGCATGTTTGTGTTAAAGGGAGTTTGTACGCCAATTTCAATAAGTTCCCGATAATAACAACGATCTAATATCGATAATATATATACAATTATTAATTTCAGTCGAAGATGTCTTCTGCAGACGTTCAGGTTATTAGCAGGTTATCCTAAAATCAAATCTAATAATTTAATAAATAAATTTACACGTACAATACGTAATAAAATTAATTGACGGATAGTGGATCGGGCAACGCATGGCACACATCCATAACAAATTATGTTGATATGGGGAGTGAAATCGAGTCACTGACTGATAATCAAATAAAATTAATCAGTATATCGGACTATTATATTATGCATATAATATAACATTTATTTGATACATTTGCCTGGAAACTGTTCGCAAATATATCGATGACGAACTCAACGTTCTACTTATGCATTCCGGCCATCTGTAACAGTAATTCGTACTCATCAGAAAAATAATGGTAATCTGGTTACCTTATTCTGGGAAGCAGAGCATATATAAACCAACAACAATAACAACAACAACAACATTTGAGCACAGTACTCCTTTAAATGATATATAATCTTCAAGCCTAATATGTTGCACATTTTGCAGTGTTCAAGAAATAAAAATCTCGATAAATACACGAAATACAGATATACGGTATGTTATGCATCTAAAAGACTGAGTGATATATTTTTTAATTATTCGTTGCGTGCAGCATTCAATGTAGGGAACGTTGACTGCTTGTTTTGCACTTGGATCGTCAAGGTAAGATCCGTCATGGACATGCATGCTAGGTGGCTAGAGGTCTCCATTGGGGAGGGGTGTACACCTTGAAATTTCCACCTGCAATCCAACCAGACCAAACTCCCATGTTCCAAAAAAGAAAACATCTGCACATATATATCCCCCTTGGGTTGGAAATTTACAAACTGACACCCCCTAAAGGTTGGAAAAGTTCGAACTGATGGCCGCCATGTCAGACCAAACTTTTGACCAAGAGCAGAAACACATGTCGCTGTTGGTCTAAAAACAATATATGCCCCACTAATTACATATTGGAAAATCAAACGAGAACAATTAAATTCAACCTAAATATGGTGTAAATTTGCCAACTAATGTTGTGTCAGGCATAACATTTCCAAGTGTTAAAATTATGTTCTTCAGTTGAAAATGTATGCATGTCGTTTTAAAATAGACCGTCAGGAATGGAATGGCAAATGAACGAACTTTCACGTAATCACTGCGGATGAACCGAAGTACTGATATGTACGCATTTTCGTAGTACCACATGTAACTCGAGGCAGAGAAACATCCTATAATTACGCACAAGGACGAACATTCTAATTTTGCGGGAACGAGTATAAAGATGTTTCCAAACAGCTATTCGTCAGTTTCTCGGCATAAAAACACACATAACCTCTATAATACCTTCAGTTATCAGCGGCGATGCGTGGATGTTGAAATATGCATGGATTTGTTGTTACAGCTTCATAAAATCGTTTGCTGCTGACCGGGTGTGTATGTGTGTCGCCCACTGGACCGACAGTATGACAGCATTGCGCCTCGAATTATAGTACTAATAAAACGCGTACACATTTTAACTTCTTTACTTTTACTTTTATGTCAGTAACTCGCGGCCATATTGGATCCAACAAGCCCGGTTCCGTGGTTTTATTGCTGCATGCAGGTAAAAGTTATGGAGTAACATTTCCATATATGGAAGTCATACATATTCAAAAGCTGCATTAAAAGAAATGCTACTCCAGAACTTTGACCTGTAACACTAAAACCATGGAACCGGGCTGGAAGAATCTCTGAAACCACGGAATGGTGCTGGATGAATCCAATACGGCCACGACTCAGTAATCTCGCTTATGGTAATCTCACCTGATTGCCTAACTCGTCCATTCTCTGTGACAGCTGTGTCATTTCGTTCCGCCGTGAATGCGCTTCCGAATTTATTTTCAGCATATCTCTCTCCATTGTCAAGGTCTTATTATTCCGGTGGATGGAATCATCAAGAATCTTTAACTTCATTGTAGCCACTTCCGCTCGGACGAATGATGTTGAGTTGTCCACAATGAGTTCCAAATTAGTTAACTTCCGAATGACGTCTTCTTCTGGTTTCCATACATTGAACGAGTAACGACAACCCCGTTCACCCCTCGAATAAACCCCATTACACCATCGCATGTTCAGAATAGCTGCCCATAACAGACACCACACATATCGCGCCATATTTGAATATGTTCAAGCCGGTGTGCTCACAAGACTTAGTGTCACATACTTTGAGGTAGTCTATTGTCGTCACACTATGGTTTATGTATGCAGCAAAACTGATTCCTATAAACAAAGAGAAAACAGATGATACTTATAGCGATATTCTCAAAAAGTACCGAAACCAAAGATATTATGACTTCCCAACCAATCACACGCGTTACTAAATGAGGAAAATTTATATATTATGAAGAATGTTGCGATTTTTATCAATTTAGGTTTGCAGAAATACCCATGATGATAGTAGATCATGCCACGAATCTCTACTCTGGCTAACGCCCGTATAGATCATATTCCACCAGTACAAAACCTTGGAACTTTTTGAAGTTTTGACATGGAACCTTATAAAGTCGAAAATATTACGCGGGGATTATATTTCATAGTTGTTATCTCTTCCTTAATAATACACGTCACTGTAGGTCAATGTCCCAACTCACTCAAAATTTCATTAATTCAACTGACTGTGCATGAGCCGATATCGCAATAAACATCGAATTAATTACCCAGAAGATATTCCATAATTGTAAGCGACGCAAAGTAAAATCGCTCACAAATTCACTCAATTCGTGAAATATTGAGTTGGGACATTCGCCTACATCAAAGTACATTATTAAGGAACATATAATAACTAAGAAATATATCCCCCGCGCTGTTTTTTATACTTTATAAGGTTCCCTGTCAAAACATCAAAAAGGTCCAAGGTCTTGTTGATTGATTGATTGATTGGGGTTTATTGTCGCTTTAGCTAATAAAGCCATATCACGACATTGCCAGTTTTAGTGGTGGAGGAAATCCGCACACTTGCGACTAATCTAACAGTGATTTCAATGGCTGATAAACTCGTCAACCATGTGCGGCAAACCACCGGCCATCGGCGAGTAACTGGCAACTCCACCAGATAACGATTTCGAGTTACAAAGTCCACGATGGAAACATGTGGATTTGAACCCTTATCGCCAGCGCTGGAGGGCGAAACGGTTCGGAGTGGAACCCCTAATCGATTGATCCACCGATGCCCCCCCCCCCAAGGTCTTGTATATATACTGGTGGAATATGATCTCTACGGGCGTTAGTCAGAGATTTATGGCATGATCTATGATGATAGTACGCGTAGAGGTGACGACTGAGATGATAGTATACGTACACTGATGACGAAGGCGATAACGACGACGATGACAACAATACTGGAGTTGCTGGTAATAGTATGACGATGAGGATGACGAAGATGAATGTGGAGCTGACAGACATTAAACGATAATGATGATGTCGATGGTAATGACGATGACGATAACACCGTGGACGCAGGACGGTGATAATGGTGACGATGATGATGATGATGATGATGACTACGACGATTGTAATGACGATGACGAAAACACCGTGGACGATGATGATGATGATGATGATGATGATGATGATGATGATAGTACTATTGAGTTATCAATAAAGCATCTATATTAAGCTGCTTTTACACACGTGTATACAAGATGCTTGTTGGTGACATTATAGTTCGTTTGAATGCTGAATACATCTTTATTTAAAGAGGAGTAGACCAAGAACAATTAAGATTAGGCAACGACTATGACCCACTTCACATCTGCACAACACCAGAATGAATATGAATATTTTAATATTTGAAGTCCACGAGTCTTACATCACTGAAATAACAATCTTAGACGAAAAAGGATATTCACTCGTGCAAAAATCACCGAACCATGTTGTAACTTCATCTGTATGTTTGGCAAAGAAACGCATGTACAAACTTTACTTTGGTTCCGATCAAATGATGCAAACTCCCTTTATCAGGAAACGCACATGTTATCAAATCACGCAATTTCCAAGACGCAATAAAGAGCCATAACTCATGCCAAACTTAAAATCATTAGAACGGATTCATACTCAAACTTGGCTTGTATCATTGTCTGATGAACACGCATCCAAATTTGGTTCAGATCAAATAATCGAAACCGGAGTTAATGGTCATAAACGACATGTCATAGGCAAAATAAAAAAAAATTGTGCAGAATAAAATAGGACGCATTTGTAACAGGTAAAAATGACTAACGCTGTTAATACAGTAAGTAAACTAACGTATGTGTGTCCCGGTGATCTAGAAAAACGACTGTTTCGTTTATTTCACCATTTATTGGTGATAAAATATCTAACGATTTTAAAAGAAGAATGGCGACTTGCAGACAAAGGAGGGCCGACATATTTTTCGTTGTTTTATTGCTTTCCTATTTTAAAACTTCTTTTGTACAAATTTTAATGCTTTCTGGATAATTGCACTCACTAATTGTATTTCATGGCCAAATTGCACCCTAATTTATTATTTTTTTTAAATAAATAAATATTGGAAATGATCAGTTCACTGAAATACTAATTAATTTCTATTTGTTTAACACGTACACCTGCGTCGTATCGCTAGGAGTATATACGAATATATATCACAATATCTATAGCATGGTCCTCGGAAAGAAACACTTGTTCGTCAAGAATTTTTGTTTCTTAATTTTAGTACTCTATTAATTATTAGTATTGTTAGGAAAAACATACTTTTAGTCCGTTTACAATGTTAGTGTATTTCCAAGGGTGGCGGAATTGAAAGCCAAATAGATTTACAAAACAAATGTATGAAAGTTCAATGTGAATGGTATGATGTTGTCGCCAGGACATTAAAATTTCACGTCTTTAGCAAAATCATTTACATGCCGGAGCAGTGGATTTCTGAAATCAAAAATGTCTTCGATTTGTGGGAACTGCGCGTTTGTCGCTTAAGGGTGGATACACACATGCATGTAATCTCTGTATGTAAAATCCATGTATTTTACATGGTCACACCAATCATTGATAACATTAATCGCATGCGCGCGATCGGTCCATTTAAACTGGCGAGACCAGTGAGTAGTTTTTAGCCAAACTCAAACTAACTGCTATCAAGAGATTTCAGGCCAGTCATAACCATGTCTTCTTTCATGGGTGCCGAAATGAATAAATCCTGTATTATATCTGTTGCTGTTTTTCACGAGTTTTAGTTCATTTCGAAAAGTGGATTTGAGTCCGTCGAGTACCTGATTTGTTTCTCGTCATTTCTTGGAAACAGGGTCATCCAAAATAAAAATAAAATGTGCAGACCTTTGAAGCTCTTTTATGACGATTGTGATACATGAGTGTTTAATTTCCCACACACTGACTCCCAATTTGATCTCGTCCAGCAAAACCCGAACGGCTCTATGGCTCCACATTTTGGAAGTGCTATATTAATACACATGGCAATCAACTGACTCAAACATGGTGAATTCCATGCTAAGTGATTTATCCTAATCGGACAACAAAATTAATGCAGGTACAGCGTTGAAAGAAAAAAGAGTCACCCCCCCCCCATTTTTAACCCAGACTTTACAGAACAGTATATGTTACTCAGGCCAAAGGATGAACAGGTTCCCAACTGTCACACCTTTAGCCTGTTCAGTCTTGAATTATAACATTTTGGACTATAATCCATTATTGGGGGAGGGGGCTGGTTCTCGAAAGTTTCGAATAACTAAGGGATTTAGTACAAGAATGTACAACATAATGTTTTACTTAAATGTTCCATAGTTGTAACTTTTTCGTATATAACATAAGAGAGGAAAGGTAACGTAGTTGTGAACTCGTAGCTAGACAACCCTATACCCAAATGAAGACACACAACAACACCACCTTCTATACCTTCAAATTTAAAGCTGTAATAATATGTTCATAATTATATGAATAGCATAAATTGCTGCATATGAGATTACTCACTCATAGCAAACAAACACGACAGATATGACTGTCAACTACAATATTTACAAATCAAGAGTGGCTTCTTGGCCTCAGTGTGGGGTCAGGACTCAGTGTGTTGCATGGCCCCGTTGATGAAATATGTAGTGGTCAGTCCGGTAGCTTCCGGGGTAATATAGCCCCCATGTTGGGGATCATAGCCCCTGCATTGGGGAAATCCTGGGACCATCTCTGGTACAAAATCAAGAAAAGACTGACAATGATATCAACAGAACGTCCAACATTTGGGTTATCGCGGGAACAATTATTTTAAGCGGCCTGACGACTTCGTCCAGTCAACGGCTCTATGCACGTTCTGAGCTTGACTCACTGTGGTCAAACATAGCCGCAATGATTGGGTTGTCAGCAGACACATATTACATGGTCTGTACGATCCATGTAAAACGCAAAATACATGATATTTACAGAGATTACATGCATGTGTGTATCCACCCTAACACCAATTACAATGTTCCTTGTTTGAATAAATAATACACAGTATCAAATATGTTTTTGATATAATTTCAAGGAATATAGTTAAATGATATAAGATTGAAATGCAAAACTACATAAGAACGACAAAACACGAGTACATATCGTTACATGTATATATGTGAATATATGGAGGTCATGTTTTTACTCTATTTACGGACAACCTCGTTTTTCCAGAAGTGCAGGATCTATAAGTTGATATAATACGACCAATTTTTATTAAAAAGGCGTATAAAAGAATAGAATATATACTCACATTATATCAGGGGTTATAGATGCGGATTACAGTGTCTGGTGTGCGCTAAAAGAATCAGAAAGTATCCTACCGACGGAAACAACTGAACAGCACAGTACTTCAGAAGTCAGGTGTAAAAAACGCAAGATGGGGCGTCATGTAGCTGCTATTTCTGGGTCTTTAAATCGACCAGCTCCACCCGCAAAGCGTAACGTGTCCCACGGTAGACGTCGGTCACCGAAGAAGTGAAATCGTTGTTATCGCTCAGAAGCAACAAGCAAGATACAACGAAAAAATCCATATCGTCAGCACCGTGAGTTATGGTGTCGGAAGCCCATACACCTTTTCTACTCGATGCGAGACCACCGGAGGCTCAATAATACCGATGTTAGGCTGGTCCTGGTGCAGTGCTGTCCAAGTATGGTACCAACCAGTGTTTGTTGGGGGGGGGGGGCAGACGAGGGGGGGTGGGGGTGGGTTTACACTTCGGTCAAAGTTACCAATAGTTGGAAATTTCATGCCGAGAATAGATACATGCATGTATTGAGATATTTTGATAGTTTAATTTCCAACAAATATATAGTATACAATGTGTGGTCAATAGACTAAGGGTGGATACACACATGCATGTAATCTCTGTAAATATCGTGTATTTGGCGTTTTACATGGATCATACACACCGTGTAATATGTGTCCGCTGACAACCCAATCATTGGAAACTTGTATATTGCGCATTATGCCATCATGCATAAGCCGTCCAGTGCTATGCGAAGCTGCATGCGTGTTTCTAATAAGTAAGTTCACTAACTCGCGGTGAATCCGCCATTTGGTCTCCGGAGGTCAAAGTTAAGAAGTAGCATCTATTTTTAGCATATGGCTCCAGTCTGGGAATTCCCAAAATAAGATAGCAACATTTCGTTACCGACTCGCAGGTGCGACAACTTCATAAAACTAATTAAACAATCACCCTGAATTCATATACAAACGTAGGTTTCGCGCAGTAGATGGATTGAGTGTATCACATATATCTTTTTGCGTTATTTTTTTTTATCGCAAATACTCGCTATTTATAATTTATCAGTAAATTATGAGAAGCTCGTTGACAAAACATAGCTTAAACGTCTGAATGTCCGCATCGTCACCAGAGTCACCAGATCCTAACTATGTAGATGACATGGCCACAAAACAATTCTTAAACCCGTAGTTTCACTCAGAATAACTGAAATTATGCCATCAAAATGCTGATAAAACAATGCTCGCACTGTCGAATGTTTAAAAAATACAAATGGATGCAAGCTACTTCTTAACTTTGACCTTTTACCGGTGGGTTGGGTAAAATGCTAGGAATCGGACCATATAGAACCATCGGCCATCTTGAAAATCGCGAAACAGTGATAAGGCTTATACCGATTTGTGTGCCTCGCGTCGGTGATTTAACCCTTATCCCTGGTTCAAGGAATGATTGTCAGTTGATAGCAGGTGCATGGTTCGGTACACATATGGGAGAGCAAAACAGTTATGGGTTAAGCTTCTGTAATACTTGCCACAGTTCATGTGTCGAACATTGTCCGGGGTCGTCCTGTTCATCCGGCATCTATTGTTTCCGATCGGTCCTACTAAAAGCCGTCCGCACCCCAACGGCCGAATTCTGGTCCCTGGTCTAGACCAGGGTTTCATGTAAACTATAGTCTAGACCAGGCCGAAACCACGGTGATCGCCATGTGTTACCCAGCTTCGATGCGAGTAAGCTGGGATTATTGGTCAGCACTGGTCCGTATTCTCGTCTTTTTGAAACTCAGGTTTACGTAAACCATGGTTTGCCTTATTATTGTCATTCAAGCCTGTGTCGGTATGTTCATAATTCGAACCATGTGGTAACGTACACGTTCTGGTAACAGAAACATATGTATTTTTTGGAAGCATTTATCTTTATGTTAACCAAATAGGAATTGTGTTTTATTGATATGCCGTGTAGAAGAAATATTATAATTATATATGAACTGGACAAAATGTAATATATTAATCGATAATTATGTGTGTTATAGGTAATAGTCTACAACTGAGACCTGGATCCTCCCTGTTCTGAGATTTTTGTATAAACCGAAAATTGAACCTGAGACGAGAATACCGTTTTCTGTTTTCGCAGTAACGATACAGATTGGTAATTTGATTGTAAATCATGCGTGCGTTTATCTGGCTTTACAGTGGGGTTTTATTTGTAACATCCTTGCCGTGTTTGAAGGCATATTACCGTTAGATGGATTAAGTCAGATTATTTTCGTGCTATTATTTCTAATATGTTATCGATGGGTTTGGTTGACACGGATAAATAGGGAATGATAGTAGTTTTGCAATCGGAACGTAATCCGCATTGGATTCGGGTGTCTTTCGTTCCGTGTTTCTGAAATGAATTGAGGTCGGAGCTAGTTTTGATAGTACCAATTCATCATTTGAGAATAAATTATTGCTGGACTGGATATACAATATAGCAGCAAAAACTCTCAAAATTATATTAAGACGGAACGAAAAATTGTGGTTCAAAATAAGGAAATGTCCGATTAAATTGAATTAAATTAAATTAAATGCATGGGACCCCTGCTCTTGATTAATGATTTATTTGGTCCAGTTTCTTAAGCCTTGACATTTCAAATTGTTTATTTGTCATAATTTATCTTTAAACATGGATTTGGAAAAATATTTACACGGCAATGGAAATATCTGCTATCGGGAGTGTGATACAACGCACCAATCTCGATTTCTTTCCGATACCCGCCCCCCCCCCCCCCCCCCCCCCCGTCGTAACCATTACATTTTCTGGAAAATTATTTTCAATAACTTCAATCACGGCGATAGTTATTTAGAATCTTTCGAAATGTTCAACTTATTGCAAATTCCCAAGTCCGCGAAATTACATTGCACATGTCACCCCCCTCACCCCAATGAATTGTTGAAAATTTCCAACAAGTACCTCACTATTTCCAGTTGTTGGACATTCCCACCTGATATCCCCTATAATAATGGTTCGAAATGTTTTCAAGAGATGAATGTAATTTATGTGTATTTTGACGCAAAGTTGAACAATATATAGTTGATTCTTGATCTGAACAAACAATATTTTACACTATACATTGATTTTAAGGACGCCGGTGGTCCCGTCGGTAGAATGCTCGGGGGCATTATGCCGCCATTTGCCATCTAGCGCTGACGAAGCTGGTTCGAATGCCGACAAGCGCGGATTCGCGATCCACTCTAAGTGAGGATAATCTGATTCGTGTATCTGGGCAAGTTAGTCGGTCCCTTTCCGGGGTTGGTATTTCTACACACGGTGTTTCTCGGTGAATTTACTCTCTGCGTAGACTTTCCTCCACCCGTAAAACTGACAACGTCGTGACTTCCGCATAGGGAGTGAGAAATCCGCACCACCCTTGCCCCGTGATCCCCGTCGAACGGCGACGGCATACAGATACTGCTATACAACCACGCTGGTCATCCGTGTAACGAGGAACCGGATAAGTAACGACGGACGCGACTTCCATGTGAAGAAATAGTCTCGGGCTGGTCAAGAAAAACGGTGAGTAAATGCCTTTAAAATTAATCTACCTATGTGTTAGTGTGCGTAGTGTTTTGGGACAATATTAGTCTAAATCGGTGCGTGCTAAATTGATGTCAACGTGTCCAAAATTAATGTATAAAGAGGAAAGTTATCGCAAAATCCTGAAATTGCACGCAAATTGACCCAATATATAATGTTATCACGTGCAAATCTGAACAATTCATGACGTTCAGGTATCGCCGGGATCCCTATCATTGAAATATAAGCAACACAACCACCACCAAGCAACCAGTTTCCAGCAATTAGAATATTTAGCATTATCAACGAGTAATGAGGACCCGTTATCCTGTAACGTTGGACGCGCTTTAGAAATCACATTGAGTAACCGCGGACGCGAATATTCCGACAAACAATTTATTTAGAAACATGAATGTTTTGAATGTATAAGGAATCACATGTTTATGTGTTTTACCATTATTTGTCGCATTGTTAACCATCTGTTTCGCAGCAAATTGTAAACAGACGAAACGTTGTCAGGAGACTTGGGTGCTTCCTCTCACCTTATTCTGTTTCTCGTTGCACAACTAAGAGTGTATATGAATGTGTTCGATCGATAGACACGTGGCTGTGTGGATTTAGGACCCTAGCCGTCGGCGAGATAGTATCACTCAAGCTAATATGGGACCCTGATGCAAATTACACGTGTGTGGATATCACTAACCCATGCTAGCAGGCATGTTGTGATACTGAAACAGTAAATTTGTTGTTGAACATTTCAGGCCTTATAGAATGTCCAAACCATATAAGACTTGTTACGTTATCGATTTATTATAACCAATGTGAGATTTGAGATATAGATGGAAAATTCCAAGGGGTCGCAAATGAAATACAGTCTAACGCTTGCATTCTCTTATTCTACAGGAATGGACCAGATAACAGCTACCCCATTCCGGTGTTACACCTGAAAACTGACATTCACCACTTTGGCTGACACGGTTGGCCATGCCACCACATCACACCCGAACACGGAACTCAATCTCAACAATAAAACAGGAAAGTTTGTATAAAATAAGCCACTCAGGAATAATTCCATCGGACAACAGCAAAGAAATAATAGTATCCAGCGACAATAACATCATTCACCGACATAAAATTGCCATAAAGAAAAGAAAAATTGCAACGAACAAACAGGACCATCAGTATGAAATAAACAACATCTACGACCATAAGACCACAAATAATAGCAGCACAAACAGCAACAACAACATCGACAACGTCATTCGTCATGCACACTGCAGCAGCTGCAACTCGGACAGTGCCGACATCACTAACATCAACAGTGGCAACAACACCAGTCCTGATAAAGAACTAGAGTCACTGGATTTCGACACATTCCGTATACAGCTTGATAACGTAATACAAACATTATATCGCCGACTGAATGAGTGTGGATACACACAAATCTTTAAAGTTTTTTGTCAACTAATAGCATGGGGAACATTTCCAACGAACAGCGTAGCATACAACCTTCTACTGGACGTTGTCCGTTGGTTCCAGTGCTCCAATACATCTCAGGTGAGATATCCGGATACATTCACTGACATTTTGGCAGACTGGATATCGCCTTTTTCGTGGCAAATTTCTGAGCTTGATGTTTGGGTGTAGGGGGTCTCGGTGCATTTTAGACAACCCTGACGATAGAGGATCTGTATCACACACTTCTCGCAGAGAACATTATGGCGGTGGCCAGATATGTGAGCTCTGAATTCGTCACTCGACCGGAAACGTTTATGACAAGATAGTTATACACGACATTGGCTTGTCTTTTATATGAGAAAGTGAATGTTGCCGTAATGATTGCAGGTTTATACATTTCTTCCACATTCGTGGCACTGCTGGTTACCAGCACCAGAAGGCGGTGTCACCGGGAAGCTAGGCTGTCATCGAATTCTGGCTGTTTCGGCACCTGGACGTTTCGGCACCTGGGGTTGCCGTTCGGCATCTGGACGTTTCGACACCTGCTAATTTTCGGACCAACGAAATTAAAGACTAAATCTTTTTTTTTTTATTCTTTATTTCAATAAAATGTGATAAAACATGTACCATGGTAACAAAAACAAACACTGGATGGAATGAATGGTAACGATGGTGAACGTATACAAGGAACGAATACTGAACGGAACGAATACAAGGAACGAATACTGAACGGAATAGCACTGTTAGCACAACATGTTATGAACATGCATGTAGCAATGTCTCCAGGTGTGGATATACAAGCCGACAGAAGCTTTCAGGAAAAGAGCGTTCCATATTAGTCTATTCCTGATATGGTATAAATAAAGAGCGTTTATTTGACAACAGTATTTGTCAGAGCGAATAAATGAGTTTTCTTCTCTGTTTTTTTTTGAAAGTCTTTTAATAATTATTGTCAATCATCTTGAACACGGCTTATGATCAGTGGAAAGCACAACCTTGAATCGGGTACCCCGGAAAACGCTGTCGAATGGCCTGCCAGTTTCCAGCCTCGATCGAAGTCTAAGACAAATCGATCGAGTCTGATGTCCGATGGTACATCGTTTGTCTGTGGCTCGGAGCACTGAATAGTAGTCATCTCGTCTGCTTGTCTCGGTGCAGTGGACGTCGATCTGAGAGAATCCATGGGCGTTGGCCTCTAGAAAGGCCGAACCGTCCAAAAACCTGGGCCGAAACAACCAAGTGCAGAAAATTCAGGTTCCGAAACGTCCAGAAAACAAGGTGCCGAAACGTCCAGGTGCCGAAACGTCCTGCACCCCTGTCATCGACTTCCAGGAATTCGCCTTCAAAAGGCACTAATATTTCTCCGCCTGCAAATGACTATTGATCATGGCTATTGTTTATATATGGGGTGCAAATGTAATTTTGAGAACTTTTAGGAGTGTTTGGTTTGTTTCAAGGGGGTACAGTTGGAAAAATCCAGGTCGACATGCATCACCCGCCCCAAAGGAGACGATAAGTACACGCCCCGGTGTGTTATAGTATAGTTCCCAATAAGTTGTGCAAAATAAAATCTGATTATTAATTGGACATATCCTAAATATTTTACCTTTATTGTTTTTCAAACATGACCATATATGCCCATGACATATCATGTGAAGGTAAATATTTCTGATGAAAAAAAACGCGTCCGTCGTTACAAATTTTCGCGTCCAGTTACTTTCCCACAGAAAATTCAACGGGTCCTCGTTACTACCAAAGTTGCTGGAAACGCGAATAAAAGTCCATTTTACTTGCATCTATAGCAATCCTAAAATTTCTACGGTATGTTATATATGTGAACGGTACACACATCATCCGGCATGACAACATATATTAGAGAGGAGGTTTCGTATTTCTGAATTTTCATTAGTTATTTGAACATATTTTCTTCGATAAATCGAAACCTCATGGTTTAGTGTCACAGATGATGCTAAAATATATAATCCAGCATGACATAACAAGTTGTAATTGGAGAACCAACCATTGTTAACGATAATAATAGAACAAAATCGTCTGCTGAAACCGACAAGGTATTATAATAACGATCTGTGTGTACCTACCTGAAGTCATCGCTCATGGAAAGCATGAGGGACTAGTCGCGTCCGTCGTTACGTATCCGGGTCCTCGTTACACGGATGACCAGCGTGACAACACGGATATAAGCCGCATTCACGTGCTCAGGTTTGGAGACACCAACACACCAATCTCGATGCAGCGCTCAGCACGCTTTTGTCCATAGATTGTCATTGATTGTCGTTGATTGTACAACAATGCGCCGATCCCAGCTTGCGACCAGGTGGTTTCGCGAGACCAAGTCCTGACATGGAACAACCGTGATTGTTAGGGTTGTCTAGACCTGAGACCAGAATTCAGCCGCAAGGGTCTGAGCGAGATGGGGCATGCACTATTGTGCATAATAGACCTGTATGTACCAAAGTTCCAATCCCCAAGTCGATAGCTCGAACGGATACGGCACTGTTTACCCCTAACTTTCTGTCGATTCCATCAGGTACGTAAAATCACAAAAGGCACCGACCGCACCCCATACCTGACCACGGAAATGGACATCATGTCATGCAGCGAATACCCCTCTGCATCCATGGGTGTTCGGGCAAGTCGCTAGCTGTAGCGGAAGTGAATACATTAACCGATACGCTGCTGTCGAATTCGCAATGAATGTACGCAAAAACGGCGAACATATAACACCCGCCGACCGCACCGCCACTAGGGGGACCGATCGCGATGGGGAATGTATATATTATCATGCAGAATAGACCTGTATGTACTAACGTTCCAATTCGGCGTTTTGCGTACTTTCATAGCCACATTAAAACATGCATGGGCAGAACGAAACCAAATTTTAAAATAAACACATGCAGAAGGGTAACTCCATAGACTGGAACACGCTAACAACGCCAATTGACATGCTTTTGAAACCAATCAAGAGGCGAACCTACATACAAAATTTTATTCAGATCAGATAACCCATGGCTGATATATATTCCCGGACCGACGTACAGGCGAACGAAATGTCATGCAGTCAGAGAGACGGACAAAGCCAATCCAGTACTATTATTCCCCCATTTTTTCTTATAGAATTGTCGCATGCGCGACAGAATAGACCCTCACTGATTGGGGCGTGTCGTTAAAAACAAGTAAAAATAGAAATATGATTTTTTATATATATATTTTTTTTTACTCGTTTTAACGACATGCAAGCATGTACATGAGCCTCACTTTTTTTTAGATGTTCTACTAATTGTCGCGTTTTATTATATTATAATAAAACGCTACAGTTTGTAGAACATCTCACCATTTGCTGCACAATGTTATTGCTGGAACTATTACATAGATGACATGTAACATCGTGCTCATCTCCCATGTATATATATAGTCCCTGATCACATACGAGGTATCTTCGCGACCGGGACCGGATTGGACTAATGACTCTGTCATGGAGAATTTAGTAGCACCCAGCATGAATGTCTGGAACATCTATTCTGATGGCCCAAATGCTATTAATTCTCACCAGAAACAAAACGTGTACGACGTTTCACACAATATACGACAACCGTAACTCCGCGAATAGCTCAAATGTTCCATATATATTAGAGTTATTCTAATTCGTTGAAGCTGATTTTGGGTTTGGCATTTCGAATCCGTCTCGAATATAAGCAGAAATAATGGGAGTTGACGCGAGTAGTGGACAAATAATAAATGTCTACATTTTCGCAAACTGATAAGAGTTTAACCCTTTCTATACTAAACACTCCTTGACGAGTATAGTTATCCCGTTGGATGTAATAAGTTCAGAAAATGAACAACGGTCGTTTGTCGAACTTATTATCTGAACATTTCCCTCAATAAATAGGACTCATTCTGCACTTTAGTTATCTTTCTTCTGCTTATACTAAATATTATACCTCAATGTACATCCCTCCAAGTCAACAGTAGACCAGTCTAATGGACACTCTCTAACATTGTGGGATAATCCATTTAGTATAGAAAGGGTAAAAGTCCCATCCGTTTGGACATCACCAAAGGTACTGTATCTACTCTTTGTATACCAGAACATTGTGAGATTGAACCTGTGATGTCCAACTTATAATTTTCCACTGCACGTCAGCCCCCTCTCCCGCAACATACGGAAATATATAAATCCATTTGCACCCCCTTGGAAGGGTCGGAATGTTTCAACTTATCAGGCGTTTCTGGTTGTTTGAAATTTTCCATAGTAACACCCCCTTATGGTTGGAAAATATCTTATATCAATTCTGTATTTAAATTGTTTTGTTTCGTTAAATGTATTCGTATCGCACAGTCGTATATGCAGTGCCGAAACACAGCTTTGATGTACAGCTACATGTAGTTCATGTTGTGGTCTTGTTATTGCATGTGAGCTGCATCTCCCTATCACTCACTCATTACACGTTCTATGGACGTGGCTAGATGGTTCCCATTGGGGGTCCACTTTCAAATTTCCAACTGCACAACCAACTCCCACCTTGAACCAAACATCAAACTCCCAGGTTCGCAGAATTCCAACAATGAGAACAATTCCAACCTACATTTGGTACCAAATGTCCAACTAATGTTGTGTCAAGCATGACATTTCCAACTGTTGGAAATTTACCAGAGTTGGGGAAGATAGACACCCCAACCAACCCGTGTCGCCACGCCCTTGTACAACTGACAAGTTTCGTGTGTTCCCCACAACGTTAGAAATTCTTGCCAACAATAAACAAACTTTAACTTGAAAAAGTGCGGATTGGCAGGAGAACATTAGACCTAGTACCGGCGACCACCCGGATTTCAAAATCTGACATAGAATCCGCGTAATCGCGATTTAGCTCCGCCCCGTAATCAGTTTCTAATTCTGAATCTGGATTCTCTCACGAAATAACGACTCTGGATTTTTTTTTGCTAAGCTGACAACAATTCGAAGTGGATAAAATTAACAGATATAAAAACTCGAAATCTGATAACTCTGAGATTTGTGGGTGGGTTCATCGACTCAAATACAATATATTCTATACCATCGAAGCTGATCGAAGCCGAAGAAATAGTATTTTAGGGACGTTAAATCTGATTATGTAGCTTCAATTAAAACTTGACGATGAACATTGGAAATGGTAAAAGCATTGGAACATATTCTGAAAATTAGACTGAAATATTGGAACTTACTACACGATGAATATAATAACTATGTTGATTTATTTTTCAACGGTTCTTTTATAGAGATGAAATTGTTACAGACTTTTATATTATTTTTTTGGTTTGCACATTTACCCACTGCGAGCACCTTGGGCCACTTTAAAAGGCTGGTTTCTGTAAGACTTTCTGTCGGCATGATCATGTTCCTTTGTGTCGTGCACAATCGTTTGCGTGACTAAGGTCCTGTCGATGTTTTGATTGCAAGACAATCTCTTGTGATTATGAGAAGATTATCAACTTGTTGTTCCGCTAAACTGTTCAAATATACACGAACGATAAACCCAGGAAGATGAACACACATAAAAATGTGCATAAAATAATGTTTAAATATTGGCAGGAAATTCGCGTCCCTAAGGGAAATGAACCAACTAACCCATGGCGGCCGGGACAAATCCAATACCGATGCATGTGCTGAAATGAAACTCGGTCAATTCACTTTATATAAGGATTAACTGTCATGTGGACTGTTTTTATGGAGATGTAACGGTGAGGTAAGTGGATATAACGGGTTTTACATACAAGTTATGTCCACTTACCTCACCGTTACATCTCCATAAAAATAGTCCACATGACAGTTAATCCTTATATTTATATACATTTAGCGAAAAAGCCACTTTTGTAAATATATTTAAATCGAAAAGTGTATCGTGACAAGATCAGCCCAAAATACCCAATAGCACCCTTGGCAAAAGTTAATAGGAACAATTTCTCTTCATGTTGAAACCCGATGATGTATTAAGTCAATCATGCGCGAGTCAAAATGCGCCCAAAACACTACGCGTTCGTCTTTCCAAACCTAATGACGTATCGATGGTGTTATTAGCTTGGTGTTATTAGGCGTTGCGCATTCACCGAGAAATAACTGCAACTAGTCACGTGGGCGCCGACCAATCAGAATGCTGGATTTAGTGATGACAACACTTAGAGTGTAAATATATATGTATGGAAGAGCTATATAAGAGACGAATACCACACCATTCGTATATGCCATCGGTTAACTTGAAGAGATCTGAGATTGAAATATATTTAGTCATGCTATTATAATTACACCCCGTGTATCTGGTATCACCAACCGGAAGGTATCACCAAACCGGACTGAATTGGAAAGAAATTTTAACGTATATAGTATACGAAAATGTGTGTTTCTCATCGTAAAATAGATAATGGACAAAATATTTGTGCGTCCATACGCGGCAGGAATATATACCACCCACCGATGTCAGTCGGTTATCCCAGATCTAACCATTTACCAATTTTTAGCAAATTCAATAGATTTTTTTGCTTTTGCTCTCTCAAATTTTCGAGAAATTCTATTCACTAGTATAATTACATTTTTTGCAATATAAAGTTTGGTGCTGATTGGAGGAGAGATGTGGATGAAGGGTGTGCCAAACGATTTAATTATGCATGCAAAGAGTAAAATACAAGAAGGCTACCGGTTGCCATGTTTTTCGTCGAAGATCGTTCAAATTCGATAGAAGTCATCTAGAGTTGATCGTAATCATGCCTGTAAATTTACAAAATCATTTTTTAGATATATGTAGGGTGTGCCGATGGATTCAATTTTGAAGATCCGTATGGAGTTTGGTGACGATCGGATGAGGGATGTGCCCTGTAGGATGTGCCAAAGGATTTAGTCATGCAAAGAGTAAAATCCAAGGTGGCTGCTGGCGGCCATGTTTTGTTTAAAACGAATTTCGGAAATAATCGATGGTTCTCATCTAGAGGTCACCCGGAAAATCCACACGAAGTTTGATGGTGATTAGGTGAGGGATGTGGTCTGTAGGTTGTGCCAAATTATTTAGTCACACAAAGAGTAAAATACAAGATGGCTGCTGGCGCCATGCTTTTCTTTGAAAATCGGTAAAATTCGAAAGCTGTCATCTAGTGGTGATCCTAACCATGGCTGTGAATTTTCAAAACATTTCTCAAATAAATGCGGGCTGCAGGATGTGCCGATGGATTCAGATTTGAAATCCAAAATGGCTGCTGGCGGCCATGATTTTTAACGAATTTCGGAGAAATAAATCGATGACTTCTATCTAGAGGTCACCCCGAAGATCCATGAAGTTTGGTGATGATCGGATGCGGGGTGCGGCCTATAGTGGGAGCCAAATGAAATTGTTGACGGACGCACGCGCTGACGACGGACGCCAACCCATGGCAATAGCTCAAGCTTGACTTGGTCACGTTGACCCAAAATGGTGAAGAAAATCAACTTGAATATGGCTCTACATCCTTATCATTTGGCTATTTTAAAAAAACTGACATTTTGGGGCTTTTTTGTCAATATGTAAAGGTTGTTCTTGTGCCGGTGTGTGTGTGTGGGGGGGGGGGGGGGGGGGGGGTAATGAATAATTTGCAGGAAGGTTGATCTGAAAAACTGCCTTCTCGACACCCTTTGGAAAGAAGCTTCGAGAAATTTTAAACTGAAATAATTAACCTGTCCTTATATAACTAAGCCGTTTAAGCCCAGATAATTGTGTGCATGGACATGGAGCGAGCAACTGTCCCAAACATTAATGTGACTACCAATGGCTAGAAAATAACTGTCATCAGTGCATCAATGTATCGGTGAATTATTTGCATGTCAATCAATTCAGATGATATGCTACTCTCATAACACCTAAAGTATCCGAGTGTGGCATAGTGACTGCTTGTCATTCAGTATAATATAAGTTGCCCCAGTAGACTTACAAAAGTGATATCATGGAATGTTGCTAGATAATGGGCTGGTTGACCGATTAATTAAGTTAGCAGATATCAGCAATTTATAAAATAATATTTCCAATTGCAGTCTGGTAAATATCCTCTCTATGTATTTATTTTCAAAATAAGTCAACTCTAGTTGAATAGGAGCTTCACAACTGATATGTCATGGAAATGTCTACAAAATGTCAACAGTGACTCGAAAGTGAAGAATGAGATCACTGACATGGGATGTTATCAGCTTAAAATGTACTACAACCAAATATCCATAACACATGTTCGGTTCATGTAATAGCTATTCAAGGGAAAATAATAGTAAACTTGGATGCATATGCTTAAACTTGTGTTTTATGTGCACCTATCAGCTTTTGATGGGTTACTGTATTTATCCACTTCATCAATCCATTAGAATTTCCATTTAGCCGGAATTTCATTATGGATTTGACCACCAAGCATATTCTCATCACACACTCACTTGGAAACTCCAAATGCATGTATGTGGTAGACAAATGCCTATCAGCCACTATTTGAAAAATAAATCTTCATATTTACTTTTTTCAAATAAAACAGCTTCTGAAACAGGTAAACTGTCATTTGAACTAAAGGAGATATGAGTGGTATCAGTAGGGTTTTATACCCAAATTAGTGAACTTGGGGGTGGGTGTCAAAACATAGGGAGTTAAAAATTATTTGATTAGAAGCTTGTGATAGTAAAGTTACATGATTCAGAAGATGTATGTTTATTCTCCATTTTTATTGATCACCATATCAGAGTGTTTCACATCACTTTAGCGAAATAACGGACATCTCAGAGTTATCTCTCAAATTTGAAAACATAAACATTGGGCTACGAGATGACTAAAGTAATAATATCTCGCAAATACCACATGGATGGTTAATTTCGATGGTCAGATATCAGCTTTCAAAACGGGAAGTATTACACGCTTTGAATTATGATAATGTTAATCAGAAATCCAATGAGTGTCTCTGCGTGATAAATAGCGTCCATGCTTTCGTTTACCAAAAGCACTAAATAATATAAAGAGCGTTTTTGAATTTTGATCGGTTGTACTCGTTTAAGTCGTTTTGAACTTAAAACCGATGCATGCTTTTGTGTTTTTTTCGCTATGCATGTGTCATACATATACACATGACGGTGCTTACAAGAGTTTGTCTTGTTGTTTTTTGCCTGTTAAGCTGAAAATTACCTCAGGAAAGTTTGACTAATTTGGTGTCAAATCCGATGAATCATCACACCAATAACGATGCGCTTCTCGACTTCAACATATGTGTATAACACGGCAATGAATTGGATCATACTGCCATAATTCGCAGTTCAAATAGGTTCAAGCAAGACAATAATTAGCATGGTACTAATGTTTTCACACGACAGCAGCGTATTTACAGTTAAGTTCGCACATTCGAAAAACGAACGTTACCACTCTTTACACCTGGATTCCGTGCTGATTATTGTTTTCCCGAGATTCTACAAGTAACTATAATTCGCTCCTCACCTGAAAGTGCGAAAATTGCCAAGTTTGTGTGGACGGCTGCTCATTTTGAGAAGTTGTATAAATATTCGTCCCATTACTCCCATGTCATCAGTTGATTGAATCCATCCCAGAAATCACGCTAACCGCAAACTTACTGCTCACGATGGATCGAACAACACTCGAAACTTCAAAACTGAATCCAACTTCAGGTAAATATATTGTCGTGAATTAAAGCAACCATTTGGGTATTTGTGAATTGAATTTAAAGCTACGATCGGGCCAAAAACGGTGGCCGTAGTGCCATGAACTAAAAACAACACTTTGGGTACATGTAAATTTAACTATATCTTAAGAAATTATTAACAAAAGACGGATACAGATTTTGCTTGAGAATGGAACAGGAAAGACGCTGCTTGTTGTGGCATTCCTGATAGCGTAAAATAAAAAGCATCTGATTCATTTGTGTGGGGAAAAATTTACTGCTGGATAATTGCTGTGAATTTAATAGTTACCACATAGGAAATGTTCAGATTATAGATCTAAACATTTCCATCAATAGATATGCTTTTATACTTCTATGTATATGTCTTCTGTTTATATTACCAGCACATCACTGTAAATCAATACTAAACAATTCCGATGTGCACCGTTTAACTGACTGGGAGAATCATTCTGTATAGAAAGGGATAAAACTTAAACCACTGCGTCCATATTAGAATTTGAATTATTTTTGCTTCCAGATAACACTCCGATTCAGTCTGCTGTCCGGAAAAACACCACGTTCTCCCCAGATAAAGTTAGGAGACTGGAAGCGGTGTACTCTACGCACAGGTACCCGTCCAGAGAAATTAGACAAGAACTGGCCGACGAATTTAATTTTCCAGAGAGAAAGATCAAGGTACAAATAACAGCGATTACCTCAAAATACACCGATGTGTTTATGCAAATTCGAGATTTGATCACTCACATGCAGTATTAATAGTTAGGACTTTCGGCTATGATGAACTTAAAGACAATGTTACTCAAAACCTAGTGATATAGCGGACGTATAGTCACTACCGTTTTTCTTACGCCTCAGCTGACCGCTTCCTAACAAAGGGATAGCTATATGTCATAGGGTGCAGGGAGTTTCTCTCTCTCTCTCTCTCTCTCTCTCTATATATATATATATATATATATATATATATATATATATATACATTTTTTGCCATACAATCAATTTCATTGCACCAATACAAGGTTCTAATAAATATGTTTAGTCGCGCATATGATTTAACATAGCATGAACAGTTGCCTTGTTTCATGTATACATGTAGGTTTAGGATCCACGCTGTTCAACTTCTTATGCAGCTTGAAGAACCATTTTCCCTTACTTGTATTTCTGTATGTTTCCTTTTTATTCCAGATCTGGTTCCAAAACAGGAGACAAAAGGAGAAAAGAGAACGATTAATGAAAACAGCATCGGCTCTCACAGCAAGCTCAACATTGCACGCACGAAGTAGCCTCACAACAACGCCACCCCGTGGGCCGCTTATTTCACCAATACTGAATGCTACATGTACCTCTTACAACCAGCATCACCTCACACGACAATACTCGGTGCACGCTAACTGCAACACAAACACGTTACCAAAATGCTTGGCACCTTGTTGCAAACCCTTAATGTCTCCGGAATGCTTGCAAAGAGACGGTACTTGGTCTACAAGCCCATACACTTATGGTGCCATGTTTTCAACAGCCAGTCCAGTCTGGCACAGTCCTCACATGGCCTATCCATATTTCGGATTAAGCGGGTACCATGCCAGGACACATTATTTCAATGACCACCAATCACTTCGTTCCTCTCCGCAAGATGGTGGGACCATCCTACACGGGAAACATTTTCTTGGACTTCCGATGCCGTTGAATTTATAGACTACAGATGGAACTACCTTGGTGAATGGCAAAATTGTTGAAACCATGCATCCATGTCTTTTTGAAGTGCTATATAGTGTTGTTTTTTATTGTTGTTGTTTTGTTTTGTTATTGGATCGAATGATGCATGAATAAATAAAATAAATATTGAATAATAAATCTGTGTTATGACGAAATGAACTATTGGTTAACATCAGTTCTTATTTTAACCCTTTGTATACTGAATGGATTCTCACATTCAGTTATAAAAGTAGACAGTTGGATTCTATTAATAAACTGAATGGGTGGTGATCAGGAAGAAAAGCAGACGACAAATAATAAAAGTACAGAAGGAGTCCTATTTATTGGAGGAAAATGTTCAGATAATAAGTTCAACAAACGACCTATGTGTTGCCCACGGTTGCTTGGGGAGACAATGCGTCTGTAGAAGTAGTTATACAGTACCTGTCTACTTGCCATAATACATCCGAGAACATTATTACATTGTTTTCGTCTTCAAGTTAATTGTGAAAAATGAACATAGTGTTATAATTATGGATGAATTTCCAACATCATTGCACAAATAACATTTCAGTTCATTATGATTTGACAACAAAAAAGTTGTTTGAAAATATGCTATCTAACACTGAATGTATGTGCGGATATTAAAATTAGGGTGAACAGATTTAACAATGCAGCAAGCATGGATTAAAAAGGAGAAGCTATATTTTCCACACATTTAGCATTGTTACTCACGTACTAACTGGTGTAAATAGTTTTTGATATGGTGATGCAAACTCCATACAGCGCCCTCTACGCTATCGCTGTGATATATCACTGCCACAATGAGTGTACTTTGCAGACGATAAATCTATTTTTACATATCGTCGCGGAACTGTATTTACTACTATTTAGTCACCTATTATCTTGTTTTGACCACCAATTTTTTTTTAGTTTGTAATAATGGTAATTCTTTCGGTATTGATAATAACAATATGAAATGAGCCAGACATAGACAATTTTAATCCTAAAACATAAGAACTAAAAACACGTAAGAATTCCTTACCAATTAATGTCACTATGGCAGTGGTATCTCAGCGGAGCGATGGGAGATAACTCTGCCTGGAGTTTGATAGTGATGGACCAATATTAGTGGAAAGATATACGCAGGGTTGCCTGGGGAAAGCACCAATTGGACTATTGGCTTTAAAATCGGGGCTTTGTGGAGCTATAGTCCAGTACATTTATGGTTTTGCCTTAAACTGATTGCAGCACAATGTTTCTTGGCAGGAATAAGTACATTGGCTGCGGACACACGTGCCGCAGTAACGATGGCATAGTAGGTGTGCCAATTTATTATGGTAGAGCTTGGTGACAATTGGTCGTCATTTCGCCCTCCGGGTGTATAATAAAATACAGCTTCTTTTAGTATCCTGTAGGCGCTGGGGGCTTTATTTATAGAAATTGGGATTTTTGGGACGCATTAAAAGTTGTAGTGCGACCCCGAGGCCGAGTCCGGTAAAAGGTGTAGTTGGGAATTTCAATTTCGTTTATTGCCGTTTTCATTATTAGTTCATGCAGCGGGCGTCTCTCGAGAAATGCTTGACTGACTCATGGCATGTTATTTGCATGCAAAGAAGTGCGAGGCATTTAATTATAACGGGATTTCGCGCGTTAACCATTAGCGCTCTGCGCGTTATGTGTTTCTATTGTTCTTTAACCTGCTCTGTTGCATTGTTATTTGAACATCTTTCGTTTATTTTCACGTGACATAAATCGAAATGCTATCTACTATTATAATGCACGGGAATTTGACGATTGTATAAGAAATTTAATTCGAACATGAATCTAGGTGTTTGTTTATATCGGTGTATAACATGTTATTTAATATCGTTTAGTTAACTTTTTCATTTAGTTATACGCGACAAATATCGGTATGTTATATTCTAAATGAATTGGGATGGTAATTATTAACCAATTCCCACGTTATTCCTTCGTTCTGTTTGTAAATATTGACTTTTCATTTCTTTGTATGCGGAATATATCAGAGCTATGAATAGAGATGTTATTAAGAAAAATTCCAACACTAACCCTTCACATTGGTTGTTTAACATACAATGTGGCCTAATTCTAAACATCATTTTTATTTATGTGCACCGATGATACATCAGAATGCTATATGATTTGAAGAATGTTAAGAAATTGCCCCCTTCCTGTGACCATGTTTTAATTGATCTTTATGGTGTAGGGGGGATTTTATAATTAGTCCTCATTGGACCATATTTTAATTTATCCTCGTGGGTCTATATTGTATTTCACCCCAGTGGGACCGTAGTTTAATCAACACTGATAACACCATATTTTAATTTTAATTAACCCTCATAATGGGATCTTATATTTATTCTTTAATTAAGTCACAATACCATATTTTAATTGACCTTATTGGGACCATATTTATATTACCCCCCCCCCCCCCCCATGAGTCCATATTTTGTATTAACCCTCATGGAACGATATTTTAATTAACAATCAAGGTACAATTTAATTAACCATCATGGGACCATATTTTTTATTAACCCTCATTGGAAGATATCTTAATTAACCCTCGTGGGACCATATTTTGTGACCATATTTTAATTTACCCTCATTGGACCATATTTCAATTAACCCTCTCTGAGTGCGACCATATTTTAATGTACCCTCATGGAATCATACATGTATTTTAATTAATCCTTGTGAGAGGTCATATCATGAGTGCATTACCTGAGGCCATTCCTAGATCAGCATTACGCCCTCCTAGGGTGTATATTGGCAAGTATGTATGTCCCCGTCGCAGAGGGTGGTGGACTAAATTTGCTTAAAACATTCTCGGTATTTGCGTAATTGGATACTAAATGTGATTAGAAACGTGCTCGTACTTGAACCATGTTACGAAGATCGCAAAGTTTTGTCCGATTATTATTCTGCATGCTATTTCATGCGCTATTCAGACCACTATTTCAAATGAAATTAGAAAAAAAATATCACATACAATCAACTACATAGGCGTTACCTATATACATATTTTTCACAATCACCACATTACCAGATTACAGTTGTTATATTGTATATATGGCTAATAATATAATATTGAGGGCGTTACCATTTCTGACTATGGTTTTCTTGTAATTAATATGCCATAGATAGCCATGTCGTCCACCTCATATTCGCACAATGGATCTACCAAGCTCTACCAGCGTCGCGGTCGATCTCTCAAGGATGTATCTTCCTGAAAGTCTTGTCGCTGTGGATCTTTACTCAACACGCAGTGTTATATTTTGCATGCTAACACACAAGTCCACTTGATATCTTAATGAATAACCCATTTCTGTTAACATTCATGATTGTTCTTTCTAAGAACAAATCGCTCGTGTAATTTATCAGCAAATATAAGTGAGTCAAAACTTGCCATCAGCTGTGTGTAATTGTTATGTCGCGTTCACATGTACGGTCGAATGATGAAGATACAGCTTCATCGGCCACGTGATAATGTTAGCGGAATTATACGTGGAACTAAACGTCGCAAAATAAAAAAAACACAATTGGGGTACTGTCTTAATATGCATGAAATTAATATATAAGTAGATATATACGCATGCATTGAGATCATATAGCCGAAGAAATAGTATTTTAGGGAGGTTAAATCTGATTATGTAGCTTCAATTAAAACTTGACGATGAACATTGGAAACGGTAAAAGCATTGGAACATATTCTGAAAATTAGACTGAAATATTTGAACTTACTACACGATGAATATAATAACTAAGTTGATTTATTTTTCAACGGTTCTTTTATTGAGATGAAATTGTTACAGACTTTTATATTATTTTTTTGGTTTGCACATTTACCCACTGCGAGCACCTTGTGCCACTTTAAAAGGCTGGTTTCTGTAAAACTACCGACTTTCTGGCGGCATGATCATGTTCCTTTGTGTCGTGCACAATCGTTTGTGTGAGTATGGTCCTGTCGATGTTTTGATTGCAAGACAATCTCTTGTGATTATGAGAAGATAATAAACTTGTTGTTCCGCTAAACTGTTCAAATATACACGAACGATAGACACAGGAAGATGAACACACATAAAAATATGCATAAAATAATGTGTAAACATTGGCAGGAAATTCGCGTTCCTAAGGGAAATGAATCAACTAACCCATAGCGACCGGGACAAATCCAATTACGATGCATGTGCTGAAATGAAACTCGGACAATGCACTTTATTTATGGAAGCGCTATATAAGAGACGAATACCGCACCATTCGTATATGCCCTCGGTTAACATGAAGAGACCCGAAATTGAAATATATTTAGTCATGCTATTATAATTACACCCCGTGTATCTGGTATCACCAAACCGGACTGAATTGGAAAGAAATTTTAACGTATATATAGTATACGAAAATGTGTGTTTCTCATCGTAAAATAGATAATGGACAAAATATTTGTGCGTCCATACGCGGCAGGAATATATACCACCCACCCGATGTCAGTCGGTTATCCCAGATATAACCATTTACCAATTTTTAGCAAATTCAATAGATTTTTTGCTTTTGCTCCCTCAAATTTTCGAGAAATTCTATTCACTAGTATAATTACATTTTTTGCAATATAAAGTTTGGTGCTGATGGGAGGAGAGATGTGGATGAAGGGTATGCCAAAGGATTTAATTGTGCATGAAAAGAGTAAAATACAAGATGGCTACCGGTCGCCATGTTTTTCATCGAAGATCGTTCAAATTCGATAGAAGTAATCTAGAGTTGATCGTAATCATGCCTGTAAATTTACAAAACATTTTTTAGATATATGTAGGGTGTGACGATGGATTTTAATTTAAAGAGCCGTGTGGAGTTTGGTGACGATCGGATGAGGGATTTGCCCTATAGGATGTGCCAAAGGATTTAGTCATGCAAAGAGTAAAATCCAAGGTGGCTGCTGGCGGCCAAGTTTTTTTTAAACGAATTTAGGAAATAATCGATGGTTCTCATCTAGAGTTCACCCGGAAGATCCATACGAAGTTTGGTGGTGATTAGGTGAGGGATGTGGTCTGTCTGTAGGGTGTGCCAAATTATTTAGTCACACAAAGAGTACAAAACAAGATGGCTGCTGGCGCCATGTTTTTCTTTGAAAATCGGTAAAATTCTAAAGCTGTCATCTCTCTAGAGGTGATCCTAACCATGCCTGTGAATTTTCAAACCATTTCTCCAATAAATGCGGGCTGCAGCATGTGCCGATGTGTTGCTGATTTTTAACGAATTTCGGAGAGAAAAAATCGATGCCTTCCATCTAGAGGTCACCCCGAAGATCCATGAAGTTTGATGATGATCGGATGAGGGATGCGGTCTGTAGTGGGAGCCAAATGAACTTGTTGACGGACGCACGCACAGACGACGGACGCCAACCCATGGCAATAGTTCAAGCTTGACTTGGTCACGTTGAGCAAAAATGGTGAAGAAAATCAACTTTAATATGGCTCTACATCCTTATAATTGGCTATTTTCAAAAAATGACATTTTGGGGCGTTTTTGTCAATGTGTAAAGGTTCTTCTTGTGCCGGTGAGGGGAGGGGTAATGAATAATTTGCAGGAATGTTCGCCGGGGTGGGTGGGTTTTCCGAGAGGCAAAAACGCATTTTTTTTACAACCTCAGGCATTTTTTTTAGTGCCCATATTTGACATTTGTAACAGTTTAAAACATATTATAACGCCATATTATGCAATTCGGACCTCATATGGGCCTTAGTTGAGATGACATTAAGATATTGTATGTTTCATGTTTGACGGTGATGTGAAAAACTACCTTCACGACACCCTTTGGAAAGAAGCTTCGAGAAATTGAAAACTGAAATAAATAAACCTGTCCTGATGTAACTAAGACAATTAAGCCCAGATAATTGTGTGCATGGACATGGAGCGAGCAACTGTCTCAAACATTAATGTGACTACCAATGGCTAGAAAATAACTGTCATCAGTGCATCAATGTATCGGTTAATTATTTGCATGTCAATCAATTCAGATGATATGCTACTCTCATAACACCTAAAGTATCAGAGTGTGGCATAGTGACTGCTTGTCATTCAGTATAATATAAGTTGCCCCAGTAGACTTACAAAATTGGTATCATGGAATGTTGCTAGATAATGGGCTGGTTGACCGATTAATTAAGTTAGCAGATATCAGCAATTTATAAAATAATATTTCCAATTGCAGTCTGGTAAATATCCTCTCTATGTATTTATTTTCAAAATAAGTCAACTCTAGTTGAATAGGAGCTTCACAACTGATATGTCATCGAAATGGAAAACTCTTAATAGACTCATGGCCCCAGACCACAAACCTATTCCGTCACTTTGCGAGGACAACAACGTATACACGGATAACAATTCTAAATCAGAAATATAAAATAATTATTTTTGCTCTACATCGTCCCTGTCCGAATCTGACAAAAAAGTACCACCGCTATTATCTAGATCTAAAAATTGTACATTGAAACTTATTAAGATTACACACAAAGATGTATTGGAATCACTGACAAGTGTTAAAGTAGCAAAGGCCAGTGGCGATGACGGTATCAGCCCAAAAATTATAAAGAATTGCGCAACGGCCCTAGCAAATCCTATGTGCTATATATTTAACGAATTGTTAAAACATTCCTATTTCCCTGATGAGTGGAAGAGAGCAAACGTTTGTCCCATCTTTAAAAAAGGAGATCCAAGTATGCCATCGAATTATCGTCCGATTTCATTGCTAAGTTGCCTCTCAAAAATATTTGAGAAATGTATCTTTCGACATTTATCAAAATACTTATACGAAAATAAGCTCCTAACAGATTTACAATTGGGTTTCACTCCAAATGACAGTACTGTATTCCAACTAACAGACATATATCATTATCTTATTTCATCTTTAGACGAAGGAAAAGAAATAATTATATAAGGTGTCTTTTCTGTGACATCAGCAAAGCTTTTGATAAAGTTTGGCATAACGGATTATTGTCCAAACTAAGTAACCTATATAGGTGTGTGTGAAAACACATACGACATTTTGAAAAATTATTTGGAAAATCGACAACAAAGAGTCATTTTGGAAACTACCCAGTCGTCTTGGAAATATGTAGAATCTGGTGTCCCCCAAGGGTAAATACTGGGTCCCCTACTATTCTTGATATACATCAATGATATAGCAGACGATATAACAAGTACTTTCCATGTGTGTATATTGTAAATAAAATTATCCTATCCTAACAAGTAATATCCGACTTTTTGCAGACGATACCTCACTTTTTCTAGCAGTAGAAGATCCCATAATGGCTGCTGACGTCCTAAACAAAGATATATCGAAAATACACGATTGGTCTAACAAATGGCTCGTTAAATTTAACCCATCAAAAACTGAATCCCTCTTAGTTAGCAGGAAAGAAATAAACCTAGCCACCCCCATCTCAAAATGGCAAATCAGCCAATATGCGAAGTAGCGACACATCAACACCTAGGTCTAACCTTTAGTTCCGATGGTAAATGGAAATACCATATCGCAGATATTGAAAAACGAGCTTATAGTATGCTGTTCCTGCTGAGGAGGCATAAATTTAACCTTGACAGGAGGTCACTAGAAAGAATATAGTTGTCATTTATTCGTCCTGTCCTGGAGTATGCCTCCTCAGTTTGGGACAACTGCAGCAACGAAGAAGCCAATGAATTAGAAGAAATCCAATACGAAGCCGCAATAATCGTAACTGGTGCGACAAGAAGTTGTAGTAAAGAGGGCTTGCTCCACGAAACTGGGTGGGAGACACTTACGAATAGACGCCGAAAAACCAAGCTAACCCAATTTTTCAAAATGGTGAAAATGTCAACACCCGCCTACCTATACATATATGTTCCCCTATATCAGGGAGTCTAACAAATTACGACTTCAGACCTAAAGACATGAAACCGTTTTTTTTGTAATACTGAATCATATAAAAAATCCTTTTTACCTGCAGCTGT
This sequence comes from Siphonodentalium dalli, assembly GCA_032622095.1. Classification (NCBI taxonomy): domain Eukaryota; kingdom Metazoa; phylum Mollusca; class Scaphopoda; order Gadilida; family Siphonodentaliidae; genus Siphonodentalium; species Siphonodentalium dalli. Next base: position 186,666,387 of record CP136063.1, on the reverse strand, counting down.
GAGTCTATGGAATGATCTACCACCGGAGGCTAAAAACTGTGAAACCATATCGGACTTCAAATCTTTTCTTAATACTGACCTTGTCGCGAGCCCCCGTTACGTGGAATTTGCTTACACAAGACGAAGTCAAATTTTTCATTGTCGACTACGACTAGGGTGTAGCATTCTTAACTACCACTTATATCTCAATCATTTGCAAGACAATCAATATTGTATATGTGGCGAAGTTGAAACGGTATCACACTTCTTGCACTATTGCCCAGTCTTTGGAGCCGAGAGAGATATATGTCTCAGCAACCTTAATAATTTAGAAACAAAAACACTCTTAGAAGGTTCAAAATCCCTTCCCTTATCCAAAAACATTGAGATATTCGCTAACATTCAGAAATATATAGAACTAACTGGCAGATTCAAGCCATATTATGCACAGACCTGATGTATACGATCTTAGGCTATGTATGGCACAAATTAAAACCGCATTAAAATCAAAATTAAACTAAGTGTAACATCAATCCCAAAAGTACCCTGCCAAAACCTGCTACGATTGAGGGGGGGGGGGCTATCAGGCACATTATAATTAACAATAGTAATTTCTTGAGCTGTATACATTCATATACATCGAAATGTACATTCTAGTTTTGTCTGTATGAAACGGTCACCATTCATTATTTCATACGTGTAGGAGATGGCTTAAGATAAGCATTATGCTTACTGCCAAATCCCATTATAACCATCAATATCTCTCATCATCATACCGTGAATTTTGTACATTATATTGGTTAAAATAAAATATGTTTAAACTAAATGACTACAAAATGTCAACAGTGACTCGAAAGTCAAGAATGAGATAACTGACAGGGGATGTTATCAGCTTAAAATGTACTACAACCAAATATCCATAACACATGTTCGGTTCATAGCTTTCAAGGTAAAATAATATCTAACTGGATATGCAGGGGATATGCTGGGATATGTATAATTTGTTTTTGTAAAATTGGATGCATATGCTTAAACTAGTGTTGTATGTGCACCTATCAGCTTTTGATGGGTTACTGTATTTATCCACTTCATCAATCCATTAGAATTTCCATTTAGCCGGAATTTCATTATGGAATTTGACCACCAAGCATATTCTCGTCATACACTGACTTGGAAACTCCAATGCATGTGTGTGGTAGACAAATGCCTATCAGCCACTATTTGAAGAAAAAATATTCTTCATATTTACTATTTTTCAAATGAAACAGCTTCTGAAACAGGTATACTGTCATTTGAACTAAAGGAGATATGAGTGGTATCAGTAGGGTTTTATATCCAAATTAATGAACTTGGGGGTGGGTGTCCAAACATAGGGAGTTAAAAATTATTTGATTAGAAGCTTGTGATAGTAAAGTTACATGATCCCGAAGATGTATGTTTATTCTCCATTTCTAATTGATCACCATATCAGAGTGTTTCACGTCACTTTAGCGAAATAACGGACATCTCAGAGTTATCTCTCAAATTTGAAAACATAAACATTGGGCTACGAGATGACTAATGTAATAATATCTCGCAAATACCACATGGATGGTTAATTTCGATGGTCAGATATCAGCTTTCAAAACGGGAAGTATTACACGCTTTGAATTATGATAATGTTAATCAGAAATCCAATGAGTGTCTCTGCGTGATAAATAGCGTCCATGCTTTCGTTTACCAAAAGCACTAAATAATATAAAGAGCGTTTTTGAATTTTGATCGGTTGTACTCGTTTAAGTCGTTTTGAACTTAAAACCGATGCATGCTTTTGTGTTTTTTTCGCTATGCATGTGCCATACATATACAAATGACGGTGCTTACAAGAGTTTGTCTTGTTGTTTTTTGCCTGTTAAACTGAAAATTACCTCAGGAAAGTTTGACTAATTGGGTGTCAAATCCGATGAATCATCACACCAATAACGATGCGCTTCTCGACTTCAACATATTATGTGTATAACACGGCAATGGATTGGATCATACTGCCATAATTCGCAGTTCAAATAGGTTCAAGCAAGACAATAATTAGCATGGTACTAATGTTTTCACACGACAGCAGCGTATTTACAGTTAAGTTCGCACATTCGAAAAGCGAACGTTACCACTCTTTACACCTGGATTCCGTGCTGATTATTGTTTTCTCGAGATTCTACAAGTAACTATAATTCGCTCCACACCTGAAAGAGCGAAAATTGCCAAGTTTGTGTGGATGGCTGCTCATTTTGAGAAGTTGTATAAATATTCGTCCCATTACTCCCATGTCATTAGTTGATTGAATCCATCTCAGAAATCACACTAACCGCAAAGTTACTGCTCACGGTGGATCGAAGAACACTCGAAACTTCAAAACTGAATCCAACTTCAGGTAAATATATTGTCGTGAATTAAAGCAACCATTTGGGTACATGTGAATTGAATTTAAAGCTACGATCGGGCCAAAAACGGTGGCCGTAGTGCCATGAACTAAAAACAACACTTTGGGTACATGTAAATTTAACTATATCTTAAGAAATTATTAACAAAAGACGGATACAGATTTTGCTTGAGAATGGAACAGGAAAGAACGCTGCTTGTTGTGGCATTCCTGATATTGTAAAAATAAAAAGCATCTGATTTATTTGTGTGGGGAAAAATTTACTGCTGGATAATTGCTGTGAATTTAATAGTTACCCCATAGCAAATGTTCAGATTATATATCTAAACATTTCCATCAATAGATATGCTTTTATACTTCTATGTATATGTCTTCTGTTTATATTACCAGCACATCCCTGTAAATCAATACTAAACAATTCCGATGTGCACCGTTTACCTGACTGGGAGAATCATTCTGTATATAAAGGGATAAAACTTAAACCACTACGTCCATATTAGAAAAGTTTTAGATCAGCTCCAACTTTCATTTTAAGATATCAAACAAGTGCTATAAATTGATGTGCATAGACTTCAGTTGCTATATATTTAGAAACATGAGCTGATTGAAGGTGCGAATTCCACAGTTCAGCTTTCGATATCTATCTCATATAAAATGATAACTGATTGTTGTGTGTCTCTCTCACTGTGAGGTATTGGATATATATATTGTGTCGTTTATATTTGCCGTGAATGTTTTCACCGCATACCGTCACACAACTTCTTCGATAATTTTTTTGCAATTTGAATTATTTTTGCTTCCAGATAACACTCCGATTCAGTCTGCCGTCCGTAAAAACACCACGTTCTCCCCAGATAAAGTTAGGAGACTGGAAGCGGTGTACTCTACGCACAGGTACCCGTCCAGAGAAATTAGACAAGAACTGGCCGACGAATTTAATTTTCCAGAGAGAAAGATCAAGGTACACGTAACAGCGATTACCTCAAAATACACCGATGTGTTTATGCAAATTCGAGATTTGATCACTCACGTGCAGTATTAATAGTTAGGACTTTCGGCTATGATGAACTTAAAGACAATGTCACTCAAAACCTAGTGATATAGCGGACGTATAGTCACTACCGTTTTTCTTACGCCTCAGCTGACCGCTTCCTAACAAGGGCATAGCTATACCCATATAAAAATCCCCCTTGGTGTCACCTTGGTGAAACCATGGTTTCACCAAGGTACCACCTTGGTTCACCATGGTGACATCTTGGTTCACCATGGTGGTAGCACAGCAAAGTGGCATCACGGTGAAAACACCACGGTGGTACCAAGGTGGTATCACGGTGGTAGCACAGTAAAGTTTTTGTACCAAGGTGAAACCATGTTGGCACCAAGGTGGTACCACGGTGGTAGCACACTAAAGTCTTTGTACCAAGGTAAAACCATGGTGGCAGTAAACCCGACCAAGGTATCACCATGGTGGTAGCACAGTATGGTTTTTCTACCAAGGTGACACCAAGGTATCACCACGGTGGTAGCACAGTAAAGTTTTTCTACCAAGGCGAACCATGGTATCACCAAGTATAACCACGGTGGTAGCACAGCACCAGTGAAGTTTTCAATCAAGGTACCACTATTACATTTCACTTTGACCTTCAACCACAATGCTATTTACCATGTTGTGGGTCTCGTGCATGCGCATCTACAATGGTATTTACATACTTCGATTAATTTATTATTTACAATATATACAATGGTATATGGTGAGTCATTGTTTATAATATGCTGCCATATTGTACCAATGTACGTAGCTTGTCATAGTATACATGTAGCAGGTTTACATACTACAGCACATTCATATTCTACTGCATTGTCAATAGTTGTATATGTAATGCTGTATCTCATAATATAAGAATGTTTAGATCGAGGAAGATATTATTAATTATAATTATAAATGATATCTCAGTTATAACTTTTAACGAACAAACGTATATAATGTAATAATTAATATGAATATGTTTTATTATGGAATAAATATACAAACTGAATGGAGTTGTTTGGAAGACTTTGTTTACCTTTAATACATCTTTTATAATGTTATAATTTAGTACTGTTTGCTTCCAACACAACAGGCAATATTTATCAATATGTACAATTTACATCTCACAATTACGTATTTTAGATATTTCCACAATTATGACTCTTTTCGGAGAAAAACAGCTCTGGTTTGAAAATCTAAGATACGGTACACAAATACGTTATTAATTTCCCGGAAGGTTTACATGGGCTCGCATTGTCCTCCTGGAGTCCATATCTGATCTGGTGCTTCGTGGAATACCTGTTTCAATAGTGATGATATAATATGCTCACTTTTTGTAAAATTCAACTTCGGTCAAACTGGCCGAAATATATTTTAACAGTGTTTATTGGCGGTGCGTATGTCCTTACATGCAATAGAGTCATATTCATTCATCATATTCATTCCGTCATTTTCATGCCGTCATATTCGTTCGTCATATTCATTCATCATATTAATTCCGTCCCTCCGTTCGTCACATTTAGTCATCGTAATTTCTCATATTCATTCAAGTTCATGTTAATGTTCTTATGTTTTTATTCTTGTTATCAACGAAATAAATAATTATCACTACTACCCAACTATCCAATCTCTATCATGGCCACCATTAGAGAGATAGAGAGAAAGGGAAGATAAAGAGGGAGAGAGAACGCAAGCAAAAAACACACCAAAGAAAACAACTTAAATAAGGCATTATGGTACGAGGTTAATAGTACGAAATTGTGGGATCCCGAAATTGTTCTTCCGGTTTACGACCCATGTGCGTTTTGTTGTTCAAGGAGACTTTTCTTGTTTTAGCTAATAATTGGACCTAACTGGCTTCTCAATAACCTGGAATATTGCCAGCACTATGTGGATTATGGTTGTGCTTGGACGGGACAAGATGATATATAACCTCCGAAAAAATAACGGGCGATAACATTATTGAAATCATAATTTTCGGTGAACTGAGAAGACCAAGTTCAAAAGTCATTGAGTGCAGTCACTGCAGTGTGGTTACATGTTGCATGCACAACAGTATTGTGAATTACAAAAGACAGATACTTAAATTTCACATCATTATAAACCGCCCAACTAATTCACAACAGTCAAACACGGGTGACTTTGATTACGAGACTGTAGAAATTCTGTAGAAATTAGTCAGAGTTATGACGTCACAGATCAGTCATGAGTCAGTAACAAGTTTGATGGCTACAACGTACAAGTACCTGTGGAAAGGACGATTGATCATATTCTTCAATTTTCATCGAAACGTGATTTGAGAACCATGTCGCCCAGTTACGGAGTCTGCTATTCTTTTGATCGAAACGCCTGCGATGCTGTGATTTTGTTCTGATATATTTATGGAATGGTGGATAATCTCGGAGATACGGATCCAATTCTGGGACACATGTTATAACTGAATCAATCGCAAGCTTTTAGTAACGTACTACAGCTACGCTCTAATTAATCATCCCCCTTTAACAAGGTTGTAGGGCGTTAATGACACTGGTTATACCATACCGCCGTTCAACCATGGTCAAGTGGTTGATATGTGGCAACCGCAGAGGCGCAGATAATCTTTATACAGTCTTATTTAAATAATAATATTTTGCGACCACTGTACTCTGCACTAATTTTTCACATGGACACCTTGTAAACACCCAGTCCAGCTTTTCGTCAGTGCCATGATATTAACTATACACAAAACAATATTTCAATTAATGATTTGTTTACGGTTTAATTAACATTCAAAGTTGGTCACATGACCGACATTCGCAACTACTGGTAATATCGGTGGCCAATGTTGTTCAGGGGGGGGGGGGTCAATTATACATTTTTTTTTATTATAATTTATTCATTTTTTTGTTACAATTTACATTCAAATATTAACATACATATATTTTCTGCAAAAGAAATTGAATGGAAAATGGATCATATACATGTATGTTTCTTATTATTACTACTAATCAATGCCAAGTTGTTGGAATTAGTTCAGTTTGAAGGCATTGTTGCTTCTTTTACAGTCACGAAGCTACTAAAAAGTGTGTCATTCATTTACATACATACGTACACATACCCATGCACATATATATATACCCTTATATATATACCCTTATATATATGCATATATATATACAAATACATATGGACATATACATATCCCTACATTTCTGAGATAATGTTTTCGACTGTATAATGCTGTTTATGTGAGAAGGATATAGGTCTTGTAGAGTTCTGGCTTTATGTGGATTCTATTTGTGATAGCTCTTTTTTTGCAATCCTTTTTTTCTATTCTCTTTTTTTTTTAAAGTTTATTTTTTTCTTTGAAAGTTTATTTTTTATTTATAAATTTACTATAAGGACATAACTGTAAGGACACTGTCCCATTTTTTCCCTATGTTTCTATTCAAAGACATATTCCATTTGGTTGCTAGTATTTCTGTTTGGTACTCTTGCTTTAAGAAATGACATGCAGATTCAATGCTTAAGACTTTTTTCATACATCTGGTTACATATATGTAACGCTTTATCAATAATATGATATTGTTTATCGGCATAGGGTTTGTCATTGTTTTAATTCCAAATATGATATCTTCCGTTTTTGGTGAGTACTCCAGATCACAATACAGCTTTAGTATATTTGAAAAAAATTCCCATAATGGTTTTACTTCAGGACAGTTGACTAGTAGATGTTCTGTGCTCTCTATTTCTTTATCACAAAATGAACACAAGTTAGATGTTATAATTTTGCATTTTTCTAGAAATATATTTGTAACTATGATATTGTGATTAATTTGGAATTGGAAGGCTTGTAATTTTGTATTTTTTGTAATTTTAAATGGCCTTTGGTATATTTCACCCCAGTCAGGCTGGTCTAGATTTAACTTTCTGTTCCATCCAAATTGCCCGCATGGCTTGCTTGTTACAATGGTATTAATATATTTCCAGTATAGATATTTGTTCAGTTTTTCTATTTGTCGAATATCTTGTAAAAGTTTACTGTTTTTAATATCATTTAATTTGCTGTTCACATTATTTATTTCTTTTTTCCACAATGAAGGTATTGAGGTTATCACCCCTTGAAGAGTTAGGTAATTGACCTTCAGTCCGTACATGTTCTGAATGTCTCTACTATTCATAAAAGTGCCATCCTGTTTTAAGATATCATTAATGAACAAGACCTGGTTATCTATCCACTTTTTAAAGTAGATTGGCTGATGTTGTATCTTAATGTGGAGATTATGAAAGATTGGTTGGCTCATATAGTTCTCGGCTGATTTGGGCTCTTGAGATAACAGGGCATATGTAGATATTACTTCTTTCCAGAAAGGGTTGAAATTTGTTGCTAAGCGTGTTAAGCTGCCTTTATTTAGGTTGAGCATTGCTGCTCCACCGTATTTGTGAGTCTTATCAAGTAGTATCAATTTCCACTCTGAGAAGTTAAGAGGGTCCAGAATTTTTTTTCAGCCATGTAACCTTTAATGATTTTGAAAGGCATTTAAGGTCTGGAATTTTGAGTCCCCCTTCTGTTGTGTTTTGAATCATTATATCTCTTTTTATTCGGTCTCTTTTTCCATTCCAGAAAAATTTAAATAACAAGCCTTGCATTTCCTTAAGAGTGTTATCTGTTGGATCTGGTAGTACAGTCAAACATTGGATTAAGATAGGTAGAACTAACATTTTTATGACAGTTACTTTCCCGATCAGGGACAGTGTCCTTATAGAGGAGCGGTCTTGACCAGAATTTTTTTTTTTTAATTTTTTCTTTTACACACGGAAAAATTATATATCATATGAAAGTAGAAGATGTAGGCTTCATGTTCCGCCCTGCTGTAAAATGTGAAAGTGGTGCCGTTGCCATGGAAACAGAATGTAAACAATGTAGACACAGTTTGATATTAAACCATTTCCGCAAATGGTAAAAACTAATTTAAGCCCATTCTAGGACAGGAACAGACGTTGAAGATCATTTATTGAGGATTTGTCCACTATAACTATGTTCCAACGATTCCAGTAGTAAATAGGATGCACATATAGGTTATACGGGTCTTTATTGCCATTTTGGGGTGAAAAATGGTGATTTTTGCAAAAAATGCGATAATTTTGGAATTGGGACATTTATTGAATACTACATTGGTTACAGTAATAATTTATGCATTATTATGATGGCATCATACGTGTACTTAAAATTAATTTGGATAAAACTGCCGAAAAGGCCCAATAACAAGAGAAATTTAAAAATACAAAAAATGCCGTTATTGGAAAGAAATGAAGACCTATAACCCTTGCGACACAATATAACTTTTTGAAATTTGTTTTTTTATGACCTGCACTTTTAATCCGGACTTCTGTGTTGGGTAATTGATGCGGTTTATTCAGCTGTTGTCATGGAAACGGACCAAATTTCGCCAAATACTGATGTTTTTTTCCCCATAGAGCTGACATTTAAAGCATGTAATTTTATGAAGCAAAGCGTATTATGACAACCCGTTATAGATGTCTCAAAACCTTTTTCAAAGATTACTATTTCCCAATTATCCCAGTAGTAGCTAGGATGCACATATAGGATATGAAGGTTTTATTGCCATTTTGGGGTAAAAACTGTTAATTTTTGCAAAAATGCGATAATTTTGGAATTGAAACATTTATTTGATACTACATTTGTTACAGTAATAATTTATACATATTATGATGGCTTCTTACGTGTGCTTCAATCTAGTTTTGATAAAACTGCAGAAAAAGCCCAATACCCTGAGAAATACCTATCACCATGGAAACGATATTAAAAAATACACAAAATTTCATTATTGGAAAGAAATGAAGTTCTATAACCATTGCGACACAAATTAACTTTTTGAATAATGAATAATGATGTTTTCCCCTATAAACCGGACATTTAAATTGTGCATGATTAAAATGGGTCAGGTAGTGTGATAATAGTGAGGATTGCTATGCAAATGCGGTGATATGGTACGCCATAGCTGCCTTATGTCAGGTTCATGCAATATATCCGGTTAATATATCAATATATGTGGTTAGTTAGTCAATAGATGCAGCCTCTTTGCAATTATATTTGGCTACTTTGTCAATATTGGAGGTTAGTTAGTCAATATATGCAGCTAATTTGTCAATATATGTGGTTAGTTAAGTCAATATATGCAGCTACTTTGCAAATATATGCAGCTATGTTTCCAATATATGTGGTTAGTTGGTCAATATATGTAGCAAATTAGTCAATATATGCGGTTAGTTAGTCAATATATGTCGTTAGTTAACCATTATATGCAGTTACTTAGTCAAGATATGTGTCAGTTAGTCATGATATGCAGCTACTTAGTCAATATATGTGGTCAGTTAGTCATTATATGCAGCTACTTAGTCAATATATGCAGTTAGTTAGTCATTATATGCAGCTACTTAGTCAATAAATGTGGTTAGTTAGTCATTATGTGTAGATAATTAGTCAATATATGTGGCTAGTTAGTCATAATATGCAGTTTCTTTGTCAATAAATGTGGTCAGTTAGTCAATATATACATCTACTTTGTCAAAATGTGCAATTGCATTGACAATATATCCAGCTAATTTATCAAAATATATGGTTAGTTGGTCATTATATGCAGCTACTTGGTCAATAGGTGTGGTTAGTTAGTCATTATGTGTAGATACTTAGTCAATAAATGCGGTTAGTTAGTCAATATATGCATCTACTTTGTCTAAGTAGCTGCATATAATGACAAACTGACCACATATATTACAAAGTAGCTGCATATAATGACTATCTAACCTCATATATTGACTAAGTAGCAAAATATAATGACTAACTGATCACATATATTGACTAAGTAGTTGCATATAATGACTGACTAACACATATATTGACAAAGAAACTGCATATCATGACTAACTAACCGCATATATTGACTAAGTAGCTGCATATAATAACTAACTAACTGCTTATATTGACTAAGTAACTGCATATTATGACTAACTAACTGCTTATATTGACTGAGTAACTGCATATAATGACTAACTAACCACACATGTTGACTAAGTATCTACACATAATGACTAACTAACTGCTTATATTGACTAAGTAGCTGCAAATAGTGACTAACTATCCGCATATATTGACAAAGTAGCTGCATATAATGACTAACTGACCACATATATTGACTAAGTAGTTGCATATAATGACTAACTAACCGCATATATTGACCAAGTAGCTGCATATAATGACTAACTGACCAAATATTGACTAATTATTTGCATATAATGACTAACTGATCGCATATATTGACTAAGTAGATGAATATAATGACTAACTGACCACAAATATTGACTAAGTAGTTGCATATAATGACTAACTAACCGCATATATTGACTAATTAGCTGCATATAATGACTAACTGATCGCATATATTGAATAATTAGCTGCGTATAATGACTAACTGACCATATATATTGACTAAGTAGCTGCATATAATGACTAACTAACCGCATATATTGACTAAGTGGTTGCATATAATGACTAACTGACCGCATATATTGACTAATTAGCTGCATATAATGACTAACTGATCGCATATATTGACTAAGTAGCTGCATATAATGACTAACTAACCGCATATATTGACTAAGTTGTTGCATATAATGACTAACTGATCGCATATATTGACTAATTAGCTGCATATAATGACTAACTGACCATATATATTGACTAAGTGTTTGCATATAATGACTAACTAACCGCAATTATTGACCAAGTAGCTGCATATAATGACTAACTGACCGCATATATTGACTAAGTAGATGAATATAATGACTAACTGACCACAAGTATTGACTAAGTAGTTGCATATAATGACTAACTAACCGCATATATTGACTAATTAGCTGCATATAATGACTACCTGATCGCATATATTGACTAATTAGCTGCATATAATGACTAACTGACCATATATATTGACTAAGTAGCTGCATATAATGACTAACTAACCGCATATATTGACTAAGTGGTTGCATATAATGACTAACTGACCGCTTATATTGACTAATTAGCTGCATATAATGACTAACTGACCATATATATTGACTAAGTAGCTGCATATAATGACTAACTAACCGCATATATTGACTAAGTTGTTGCATATAATGACTAACTGACTGCATATATTGACTAATTAGCTGCATATAATGACTAACTGATCGCATATATTGACTAATTAGCTGCATATAATGACTAACTGATCGCATATATTGACTAATTAGCTGCATATAATGACTAACTGACCATATATATTGACTAAGTGGTTGCATATAATGACTAACTAACCGCATATATTGACTAATTGATTAAGTAGATGCATATAATGACTAACTGACCACAAATATTGACTAAGTAGTTGCATATAATGACTAACTAACAGCATATATTGACTAAGTAGCTGCATATAATGACTAACTTATCGCATATATTGACTGGGTAGCTGCATATAATGACTAACTGACCACATATATTGACTAAGTAGTTGCATATAATGACTAACTAACCGCATATATTGACAATGTAGATGCCTATAATGACTAACTAACCACAAATATTGACTAAGTAGTTGCATATAATGACTAACTAACCACATATATTGACTAAGCAGCTGCAAACAATGACTAACTAATCATATATATATATATATATTGATAAAGTAGCTGGATATATTGTCAATGCAATTGCACATTTTGGCAAAATATATGTATATATTGACTAACTTACCACATTTATTGACAAAGAAACTGCATATAATGACTAACTAACCGAATATATTGACTAAATTGCTACATATATTGACTAACTAACCAAATTAATGGACAAAGTATTGACGAACTAACCACATATATTGGAAACGTAGCTGCATATATTTGCAAAGTAGCTGCATATATTGACTTAACTAACCACATATATTGACAAATTAGCTGCATATATTGACTAACTAACCTCCAATATTGACAAAGTAGCCACATATAATTGCAAAGAGGCTGCGTCTATTGACTAACTAACCACATATATTGATATATTAACCGGATATATTGCCTGAGCTTGACATAAGGCAGCTATGGCGTACCATATCACCGCATTTGCATAGCAATCCTCACTATTATCACACTACATGACCCATTTTAACCATGCAGGTCTACATTTGACCCAAAGGGGTTCGGATGTGATATATTCCAGGAACTTGTTATGCCGTTATTCTGAGTAAGTACAGGTAATTACTATTTAGGGATGTAGCTTATAATCATCAACTATTTGCTTTCAAATCAGTTTCATAATCCCAGACAGCGAATCTTTTAAAATCCTATCATGGCATTTTCCAGTTACGTGGTGTTGGTTTTCAAACATACCCGTAATATTTTTTTGCAAAACACATCACTATTTAGACAATTTTCGTCTAGATCCACCGAAACAGCTGAGAAATTGGGAATAAAATGATCAAAACACGTGGACTCTGAGTCTGATGAGTACCATGTCAGGGTGTGTTCACATAATGGTAAATTTGTCTGGCAAACCTGCAGGAAAGTCGTCTTAGGGGTGCTCTTATCCCCTATTGTATTATATATATGAGTTGAAGATTTTGAGATACCTATAACAGGTTGTTACAATATGTTTTGCTTGATAAAATTCACAATTTAAATTTCCGGTTTATAGGGGAAAACATCATTATTCATTATTCAAAAAGTTAATTTGTGTCGCAATGGTTATAGAACTTCATTTCTTTCCAATAATGAAATTTTGTGTATTTTTTAATATCGTTTCCATGGTGATAGGTATTTCTCAGGTTATTTGGCTTTTTCTGCAGTTTTATCAAAACTAGATTGAAGGACACGTAAGAAGCCATCATAATATGTATAAATTATTACTGTAACCAATGTAGTATCAAATAAATGTTTCAATTCCAAAATTATCTCATTTTTTGCAAAAATTAACAGTTTTTACCCCAAAATGGCAATAAAACCTTCATATCCTATATGTGCATCCTAGCTACTACTGGGATAATTGGGAAATAGTAATCTTTGAAAAAGGTTTTGAGACATCTATAACGGGTTGTCATAATACGCTTTGCTTCATAAAATTACATGCTTTAAATGTCAGCTCTATGGGGAAAAAACATCATTATTTGGCGAAATTTGGTCCGTTTCCATGACAACAGCTGAATAAACCGCATCAATTACCCAACACAGAAGTCCGGATTAAAAGTGCATGTCATAAAAAACAAATTTCAAAAAGTTATATTGTGTCGCAAGGGTTATAGGTCTTCATTTCTTTCCAATAACTGCATTTTTTGTATTTTAAATATCGTTTCCATGGTAACAGGTATTTCTCTTGTTATTGGGCCTTTTCGGCAGCTTTATCCAAATTAATTTTAAGTACACGTATGATGCCATCATAATAATGCATAAATTATTACTGTAACCAATGTAGTATTCAATAAATGTCCCAATTCCAAAATTATCGCATTGTTTGCAAAAATCACCATTTTTCACCCCAAAATGGCAATAAAGACCCGTATAACCTATATGTGCATCCTATTTAATGCTGGAATCGTTGGAACATAGTTATAGTGGACAAATCATCAATAAATTATCTTCAACGTCTGTTCCTGTCCTAGAATGGGCTTAAATTAGTTTTTACCATTTGCGGAAATGGTTTAATATCAAACTGTGTCTACATTGGTTACATTCTGTTTCCATGGCAACGGCACCACTTTCACATTTTACAGCAGGGCGGAACATGAAGCCTACATCTTCTACTTTCATATGATGTATAATTTTTCCGTGTGTAAAGAAAAAAATTAAACTCGAAAAATAAGCCCCGTTTGGGCCAAGACCGCTCATCTATTAGGGCCCAGTGCTTTAATATACACTCTATATTTTCTTTCTTTTTCTTCCAATTATCTGAAATTAGATGTGGGTCTTCTAGATCATAAAGGATTCCTAATGATTTAAATTTTCCTTGAAAATTCCATTTCAGATTTATCTCAGTTTCTAAGGATTTTGTATAACCTCTCCTTGTTCCAAACCACACCGCTTCAGTTTTGTCAAAATTGGATTTTAAACCAGATACTTTTTCAAATTCTTTTATAAGTTCAATAGCTCCTTTGAGAGATGACTGACTACCATCCAGCCATAATATCGAGTCGTCTGCATATTGGCTTATTTTGTGTTCTCTTTCATTTAACATAACACCTTTAATATTACTATCATATTTAAAAGCAGCTGAGAATGTTTCAATACAAAGAATAAAAAGATATGGTGATAGTGGGTCGCCCTGCCTTACTCCTCTTTCTATTTGAAATGATTGTGACAGATGTCCATTATTTATAATAAAGCTATTTGCGCCATTGTATAAGGTTCTAACCCATCTACAGATAGAGTCTCCAAAACCAAAAAAATCTAGTGTTTTTTGTATAAAATCCCAATTTATTGAATCGAATGCTTTTTCATAATCCAGAAGGAGCATCAAACCATGTATTTGTTTTTCTTCGCATTCTAGTAGCAAGTCATAAGTAATACGTGTCCATTCCCCAATATAGCGACCTTTTAAAAAACCTTTTTGAGTGTCACTTATCATTTCTCCAATTTGTGTTTTTAATCGATTAGCTATCGTAGAGGCTGCTAATTTATAATCCACATTTAATAGAGTGATAGGTCTTAAATTTTTTAT
Organism: Siphonodentalium dalli; assembly: GCA_032622095.1. Lineage (NCBI taxonomy): Eukaryota > Metazoa > Mollusca > Scaphopoda > Gadilida > Siphonodentaliidae > Siphonodentalium > Siphonodentalium dalli. The sequence continues at coordinate 186,651,222 of CP136063.1, read as the reverse complement.
ATATGATTTATCTTTCCCTGGTTTTGGTAGGCATGTTATCATTCCCTGACGTTGGGTAATTGACATTGCTTCTTTCCCATATGCTTCATTAATTGAATTAAGTACAAAGTTTGAGATGTCCTTCCAGAAAAATTTATAGAACTCGGTATTGTAACCATCAACCCCTGGTGACTTGTCATTTTTCATTTGTTTTAATGCTGTTTGCAGTTCTTGCATATTTATAATACCTTCACACGATTTTGTTTCTAATTTATTTTTGTTATCTATAAAAGGGTTATTCTGATCCAGAAACTTTTTATAGGAATATTCATTCTGTTCATTATTCACGTTTGTTTTATACAAGTTTTTATAGAATTGTTTTTGTTCTTCTAAAATTTCATTAATGTCCGTTGTGCAACTATTATCTTCACGGATCACTTTGGGGATAAGTTTTTCAGTATAATTCCTTTTTTCCAAATAAGCGAAGTATTTTGTGTTTCTTTCCCCCTCTGCATACCATTTTGCCCTGGATCTGGTTATTAGGCCCATAACTTGATTTTGTCTTAATATTTGGAGTTCACTTTCTAATTTATCAATTGATTGTTTGTATTTATCGTCTTTTGTTTCATCAAATTCCTTCTGATTATTTAAGATTTCTTTCTCCAACTTTTCCTGTGTTTGTATTAAAGTTTTCTTTTTATTTGCACAATAAGCAATTGTTTTTCCTCGAACGCTCAATTTAATCATTTCCCAAAGCATTTGATGATCCACTGTATACTTGTCATTATTGTTTTTACATGTATACATATTTACTGTTTCAATTATTGTTTCCTTTACTTGCTGCACATAAGCAGAGTCTTTTAATAGTGAATTGTTGAACTTCCATGTACCTTTACCTCTCTTTTGAGTATTGAATGTTAGTTCCAGGTTAATAGGAGCATGATCTGATTTATATTTTGGCCCAATGTTAGCTGTTGTCACGAATGTATCTAAGTCTTTTGAAATCAGAAAATAATCCAGTCTGCTACACTTTTTATTGGGACCATACCATGTGTATCTATTTTGATTTGGGTTCTTATGTCTCCATATATCAATCAACTCTAGTTCCTTCATGATTTCCTTTATTTTATCTTTATTTTTCCTATTGTTTTGTCTTTCATAGTTGTGCGTGTCCAAGTCATAATTTTGTACTACGTTCCAGTCACCTACCCAGATAGTTGACAGGTTACCGAGTTCTATAACTTTCTCTTTAATGTTTTCAAAAAAAGTTGGATCCTCTTTATTGGGTCCATATATTGCAACCAGTGTTAACCTCTGGTTGTGTATTGTAATATCAAAAATAATGAAGTTTCCTTTTGGATCTGAGTGCAATTTATGTAGTTTAAAATCAAAGGAGCTATTGAAACCAACTGCAATTCCTCTGCTGTTGCTACTGAGAGAAGAAAATTTCATTTCCTGTCCCCATTCATGTTTCCATATTTTTTCACTTTGCGGTGTGGAGTGGGTATCAATGAAGATACATATATCGTATTTCTTGCGAAATGTATTAAAAAAATCTCTGCGTTTTGTTTGATCCGAAGCCAGTCCTCTACAATTAACCGCCCCTATCTTCACCGACATGTGAGTTCTTGAGCATGCAATAGGTATTGTGAAAGTATAGCTTGCAAATTGAAATTACATATTTTTTCCCCTCCCTTTCCCAACGCATTATGCAAATATAAAATGAAATTAAAGTCTGTGTGTCTCACACATTTAATATGGAGTTTTTGCATCCAATACTGGCTTCAAGCTCTGATTGATTGGGTAGCAAAAATTATAATATAAGCCTACTAAATTAACATTGTCGTTTCAAATGACTAATGTGGGCACACAAGTGTGCGTTTCTATAAATTAATGACCATGAAACATACATTTGGTGGATCAGTGCTTTGAAACCATGCAAAGACAGCCGTGTCAGACTCCACAGCAAAGTGGTGCAGCCTCCACAGAACTCAGGTTGATAACTGTGTCGCTACCTCTCACCCCGCCAAGAACCCGACAGTGCTGAACATGCATGATAACAACTCAGATTCAGGATCTTACAAGTCAACAAAGAGTTTTTATGCTGAAAAAATAGGGAATATATATATTATTTTGGGAACTGTCTAAACTACCAAGTACAATGTACATGTAGGTGGATCAAAAGTTTAGTTTAATGATCAAAATCCTTTTTTCCTCTCTAGCTTCAAAAACGGCGCTTTCTTCAGATATACCAGCTTTGTTTTCCTTTTCTCGTCTTCAGCCATCTCACTTCTTTGTTTTAACAAGTCTGATCGCAATTTAGAAAGGCATGCTGGTAGGTCTACTGAGATACCATAACCAGAGCCTGCACTGAGTTTTCGGGCTTCATCAATAATTCGATCCCGGTCATTCAAGTCAAGCAAACGAATAATGATGTCAGGTGTCCCCGGCTTTCCCGTAGGGAGCCTGTGGCAAGCTGCAATTCCCATTTCGGATGTTGTTTGTTTTGAGATGTTCAGGTTTTTTTCGAATGATTTTAACGTTTTGTTGAGAGTCTCGTCCAAACTTTCGTTGCTTTTTCCTGCTATGCCTTTCACTATCAGATTCCACTTGCGTCCCCACAAGTCGATCTTCGTTAACGAATCTTCCATTTTTTCTGTTTTTTCATCCAAACGAATGTTCCTTGAGCAAAGATTTTCCAGTTTGTCTTCCACTTTTTTTAGTTTGGTCTCATAATTAGTTTCCAGTTGTACAAAACGTTCCTCTAGTTCCCCAATACGTTTGTCTATTGCTGGAACAGTTTTAATTTCGAATGTTTCCACTTTCTTCGTAATTTTTTCGGCCGACTTTTCGAGGTCTTCAACTTTCTGTGTCAACTTTTCAATCTTTGATTCAACAACCTGAATATTCCCGCTGATTGAACTATGCAGTTGTTTGAAACATGAAGAAATGTCATCAAAACTTTTGCATTCATACATAGGCTGCTGAGTGTCCACTTTATCACCTTTTCCTGATCTCGTTTCCATTGTTGACATTTTCTCCGCTGTTACTTGCATTTCCCGATTTCGTGCAATTTAAAATAAAGTTCGTATTCGCTGCGAATAGTATATAATTTCACGACTTCTTTTGTGTATATTTTTCTTCTTCTTATCCCTAGTATCTTTTCATTTATATTTGTAAATTATCGCAAGGCTGTTGACGAGTTTTTTAATAATTTTTTGAGCTCGTGCTAGAGTGTGACTTCACTCGTCGCTCACCATACATGAACATGTAGACCATTCCAATGTCCATATGCTTCATGTTCTTATCAAAACATGTCTGGCTACATGTGTGGTTATCATTCTGAGCAATTCGGCCATTTCCGCTTTGCTAGGAAATAACCTCATCCATAACTGGAAACCATATTAGCGAAATTCTACATTAAAATGGGTCTGGTGATCAGGCAATGCCATTGACTTGTTGACGCATAGATGCGAATGGAGAATAATATATTAACTATGGCTTTACCAAACTTTATCATATATTAAATACATTAAACTCTCTTTGTGTTACATGTATCTTAGTATTTGTTCATTTACTGATACAGCGCATTGGAAGTGTACGATAAGCAAAACACTGAACACTGTGGCAATTTTTTTGGGAGAGTGATAATAATTCTGGTAACCTATTCAACATCTTGTAGCGAGGACTAGTGAGCGCTATAGCGGTGTTTTTCAAACAACAGTTTTAATTAACCAAAGTTAATGATCTCCCCATTTTTGAGTATTTTGCTTATCACACACTAATACAAAGGTTTGGGAGTTATCGCAAAGATTTGCTCCCCTGGCTGTGAATGACCGATCGATCTATTTTAGCATGTCCGGGCAATTATAGATTGATAGGTTGTTCACTCAGACCTGTTTAAGATGTCTGATTTATAATGTTCACAGAAGCCCATTATCGGCGAAAAGCCTTTGCGACAAATCTCAAACATCTTTGCGATAAATCGCAAAATATAATCACCCAGTACGTAGTCTGAGAGTTATCGTAAAGATGTTTGAGATTTATCGTTAAGGTTTGTGTGTTATCGCAAAGATGTTTGTGATTTATCGCAAAGGTTTGCTCCCTCATCACTCATGCATCTGGCTGTGAATGACTGATCGGTCTATTTTAGTCCGACCGGGCATAGATTGATAGGTTGTTCACTCAGACCTGTTTAAGATGTCTGATTTATAATATTCACAGAAGCCCATTAGTGGCAAAAAACCTTTGCGACAAATCTCAAACATCTTTGCGATAAATCAAAAAATTTATTCACACAGTACGTACATGTAGTCTGAGATTTATCGTAAAGATGTTTGAGATTTATCGTAATGGTTTGCGTGTTATCGCGAAGGTGTTTGTGATTTTTCGCAAAGTTTTGCTCCTCTCACCATTCTTGCATCTGGCTGTGAATGACTGATCGGTCTATTTTAGCCCGACCATTCAATTATAAATTGATAGGTTGTTCACGGAGACCTGTTTAAGATGGCTGATTTATAATGTTTACACACAAATTAAGAAATTTTTAGCACAAATTAAAAAAATGTTTGCGATAAATCGCAAAATATAATCACACAGTATGCAGTCTGAGAGTCATCGTAAAGATGTTGGAGATTTATCGTAAAGGTTTGCGAGTTATCGCAAAGGTGTTTGTAATTTTTCGCAAAGTTGTTTTGTGATTTATCGCGAAGGTTTGCTCGCCTTATCCACATGCATGCTGGCTGTCAAAGAACGATCGGTCTATTTTAGCCCAACCATGCTATTATAGATCGATTGGTGGTTTACCCAGACCTGTTGAAGATGTCGGATTATATTTATATTTATAAGGTCCAAGCCAATGCATGAAAATATATCTGCGATAAATCACAAACCATTGCGATTAATCGCAAACCTTTTGTAATCAATCGAAAACCTTTACACTAAATCGCATATACCGGTACTTATTGCAAAGTTGTTTGCTATTCGCAAAGGTTTGCGATTTATCGCAAGGTAGTTTTTTTTTATTTATCGGGCATTCTAGATCGATTGGTGTTTCATCCGGACCAGTTTCAAGATGTTTGATTTATGTTTACCTACTATTATTGCACACAAATTAAGAAATTATTTTTGGACATTCAGACCAATTTTACTGCACATGCAGGGAACAGGAAATCCCGAAATTGAGAACTTAAACTTTGATTTAAGTACAAAATCACGATCAAGGTTCTATACTAATAAAAGTAATGCATGTATAATTCGGATTATTTCATTATCACTATGCAATGGAGTGGTTTTGTACTTTATTCAATGTTTATGTCGGTCATGTTTCGCAATTTCGAGTGCTTGGTATCTGGGCAGGTTCTCCGCTAAGTACATGTACCTATATGCTTGGTTCTCTACAATATTGCAGTAAACTGCCATGGTTAACCACATTAAATTACCGTGGTTAACAAGTGTAAACCACCACGTTAAACCAAAGTATAGCACCATGGTAAACCACAGTATACCACCATGGTAACACCACGGTAAACCACAGTATACCATCATGGTAACACCACGGTAAACCAAAGTATACCACCATGGTAACACCACAGTATACCACCATGGTAACACCACGGTAAACCACAGTATACCATCATGGTAACACCACGATAAACCACAGTATACCATCATGGTAACACCGCGGTGAACCATGGTAACACCACGGTAAACCACAGTATACCATCATGGTAACACCACGGTAAACCACAGAATACCACCATGGTAACACCACAGTAAACCTCAGTAAACCATCATGGTAACACCACGGTAAACCACAGTATACCACCATGGTAACACCACGGTAAACCATAGTAACACCACGGTAAACCACAGTACACCACCATGGTAACACCACGGTAAACCAAAGTATACCACCATGGTGACACCATGGTAAACCATGGTAAAAAAAACCGAGATATTTTGGCCGCCCATCGTGGTATCACCATGGTGGTTTACCAAGGTGGTTTACCATGGTGGTTTACCACCATGGTAACACCTCGGTAACCCACCACGGTATTACCACCACGGTAAAACCATGGTAAACCACCAAGGTAAACCACCATGGTGACACCACGATGGGCGGCCAAAATATCTCGGTTTGTTTACCATGGTTTACCGTGGTGTTTTACCATGGTGGCACCAAGGGGGATTTTTATATGGGTATGTCATAGGGTGCAGGGAGTTTACCTCACCCCGTGAACAGGCCCCACCAAAGTTTTAATGGCGACACCAATTCTTAAAGTTGCAAGTTTGGTGTTTGGGATGATACCCGGGAAGATTTGAAAGGGCTGTCAGCCCTCTCCTGCAACCCACTTTTGGATGCTGTAACTCCGCTGAAGAGCGTTTGTATGGTTTGTGAGTTTGTAAGTAGATTACTTTCTGCCCATGCACAGTAGGTGTTTGCCTACTGTGCATGGGGTGGATGCCACTTCTTAAAGTTTGAGATTTAGGCTCTCTCTCCCTCCCTCCCCCTCTCTCTCTCTCTCTCTATAATATATATATATATATCTGTGTTATGACGAAATGAACTATTGGTTAACATCAGTTCTTATTTTAACCCTTTGTATACTGAATGGATTCTCACATTCAGTTATAAAAGTAGACAGTTGGATTCTATTAATAAACTGAATGGGTGGTGTTCAGGAAGAAAAGCAGACGACAAATAAAAAAAGTACAGAAGGAGTCCTATTTATTGGAGGAAAATGTTCAGATAATAAGTTCAACAAACGACCTATGTGTTGCCCACGGTTGCTTGGGGAGACAATGCGTCTGTAGAAGTAGTTATACAGTACCTGTCTACTTGCCATAATACATCCGAGAACATTATTACATTGTTTTCGTCTTCAAGTTAATTGTGAAAAATGAACATAGTGTTATAATTATGGATGAATTTCCAACATCATTGCACAAATAACATTTCAGTTCATTATGATTTGACAACAAAAAAGTTGTTTGAAAATATGCTATCTAACACTGAATGTATGTGCGGATATTAAAATTAGGGTGAACAGATTTAACAATGCAGCAAGCATGGACTAAAAAGGAGAAGCTATATTTTCCACACATTTAGCAATGTTACTCACGTACTAACTGATGTAAATAGTTTTTGATATGGTGATGCAAACTCCATACAGCGCCCTCTACGCTATCGCTGTGATATATCACTGCCACAATGAGTGTACTTTGCAGACGATAAATCTATTTTTACATATCGTCGCGGAACTGTATTTACTACTATTTAGTCACCTATTATCTTATTTTGACCACCAAATTTTGTTTTAAGTTTGCAATAATGGTAATTCTTTCGGTATTGATAATAACAATATGAAATGAGCCAGACATAGACAATTTTAATCCTAAAACATAAGAACTAAAAACACGTAAGAATTCCTTACCAATTAATGTCACTATGGCAGTGGTATCTCAGCGGAGCGATGGGAGATAACTCTGCCTGGAGTTTGATAGTGATGGACCAATATTAGTGGAAAGATATACGCAGGGTTGCCTGTGGAAAGCACCAATTGGACTATTGGCTTTAAAATCGGGGCTTTGTGGAGCTATAGTCCAGTACATTTATGGTTTTGCCTTAAACTGATTGCAGCACAATGTTTCTTGGCAGGAATAAGTACATTGGCTGCGGACACACGTGCCGCAGTAACGATGGCATAGTAGGTGTGCCAATTTATTATGGTAGAGCTTGGTGACAATTGGTCGTCATTTCGGCCTCCGGGTGTATAATAAAATACAGCTTCTTTTAGTATCCTGTAGGCGCTGGGGGCTTTATTTATAGAAATTGGGATTTTTGGGACGCATTAAAAGTTGTAGTGCGACCCCGAGGCCGAGTCCGGTAAAAGGTGTAGTTGGGAATTTCAATTTCGTTTATTGCCGTTTTCATTATTAGTTCATGCAGCGGGCGTCTCTCGAGAAATGCTTGACTGACTCATGGCATGTTATTTGCATGCAAAGAAGTGCGAGGCATTTAATTATAACGGGATTTCGCGCGTTAACCACTAGCGCATTGCGCGTTATGTGTTTCTATTGTTCTTTAACCTGCTCTGTTGCATTGTTATTTGAACATCTCTCGTTTATTTTCACGTGACATAAATCGAAATGCTATCTACTATTATAATGCACGGGAATTTGACGATTGTATAAGAAATTTAATTCGAACATGAATCTAGGTGTTTGTTTATATCGGTGTATAACATGTTATTTAATATCGTTTAGTTAACTTTTTCACGACACCCTTTGGAAAGAAGCTTCGAGAAATTTAAAACTGAAATAAATAAACCTGTCCTTATATAACTAAGACGTTTAAGCCCAGATCATTGTGTGCATGGACATGGAGCGAGCAACTGTCCCAAACATTAATGTGACTACCAATGGCTAGAAAATAACTGTCATCAGTGCATCAATGTATCGGTGAATTATTTGCATGTCAATAAATTCAGATGATATGCTACTCTCATAACACCTAAAGTATCAGAGTGTGGCATAGTGACTGCTTGTCATTCAGTATAATATAAGTTGCCCCAGTAGACTTACAAAAGTGATATCATGGAATGTTGCTAGATAATGGGCTGGTTGACCGATTAATTAAGTTAGCAGATATCAGCAATTTATAAAATAATATTTCCAATTGCAGTCTGGTAAATATCCTCTCTATGTATTTATTTTCAAAATAAGTCAACTCTAGTTGAATAGGAGCTTCACAACTGATATGTCATGGAAATGTCTACAAAATGTCAACAGTGGCTCGAAAGTGAAGAATGAGATCACTGACATGGGATGTTATCAGCTTAAAATGTACTACAACCAAATATCCATAACAGATGTTCGGTTCATGTAATAGCTATTCAAGGGAAAATAATAGTAAACTTGGATGCATATGCTTAAACTAGTGTTTTATGTGCACCTATCAGCTTTTGATGGGTTACTGTATTTATCCACTTCATCAATCCATTAGAATTTCCATTTAGCCGGAATTTCATTATGGATTTGACCACCAAGCATATTCTCATCACACACTCACTTGGAAATTCCAAATGCATGTATGTGGTAGACAAATGCCTATCAGCCACTATTTGAAAAATAAATCTTCATATTTACTTTTTTCAAATAAAACAGCTTCTGAAACAGGTAAACTGTCATTTGAACTAAAGGAGATATGAGTGGTATCAGTAGGGTTTTATACCCAAATTAGTGAACTTGGGGTGGGTGTCAAACCATAGGGAATTAAAAATTATTTGATTAGAAGCTTGTGATAGTAAAGTTACATGATTCCGAAGATGTATGTTTATTCTCCATTTCTAATTGATCACCATATCGGAGTGTTTCACGTCACTTTAGCGAAATAACGGACATCTCAGAGTTATCTCTCAAATTTGAAAACATAAACATTGGGCTACGAGATGACTAATGTAATAATATCTCGCAAATACCACATGGATGGTTAATTTCGATGGTCAGATATCAGCTTTCAAAACGGGAAGTATTACACGCTTTGAATTATGATAATGTTAATCAGAAATCCAGTGAGTGTCTCTACGTGATAAATAGCGTCCATGCTTTCGTTTACCAAAAGCACTAAATAATATAAAGAGCGTTTTGAATTTTGATCGGTTGTACTCGTTTAAGTCGTTTTGAACTTAAAACCGATGCATGCTTTTGTGTGTTTTTTCGCTATGCATGTGCCATACATATACAAATGACGGTGCTTGCAAGAGTTTGTCTTGTTGTTTTTTGCCTGTTAAGCTGAAAATTACCTCAGGAAAGTTTGACTAATTTGGTGTCAAATCCGGTGAATCATTACACCAATAACAGTGCGCTTCTCGACTTCAACATATTATGTGTATAACACGGCAATGAATTGGATCATACTGCCATAATTCGCAGTTCAAATAGGTTCAAGCAAGACAATAATTAGCATGGTACTAATGTTTTCACACGACAGCAGCGTATTTACAGTTAAGTTCTCACATTCGAAAAGCGAACGTTACCACTCTTTACACCTGGATTCCGTGCTGATTATTGTTTTCTGGAGATTCTACAAGTAACTATAATTCGCTCCTCACCTGAAAGTGCGAAAATTGCCAAGTTTGTGTGGATGGCTGCTCATTTTGAGAAGTTGTATAAATATTCGTCCCATTACTCCCATGTCATCAGTTGATTGAATCCATCTCAGAAATCACACTAACCGGAAACTTACTGCTCACGATGGATCGAACAACACTCGAAACTTCAAAACTGAATCCAACTTCAGGTAAATATATTGTCGTGAATTAAAGCAACCATTTGGGTACATGTGAATTGAATTTAAAGCTACGATCGGGCCAAAAACGGTGGCCGTAGTGCCATGAACTAAAAACAACACTTTGGGTACATGTAAATTTAACTATATCTTAAGAAATTATTAACAAAAGACGGATACAGATTTTTCTTGAGAATGGAACAGGAAAGAACGCTGCTTGTTGTGGCATTCCTGATATGGTAAAAATATAAAGCATCTGATTCATTTGTGTGGGGAAAAATTTACTGTTGGATAATTGCTGTGAATTTAATAGTTACCCCATAGGAAATGTTCAGATTATAGATCTAAACATTTCCATCAATAGATATGCTTTTATACTTCTATGTATCTGTCGTCTGTTTATACATGTATTACCAGCGCATCCCTGTAAATAAATACTTACAATTCCGATGGTGCACCGTTTAACTGACTGGGAGAATCATTCTGTATAGAAAGGGATAAAACCTTAAAACCATTGCGTCCATATAGAAAAGTTTTAGATCAGCTCCAACTTCATTTTAAGATATCAAACAAGTGCTATAAATGGATGTGCATTGAATTCAGTTGCTATATATTTAGAAACATGAGCTAATTGAAGGTGCGAATCCACAGTTCAGCTTCGAATATCTATCTCTTCTTGATAATTTTTGCAATTTGAATTATTTTTGCTTCCAGATAACACTCCGATTCAGTCTGCCGTCCGGAAAAACACCACGTTCTCCCCAGATACAAGTTAGGAGACTGGAAGCGGTGTACTCTACGCACAGGTACCCGTCCAGAGAAATAGACCAGAACTTGGCCGACGAATTTAATTTCCAGAGAGAAAGATCAAGGTACATGTAACAGCGATTACCTCAAAATACACCGATGTGTTTATGCAAATTCGAGATTTGATCACTCACGTGCAGTATTAAGTAGTTAGGACTTTCGGCTATGA